>ML778136.1:294070-314197 GCA_009831015.1 Picea engelmannii | reverse complement strand
GGCCTAAAGCCGACATAAATAAAATAACATTACTAATCTAAATCACAACTAATGGCCTAAAGCCGACATAAATAAAATAACATTACTAATCTAATATGCCCCAATTAAGTGGTAATGAGCCAATATTAGGGCTTAACACTCATCCCAAACCATATTTTTCTTTCCCTCAACATTGTATCCTAACCATTTAGGATATTGAAGACATATTCTGAGACTCAACTGAGTGAACCAATCATTCCCTAACTAGACAACTTAGTAGGAAGGCCAAAAAACAACCTCGGAACTACACTTTGCCTGAAAATTAGGAATACCTATGACATACAAAACCCTATTTTGTCGACCCAAACTCCTATCAAGAAAACCATTCGATTGGGACCCTTGAATATCACGTTCCTGGGGATACTTCGTATTTTCCTCAGTCTTCCAACTTTGACCTTGAATATTATTTATTAGCCGATGGAGCAGGAGGTAGACCACCCTCACCTCCTGATTCTCCCCCCAACACTCTGAGAGACGATTCCGAGGACAAATCCAAAGAAAGATACAAGTCAAAGAGAGAAACTAAAAATAACCCATATCAAATTATTATGTATCAACCTCCTAACATGGTTAGAGCGAATGCAAACCAAAATCATCTCCCCTACCAACCCTGGTTGTTAGCCAATGTAATCTCTGTACCAAGAATCCAACATGACATGCCAAGACACCCTGAGAAATTCCTTCCTAAATTTTACCCTGAAAAAAAGCATTCAACTAAAAACCGTGTTAAGAAGTTCTTACTGGCCATTAGGTTACAGAGCATTCGACTTGAATACATCATATGCCATTTGTTTCCTGTTAGTTTTGAAGATAAATCTTCGACATGGTATTTATTTCTAGGAGAAGCCTCCATTCCAAATTAGAGAACCTTTGAAACCACTTTTCTTGGGAAGTTTGGGGAAGACAAAACATTGACCACCCAGGTTCTATAACTCATGAGACTCAATATGGATTCGAAGAATTAGTTACTGATTAGAATCAATGTTTCCTTACTCTCTTAAAATGAATCTCGCATGCATAAAAACCTGTTGAAGACATAACTATTGAATTCCACACCTCTGGTTTTCCTATGTCCATGGCCATGTATGTGAAAAACTATGAGAAAGGAACCCTAGAAGAATATTTCCAAGATTCCCTTAAGTTTGAGAAAAATATGATGAGTTTAAAAGGAAGTTCTAGATCAAAACCCTCTAAAGAAAATGGTAAAGGTAAAGTCTCTACATCTAAACCCAACATAAAAATACTTCTGATTCAATGGATATGGAATCTCTTCAAAGGATCATTAAGCAGTTATCCAACAACCTAGTAGATATGAAAATAGGTAGTTGAGAGGGATCCTCTAGCTAGAATAAAATATTTAGTTTCCCCCCAAGAAAGATAAGAGCACACCACCAACCAAGAAAACCACCCCTTATGATACAGAAGGCATTAACATGGAGGATATTTTCCACGACCTCCAAACTTGGACAACAAAGAATATGACTGAAGTTGATGATGACAGAAAAGAATGTTAGGAACAACAAGACCAACCTCATGAATCTAACGAGCCTATAGAACAACAATTAAACTCATTTGGGGACATTGCTTATGGTGAAGATGAAGAAGAATATGAAGAAGTTCACATCTCACAAAACATAGTTATGACTAGGAGTGCTAGTAAGAAGGTTTTCAATGACACCCCTAGTACTGCCAATTCTACTCCTCCCTCTATCTCCACTCCAAAAAAATCATCTTCTTCGACCAATACTACTCCCAATTCCTATAAAATGACACCTTCCAACCCAAAGATGATATATCAAACACCAAAACCCATTATTTCATCCATGCCCTTCGCAAGGTTGGAGTATGACATCCCCTAGAAGATCTGAAAAAAGAAAAAAACTAACATTTCTTTGTTTGAACTTATGAAGATTCCACAAATTCAAGAGATTTTTTTCAGAACTCTGCATGGAAAAATTTCCTATGGCATAAAGGAAGAAAACATTAGAACCAAGAGAGGGAACACAAAGGTAAATTATGCTAATAATAACACTCCATCTAAAAGTTAGGTCACAACTAATGCCTCATTAACTGGTCAAAGATCTAGATATACTACCCCTCGTTTCCTCATTACTTTTGAAATATTTAATAGAAATGTCCATAATTGCATGGTGGACTTGGGATCATCATATAATTTCATGCCACTAAAAGTCTGTGAGAAGCTTAATGTCAAACCTGAACCATCTGACATTCAGATTATTCAGCTAGATAGAACCAAAGTTAAAGTTACTGGAGAATTGAAAAAATTCTTGATCATGATGTCTACTAATCCAAAAGTTCATCAAACTATAGATATAATAGTAGTAGACATACCTGCAAAATATGGAATGCTATTAAGTGAATATTGGTCAGCTATGTTAAATTGTTATTTCACTACCAACTGGTCTCACTTATGGCTCCCTTATAATGGTAAAATGAATTAGATCAAGATTAATGAGGAACAATATATGAAACATGGCATTGCTGACCTCAATGAACCAAATGAACTAGTAATGTTTAACAATTCAATTTTGGGTAATTATTCATATGAAACATTTTTTGGGAATTTCATAGTTGAACCATCATATCTTGCAGAATCTAACACAATCTAAAATCCTCCATTGCACCCATATTATTGAGCCCAACTATAATATAATTGATCAAGATAAAATTTCCTTTGATGTATCACCTAACATAGTTTGTAGAGATAGATTAGAAATTATGGTTAACTTGACTAACCCCGCCAAAACAAAAAAATGTGAAAACTTAAAATCAAATGTTACAACAAAAAATGGGATCCTAACATGGGGATTGTACTTTTTGACTGATCCAAATCCTTGTAAGGTGCAGGTGTTGGTTGCATATTGAAAGACTCAACCGGAAGAAAAAATGTAATCACATGCAAGCTATAATTCCCATCCACCAATAACACTGTTGAATATGAGGCCTTGTTGTTGGGGTTAAGAAAAGTAGTAGACTTGAAAGTCAAGAAAATCAAGGTATTTGGTGATTATTAAATTATCGTAGAACATGTAAGGAACACCATTAATTATTTTTCAAGCCATTTGAAAAACTATGAACTAGAGTTTTGGGAACTAATCAAATATTTTGTTGCTTTTAATATTAGTTTGGTTCCTCATTCTCTAAATTGTGACACTGATTTACTAGACAATGTAGAGTCTAGGTTAATACCCTCTGACGGATTGATGCCCGACACTTTTTCTATTGAACTTTTATACAAGCCTTCAATTCCCAACAACATCACAAATTGGAGAGTCTTTGATGACAACCAACAAATAATAAATTTCTTACATCTCAAAGATACTTTCAAATATTATATCATCGATGAAATCCAACAAAACTAACTGGTGAATTCAGATTTTTCTATCCCGGATCAATCACACAACACATCAGGTTCAAACAACTGTATCCAAAGGAATGTAGTGAGGTTGGAAAAACTCTACAATCTTCAGGACAAGTTCAATAAAGTCATCAATTACAAAACCAACAGTTCATCCATGTAGTTCGAGATGGTGAATTTGGGGATGAATACCACACCTCAAAACATTAATCTCGAAAAAAAACTTCCTCCCGAAGAAAAATAATCTTACATCAAATTATTCTGGGAATACAAAAAAATATTTTCTTGGACCTACAAGGATCTCAATATGTATGGCACCAACATCATACAACACTTAATTCCCATGAAGGTTATGAAAAAACCATTTCAAAAAAAGTTGAGGATGATACATCCCAGGCTAGAGCCCAAGGTCAAAGAAAAATTGAATAAATTTCTAGAAACCAATATCAATTTCCCGGTAAGACATATGCAGTGGCTCTCCAACTTAGTGTCAATAAGGAAAAATAATGGGGACATAGGGATTTGTATTGATTTCAGAAACCTGAACAAAGATTCAGAGAAGGATAATTACCATGGAACAAATCCTGGAGTGCATATCCAAATCTGAGATGATTTCCCTTCTAGATGGTTTTTTGAGTTATAACTAGGTCTTAGTGGCCCATGACGATCAAATAAAAACAACTTTATAGACCAAGTGGGGAACATATTCTTATAGGAAGATGCCATTTGGTCTCATCAATACTGGAGAAACATTCTAGAGGGCCATGGACATTGCCTTCAGGGGTCTTCTTGGAGAATGCACAGTGGTGTATCTGGATGATGTTACCATTTTTTCAAGGGATAGAAAAGATCATATAGCTCATTTGAAGAAATTATTCAATAGATGCAGAAGGTATGGCATCTTTATCAATCCTAAGAAATCTATTTTTTCTATTGATGAAGGAAAACTGTTAGGCTTCATTGTTTCCAAGCATGGTATGAGAATCAAACCTGAGAGAACTGAAGAAATTGCAAAGATCCCCCCCCCTCACAACAATAAATCCATGCAGTTGTTCTTGGGAAGGATCAACTTTGTAAGATGATTCATCCCCAGTTTTTTTGAAACAATGAAACCTATGAAAGACATGATAAAAAATAATTTTGATTTCAAATGGGGACCCAAAGAAAAATAATATTTCGATAAGATAAAAAAAAAAATCACAATCTCCCACGTTGTTAAGCCCAAAATTTAGTCGAGAGTTCATCCTCTACACCTTCATGTAATATATCTCATTCAATATTATTTTAATGCAAAAGAACTAGGAAGGAAATGAATTACCTATAGCTTTAATGAGTTATGGCTTATAAGGAGAAGAGTTGAACTACCCTAAAGTGGAAAAACAAGTTTACAATGTATTTAAAGCTATCAAACACTTGAGACCATTCTTTCTCAAATCTAATACAAAAGTCATTGTTCCTTACCCCATCGTCAGGAATCTATTGGTACATAAAGACTTAGCAGAAAAAAGAGCTAACTGTATTATAGCTCTACAAGAATATGACCTAGAAATTAAGCCTACGAAAATTGTCAAAGTCCAGGGTCTATGCAAACTAGCCGCAGAATCAATGAGCAATGAATCACATGAAAATGCATTGTATCAAGATAAAGAATTGTATACAAGAGAGACATATTACATCCCAGTCAACTCAAAACCAATGGTTTTTCAAAATGAAATATTACTTAACACAAATATCAACCCCATATTATCTCAATCCCAAGAAGAAAATGGCCCTCATACTCAAGTCCACTCATTATCATATCATCCAAGGAATTCTATGTATAAAAAATTATGATGATGTTTTACTGAGATGTATTGAGAAGAGGGATGCAGAAAGGTCTTATCGAAACTCCATGATGGATGTAAGGTAGCTAGAGAGGTAGTGGGGAGGCCCATAGGGCCCATAGTGATAATAGTGGAGGTCATTCAATGTAAGGTGGAATAGGTCCACTATATTATTAAATAAGGACCACTATGGTAGTTGGATATAATAAATGGGTAGTTAGATATAATAAATGTAAGAGGACTTATTAGAAGGTTCTACTTCTATAAGATTCCTCCTCTAGAATGTTCTTAGGTGATGGTAGCACTATATAAAGGGGTTCAACCAATGTAATGGGACATGAAGAGAAATATTGTATTGTGAGTTATAGCTCAATAAGAGGATTCCCCTTCGAAGATTCAAGTGAACAAGAGAGGATACCTTCCATAATAGGATCCATCGTATGGTGTTGCCCTACCTCAAGGGTTTCTTATAATAAAGTGTGGTTTTTTTCTATATGGCTTTGTGGATCTATTGTGTATTCAGTATTTGTGGTGATTATATTTTTATATATATTCATTTTCTTAACAATTGGTATCAGAGCACTTTCGTTGGCAGAGATTGTGGGAAAATATTTTTTATTTTTATAGATTTATTTTTTCAGAGAAGAAAAAAGAGGGTCGTGAGATTACATAAATTTTCGGTATATTTTTGTGAAAAATTTGCAAAAATAGGTTGTATATTTGAGTTCCTCTCCGAAAAATACCCAAGTTGAAAAAACAAATCGTCTGAAACGGAGTTCGGGAAGTCAAGATGTTGAAGTTTTAAAATCTACAAATTGTCAAGGTTTTTTCCACGTACGACGATGCAATTTTTTTTTAGTTTTCTAGAAGTTGGAGGATGAATTTTGCAAAAAAAAATTACAGATCTGAGTTCCTCTCACAATTTCACCCAATTTCAAAAAACAAATCAGCTAAAACGGAGTTCGGGAAGTGAAGTTATGAACATTTCAAATTTAGCAGTTTTTCACGGTTTTTCCAAAAAACGCCACGATTTTCTGCAGTAATTTATTGTTCTAATTTTTGGGTTTTTTTGTGACGGTGGCGGGACTGAAAAGTTCATAAAATTTCATAGGGTTCTCATATGGATATTTCTTCTCAAACCATTAAATAAATTCTATATATTACTGAAGCTTTCAAAGCTCAATTGTTTGACACATTGAATGACAAATTGGATGGCTTTGTAGATGGCCTCAATGATAATTTTCGTAGTATTCAAGATTCTTTGGATAACATGCAAGAGATATTTCTTATGGTAGACCTTATGGATGAATATAATCAAGAAATATATGCTTGGTATGATTTTTAGGCTGATTGTGATGATTGGTATATGGATAGTTGTCATTTCTAGGATGACAACCACTTCCATATTTTATTTGATGACTCTACTCCACCTTCTGTAGAGAACATCAATGTCCCACATCATGAGCTAGTTACCAGTGTCCAACCTGCATATTCTACAATGGCATTGTTCCATCCAGTTTCATATTTGATCATATCCCACTATGTGGATGGATATTCTTATTTGGATCCACATGATAGGTGTCAGTATTGGGAGCATAATTTTTAGTTGGTTATTGGGTGTCGATATCTTCCATGTGGGGTTCACATGAGCAATTGGACATGGGATGTGGGTTTACAATGGCGGTTGGAATATTTCAGCATGGTGGCTAACATTTCTCAATGGGACCATGGTTTTATAGTCTACTTCGGCACTATGGTCCACACTTATCCATGGGACCCTGGTATATGGTTGTACATCAAGCGTTGAGGACAACGCTTTCATAAGGGGGATGGAATGTAAGGTAGCTAGAGAGGTAGTTGGGGGGCCCATAGTGATAATAGTGGAGGCCATTCAATTTAAGGTGGGCTAGGTCCACTATATTATTAAATAAGGCCTACTATGGTAGTTAGATATAATAAATGTAAGAGGACTTCTTAGAAGGTTCTACTTCTAGAAGATTCCTCCTCTACTATGTTCTTAGGTGATGGTTGTACTATATAAAGGGGTTCAAGAAATGTAATGTGATATGAAGAGAAATATTGTTTTTGGAGATGAAGCTCATTATGAGGAAGCCCCCTCGAAGAGGCAAGTTAACAAGAGAGGATCCCTTCCATAATATGATGCATTGTATGGTGGTGCCCTACCTCAAGTGTTTGGTAATAATAAAGTGTGGTTTCTTCTATATTGCTTTGTGGATATATTGGGTATTCAATATTTTTGTTGATTATATTTCTAGATCTATTCAGGTTATTAACAATGAACTAGTCGATGGAAACTATGGTGGAGACACCACTGCTCACAAAATCCTCAGAGCCAGACACTATTGGCCCACTTTGTTCAAGAAATCTCATGCATATGCAAGGAAATTTCAGTAGTGTGAATGTCAGTCGAAAGAGAAAAAATGATGCCTTCCCCTTACATCCTATCATCATCGAACTCCCTTCTCAATAGTGGGGGTTGGATGTAATTGGGGAGAAAAACCCCAAATCGTCTTAGTTGCACAAATACATCTTGACAGTTACCGATTATTTCACTAGATTGAGTGAAGAAATCCCCTTGAAGACCAATAATGAAACTATGGTGACTTCGTTCCATGAATCCCATATCGTCACTAGGTTTGGAATTATTGCCTCATTAGTATTTGATAATGACAAGTATTTTTATTCTCTTAAACAGACTGAATTCTCTCTTGAATGAAACATTAAGGTTAAGTATTCTGTGAATTACTACCCACAAGGAAATGGTTTGGTAGAGTCAACTAATAAGAACCTTATCAAAATTCACAAGAAAAATGTCAACGATAATCAAACAAATTGGAACCTCCCTCTTCATAATGGTCTCTCGGCTGGCAGAGTAACTCCCAAGTCATCCATTGGTAACTCCCCTTTCTTCCTGGTCTACGAACATGAATCCACCATGCTGACCCATAATTTCCTACCTACCTTACAATTGGCCCAATCTTCCCAAGACGAAGCTTTCCCAGTAATGCAAGAAAGGTTAAACATGCGATTAAAACTTGAAGAAGAAAGGGAAAAAGATAAGATGAACCTAACACACCATCAAGAAATAATTAAAAAATGGTTTGAAAAAATAGTTGTGGACAACAAAGACTTTCAAGAAGGAGACCTTGTTCTCAAATGGGATAAAGCTAATGAAATTAAAGGAAAACACCCCAAATTATAGAAACTGTGGTTAAGACCCTATCTAATTCACTAGAAAATAGGTCTCGAGACTTTCAAACTTAAAACATTATAGGGAGATGAGGAGGAGCTCTCTGCAATGGTAAAATCCTCAAAACATATTTCTCCTAATCATTAATGTTGATGTAGCTTTGTACATAGTAGTTTTTCTCTGTTTTTTCTTTTCTTTTCATTTTCAATTGATGTTCCACTTCAATAGTACCTCCTTTCCGTTCCTGACCTATTTTTCCATGTTGTTGCTTGAACTTGTTTTTTCTTTTTTTCTCTTTTCATTTTAGAATATCTCACTATATTTTGTTCTGAACCATCCTTTTCTTTCACAACATGGACTCGAGACTAATAGACCTGTGTAAGTGCCTTATTCTTTGAATGCTTATCCATATTCAGGTGGATGAACTTTTCTAAGATCAATGTTCATCTTCATGAACAATGATAGAGTTGAAAATATGAACGTATTCATCTATACCAAAAGAAAACTTATAACCTTCAAATTCCATACATTTCTATGACTTCCATTAGTTATCCTCTCTTATGCAACTGCCCTCATGGATTGCTAATGTTTCATTCAAGATGTTCGAAATGTACTAAATTCAATGTCTTCCACATAACTCCGATCTCTCTTCCCATTAATCCTGATTTCCAGAATGCATTAGTGATTCTTGTTTACATACCCATGAGAATAAATTGTCGACCGAGACTAGAAATTCAAAGTAACTCTTGTATCACCCTTCTTCCTACTTATCTTCACCTATGTTGCAACAACAATATGTAAATTGTATATCTAAAATGTGGATACAAAAAAGCATTATCATAAGGAAGTTGAAAACACTACTGAAAGTGTGGGAAGTACAAGTAAAGTTGTTGGGGCTATGGACACTCGCTGGAAGAGGGGCCATTTTGTATTATTCCAAGGAATCTTTGTCAGGGCTATGGATGCTTTCTGACACCGAATAAATGTTGGGAAAGAGAGGTGAAGAAAACACTTCGGTCTATAACCATTGATAAACATTCCTCTATGGTGTCACTCTCAATGTTTCACTGTGGATGTATGAAGTTTCCCATTAACACTCACTCAAATTATGTGGAATATCACTAGTAGCAAGATTTCTCTATATCTTTCCCTCAGACCATTAGATATGGGGTCCTTAAGCTGAATAATGAATGCACTATTAAAAGGTAATTTCTCTTTAAATTTGGTTGAAGTATCTCTATTTTTGAACTCAAACATAACTATTTCTTCCTAGTAAGTCACCATTTGTTGTGGCTCATCTTGCACAAAAATCCATGTTTTTTAATTTTTATGGGTCCCACTTTTATTTTTCATGCTTATTTTTTTCCCTACAAGGCATACATTCCTAATTCACTAAGGAAATACAAGCTTAAGTCATAACTGATTTAGAATTATGTCCTTCAGATTTGTTCCCTCCACACATCATCCAAAACTCCAATCGTCACACTCTGATAACTTAGACTCATCCACCACACTCCCTTTGTGGCACCCCTTGGATTATTATTTTCAAGCCCAACATATCTCACCTCCCTGATTCAATATGACCTATCAAACTACCACTGCCCCAAATGGAATTATAAGATTGGACCCTCGATTTCCTAGTTTATCGATCTTCAATAAGTTTCCTTTATTTATTTCAAGACTCATCACCTCCTCTAAGGTATCGAAGGAATATTCCTTCGATACCATTCTCATCAGAGCCTAGTTCATGCTCCATCCTATCGAACTCTGAAGATGAAACTTTAATAGCCTTCTCTATCCTTCGAATTTGTGTGTCTGACACATTCTCCCAGGTATAAATAATATTATTTTAATACCATCTCTGTCAAAGTTTGAACATCTCGTCATCCTTTAAAATTCTAATGGATTTTTTCCGAACTATTACAAGAAATATGCTTTGCACATCTTTCTAGAAAAACAAATATTCTTGTGATACCTTTTCTTCGAGGTTTAGTTTGAACCTCACCCTTACTACCTCCGACACCAAACCCTGATGGGTCTCACCTCCCCCCGTAACGTTGCGTATGGTTTAGTTTGGATTGCTTTTCCAAATATAAGAGAATAGACTTTCGATACCATTCCCTTTGGAGCTTGAATTAGTCTACGATCCCTCCCTCTCTGTATGCACACCTTCTATAACAATCTTATTTTAAGCTCAACCTGACACCACCTCAGATACACGAATCCATGTGTCCATCAGCCTTAATGAGCATTATTGATAGAGATAATGGGCATTAACAACAGATATTAAGACCATATCTAGAAATATTCTCGTACACACTCGAGTTATGGAATATTTGTGTTGGTTTGAGGTGTGTTATGAGCTATAGAATACCATATTCAGACACATATTACGCCATAAGTTTGCAAATCATATGTTATGTCTTGATTCTTTTTTTACTGAGTGTTATTGCACAATTACTGCAATTACTTGATTACAGGTAACCCATTTTTGTTGTTTAAACATTATTTTGTTGTCATAGTTAACACATTATGTTTAATTAAGTTGGTATTCATTTTAATGTGCAATTACAGGACAATTTGGAAATCAATCATGGAAAGACAGAACGCAAAAATATCAAAGGGATCGATGTACTTCCAGACTATTGCATGGCCTGAACCATCATCTCAACCAATTGAAGATTTGGTGACTAATACTAATCATCACATTGGCGAAGACCACTGCCCCAGTTATGAAGAAATCTGTAGGATCTTCAATTTTTCATATTTCCCCATGGACGAAAAGAATTTGGAAGTATACTAGAATATCCTAAGAAGAGGTATCCATCTAGTAGCCACCCGACCAATTATTTTCCCATACAACGAGGTAACACAATGGTTCCTCAAACAATTTAATTCCACTACAACAACCATCCTAAGAAGACAAGGGAAGCGAGTAGCGTCACTCATAATTGAATACATCGACTCCATGTATCATCTTCCCACACTCACATTCTCTCTAAATGAACCATTCTTAAAAGGGTTCACCCAAGCAATCAAAATACCAACAAAGTAAATGAAGCATCGGTGGGTAGATGAGTATAAAACCCTCAAATTGGGCCATAAAATAGTTCCTACCCATAGGCTCAAAACTCCCTACAAGCTACTGGTAGCCATTTTATGTCGCCTATATGGAGAGGAAAAGAGCATGCATTTTCAAATTGATTAGTTTCCTTTGGCACACACCATCATCATGATGGGAAAAATATTCAATTGGGAAGACATCCTGGTTTCCAACATATGTATGCACGCAAAGAATCTCCTAGGTATGAAGAAACCTTGTTTTTATATGTCAGCCTACATGATCGATGTCGTTTTCTCCTATGTATAGTTTCTCGACCTGGGATGGAATTGGGACCAAAATCAACCTCCCATCCATGTATATTTCTCTCAATTATGGAGCATTAATTACATAAAACACTTTTATGATATATGAAATCTATTTCTAGCACCTCTGCACTCTGTCTTATTTGGTTTCCCCAGACACAAAATCTCCTTTGAATCCAAGAATGGAATGAAAGGGGTATCATATTGGTTCCTCTATAAATATTACTCATATATCATGGTGTATGGGACCACCATATTACCACACCTTTTACGATACTTTTTCCCAGACCGTTTGTTGATAAGGTAAATTGTGTACCAAACCATGGGGTGAGGGGTTATTGCACTATTACAAAGTAGTAGCAAAAAAACTTGGACCAATTTTCCCTATCCACATTGGAAATTACACTATTTCCAATTGCCAACATGCAAGGAAAGAAGTAGAGGCCCTATAAGAGATAATATTATTCCTAGGAGAGCCTAAAGGCCATGACCCTCATGAGTTGGCAATCAACCATGTCAGGTTTTTTGGTCTCACCCATCCCAATATCCATGTTATAGATTTCAAGGAAGATAATTTTAAGGTAAATCTCTCTTATGATGAAGTCCTACACAAGTTTCCCCATGACACTACCAAGCAGGAGCTTGAAATTGAACAAGAATAGATCAAGAGGGAAACTCTAAACCAATTCCATAGGTTACTTCGACGAGAACATGATTTCTTCATCACCAAAGAAAATGAGAAAACAAAAAATAAGAGTAGCTTAACCAAAAAAGGCTTGAAGTTGAGAAAGATTATTAGAAAATATAAGTTGAGGAGAAGAATAGAAAAGAACATGAGCACATGGCACATCAAGTTGCACTCCAAAAGAAAAAAATAAGAAGAAGCCAAAAATTTGGTTGAAGAAGAAGAAGTTAAGAGCTTAGTTGATGAAGCACAAGCCAAGAAATTAGTTGATGAGGAAGAGGAAAAATGATTAGCCAATGAGGTTGAAGCTAAGAAGAAATAAGATGATCTATTGAAGAAGAGTTCAAGTGAGATACCTAGCACTCTATTGACACCCAACCTGGGCATTGTGAATGTACCTCCTCTAGAATACACTCCAATAAGTACCATTCTAGGATATTACTCCTCCTCCCAAGCCCCAAATTTTGAGGGATCTGTAGTAGCCATTGGAGAATACTATTTTTATAACATGACAAGAAGTGTCAAGAAAATATCATCCAAGGGGAAAAGAGGAGGAGAAACCATGTCAAAACCATCCACAGGGAGGATATTAGAGTGGAAAGTAGGGCCTAACCCTAAAGAGAACACGATCCAAGAAGCTTCATCACTCAATTCTTTCGCGGGGTTAAATGCCTCATCTATCCTCGAGGTAACCAATGCCCTCATCACTGCCAAGAATAGATTAGTCGAGTTGGAGATAGATTTGAAAAGTGTAAAGAAAAAGTTCACCATAGATGTCCAAGAAACTGTAAAAGTAGATGAGAGTCTCAATTCAAAGAAGATGAACATATCCCTACAAGTGCAAAGAGACTAGATGAATGTAGAATTTGAGAGAAGGATAAAAATCCAATGAGACACCCATAGAAATGCATTAGAGGCATAAAATAAAAAAACTCAACACAAACACATAAGAGACCAGAGCATCGACATGCACTGTGGAATATATCAAGACACAGGTGTTGGAATTGAGTGAATAATTAACGACAGGAAATAATGAGCTCCTCGATCTTCTAAGTAGCATACGAGCTGAGAGAGAGGAACAAATCGGGATGCAAAGCAAATTGATAGAGAATCAAGAAAGATATTAGGAAGCGAACAAATCCTTAGAGGAAATGCTCAGTTGGTAGGATATACACCAACCTCCACCTACCACACTACCATTATATTTGAAGAGGGAAATACCTAGATTTCAGATGCTCTTTAACACTAGTAGACCTATCTTCATGAGTGCACACACCACCCAAGGAGAAACAACCGACACTTTCACAGAGCTATGGAGAAATTAAAATGATATCATGGAAGAGGAAGGGATTTAACCAATGCAGTCCATTGATGAAACAATATATTTCATCACCATAATGGTTTAGGTGGAGGATCACAAGAAATCTATCTGGGAGAACATCCAAAATCTATGTCTATTTGAAGAAAAATCAATTGAAGAACAACTATTGAAACCTGTCTGACTCACCCAAAAAATCTAATCCTTTGTCAGGAACATATCAGAACAATTATATCAAGAATTTTCCATCAAATTTTGCAACGAAGAATCGATCTTGGAGAGATTTAAATCAAGCAAACTCAAGAGAATATTAAGAGATCATCACATTTGGAAAGAATACCAAGATCAGCTCAAGGAACAAGGAACTTCATGATAGAAAATTCCACAGTTATTTCCAGATGTTACCTTCTTCGGTTATTGTAATATCAATTTGAATTCAAAATATGAAGAGTCCTTTTTTGTAAAATGACCCTAATTTCATGATTGCAAAAGAGAACGATTGTAAACAATCACTCCTCACTATAAACAAGAGGATTGTCCATTTAAAAGGTTTTTTTGGTTTTAGAATGTAGCAAGACAATATTTCTACTACAAGTTAATTTGAACTAAGAGACATTCTAGTTGGAGATTATGGTGTTGATGTGTATGAATGTGACTATTCTATCTATGCATGCCTCTAAGTACTATAATTTGTTAATATTGATTGATGAATTACTTCTTAATTAATGTTTTTAGTTTACAGTTACCATGATTTTTAGAATGAGTACAATTATAGCATAATATAGTTGGTTAATCAATTTATTGATTCTAACACATTGTGATGTTGAAATTGTATATTACCTATGTTATGAATTTATTCTATGCAGGTAATACATATATTTCATTGTATTTGTTTTTGTTAGTTTTCTCCTTATCATGATAGGATAATTTAGAATTAGTTAGAGACGACATCTTAAAACAATAATCATACATCTTAGCTTAGATTTAGTTAGTCGGATTTACTTTTTTTTTTTTTAATTCATCTGAGAACGTTCGGTTATCAGATTCATATTTAGTTAGTATTTTAGTTAGTTTAGTAACGAGGCCAAAATATGTTTGAAAGTGCTACCCCAAATGATAGTGGGTCTATTTGGGACCTTCCATTGGGCGTTTTCCCTCATCTAATTGAGCGGGTAAAACTGGCCCATCAACAGAAATTAAAGATGTTTATTGGGAAAGGAAAATGAAAGTTGGATTTGACATGGAATAATGGGTCATATGAACTTTAACAATCTTGTTAAAATCAACAAAAAGGAAGCAGTAAGAGAAATGCCTGAAATTTCAAAGACAACCAATACTATGTCCAAGCACTGTCGGCATGGAAAACAAGTAAGAGTTGAGTTTAGTACAACGAAATACTCTACAACAAAACCATTGGAAATTGTACATACTAATCTGTGTGGACCAATGATAACAAAAGGGATGAATGGTGAACAATACTTTATGCTACTTATTGATTATTATACAAGATTGAATGCAGTCTGATTTTTCAAGAAAAAGTCAGAGGAATTTGAATGTGTAATGATATTCAGAGAGACAGTTGAAAATGAGATTGATTTGAAAATCAAGTGTTTGAGATCAGAAAATGGAGGTGATTTCACATTAAAATAAGTCATGGATTTATGTGAAGAGCATGAAATAAAAAGGAAATTATCGGAAGCCAGGACACCTTAACAAAATGGAGTTGTTGAAAGAAAGAACAAAATTGTACAGGAAATGAACAGAACCATGTTGAAATATTCCAACTTGGGTGATGTATTTTTGGGTACAAGAAGTACATAAAACTTTTCATATCTTAAACAGAGGAATTATTAGAAGCAATAGTGACAAGACTCCATATGAACTATGGAAGGGAAGACCAGCGAACGTCAAACACTTTAGAGTGTTTGGAAGAAAATGTTACATAAAAAGAGAAGATAACAGGATTGGAAAATTTGACTCTCTAGTTGAGAAAAGAATAATGGTTGGATATTCAAGTAAAATCAAGGCATAGAAATGCTACAACCTAAGACTCAATAAAATAGTGTAAAGAATCAATGTAAATATTGATTAAAAAAAATGTGCTAAAGACTAGAGAAGAAATCAGAGATACAAAAGAGTAGGAAGCAAAAGAAGAACTAGGAGAAGAAGAAGTAGAAGAACAAGAACAAGAACAAGAAGAGGAGAAGCCAGAAGTAGAATAAGAAGAAAACATCCAACAATATATCCAGATACCCTCTAGGACACCTAACCATCGGGTAAATAAGAATCATCCACTGGAACGAATTATTGGATAAAAATGTAGGACTATAAACTAGAGGAAGAAAATAGGCATCTACACCAAAACAAACACATCTATCATTATTTTCCATAGTTCAACCAAGAATCTTTGAGGAATCCAACAATGATGAACATTGGATCAAGGCCATGGAAGAAGAACTGAATCAAATAGAGAATAATGAGACATGGGAAATGTTATCCCTTGAGATGTCCCAGGTTGTTGTTGGAATGATGTCGAGGAACCCCAGGGGACAAGACTCAGGATGAATCTTAAGGCCCAATTTGTAGTAAAATAATTGTGCAATTTCGAGAATTTTTTCCCTCTCTCTCTATCTTAAAACTAAAGGACCTAAAATAGTTCTCAGTTCAGCTAAAAAATTCTCTCAACCATCAGAGGCATATGTCTATGAGTGTTTTAGACAACCAATATTCAATGGGAGTTAAAATGGTGAATTAGAGGAAAGAAAAAAATATAGATACAAGGAATTTCTTAGAGTGAATCATGTATCTTATGGAAAAGATAAGTGTTCTAAAAAAAAAAGAATTCAACAACTATAATAGATGCACACAAATAAATAAATAAAAATGCTATAAATAGTTAACATCTTCACACATTCAAATACATGGAGGTTCCCTCTTCATATATTTTAAATGCACAAATAAAATGACAAGAAATGGTTATACATTCAAAGGAAATCAATTATGTGTCATTACCAAAAATCATACAGTAACACTGAACATGAAGAATGGTCTTTTGTGTAAGATTTTATAAATCAGATCTAATACAATAAAAAAAAATGGGAGGAAATAATTTACGAGAACACAAACATTGTGAGGAAGGAATTACAGACTGAAACTTAAGTGCAGGGGATGAATCTCTAATGCATGATGCATTTACCAACTGACTATTTTCAAAGTATCTATAGTCGAACAAATTTGGTTACAAGAAACTTTTAAACTTCCCAAAGTGTTGACCTTCACAATGGGTGCCTTCATGGTCTTTTATTCCTCTCTCTCATGTCCTAAAACTGCTCCTTGAAACCATTTCCATATTCTTGAATATTCTTATGACTTATTGATTCTTGAATGGTTTTCCTCTTGGTAAAATTTGGCTTACCTTCACCTGGGTGAAATTATGTTATAGAGAAATATCATGGGGAACATGGATATTTACCAGCCAAAATATCCATTGAGCTTCATCCCTAAAGAGTCCCTGAAATCATTTTGCTATTTGGATGGAAGCTCGAAAACATAACTGTAGAGATTGTGTGACTCGAAAACCATTGGATCTATCTCGACGAGTGATCTTGATCGTTGATCTGTGTGATTATGGATGATTCCCCATATATAGTCTCGTTAAAACATTATTTTGGTTGTTTCAAATCTGAAATTAACTCTGCATAAAATGTAAAGCTCAACCACCATCGGATCAATCTTGACAAGTAATATCAATCCTTGATCAAGGTTGTACCTGGCAAATAAATCAATTTTTGAAAATGAAAAAAATCAACATCTTTCAGATCAACGTGATCAAATAATGACCATTGATCGAAGTTCCACCCATTAGAGGGATCAGGGTTTGGGCTTCAATAGAAATCTGACAAGGGAAATATGAGACTACATCTCGATCGTTGATCGAATGGACTGGAGATGAACTAGGAGTTGTAGATCTAGCTATGGTCAAAATAAAAATTTGGCCAAGGAAAAGATATCATGCTCATGTCATCCTAGACATATGGAATGTTTCTATTGGCCCATAATGGAGCTGATGTGGGAGATAGTAAAACACATGTCACCTAGATTTGATATTCTTTTAGGTTCCCTTGTTAGTTTTCACTTGTCCATGTGGAAACTTGTGATTGGTATGAAAGGTTCCATGCTAGCAGGATGACGTGATATTTGGATTGTTGATTGGTCCCAGTTGAAACAAGTTTGAGTAGATATTGACTGTCCATTGGAGGTTCCCATTCAGAGAGTTGATCGATCAGGTTCAAAAGGGACTCCAAATAAGGAATTATGAAGACCATTTATCCATCAGAAGAACTAGAAATGTGAAAGAGACATAGGTTTGGCTCGACCACAAACCCAAAATCAGATAAGGAAAAAAAACATCATGTTGACGTCACCTTGGACAAGTGGAAATTTTCACTGGCCCATGATGGTGTTTATGTGGCAGAGGTGCATGACACATGTCACCAAGATTTGATATTTTTATGTATGCATGTGGTGGTTTCCACATGTTCTCATGGAATCTCTAGATTGGTTATGATAGTTCCCCATTGGCATGCCTAACTATCATATCTTCTTCATTTCACCGACAATGACATCGTCGTCGATGTTGTGAAAACTTGTGTCAGGGGATTTTATTTGTATTTTTTCGATGATGATATCCATTCATCATTAATATTTAACCAATGTGAGGTGAGCCATTGATATGTCATTGGAACAAGGTGGGGCATTGATCTTTCATTGAAATCAGGGGAGTCGTTGATCTAGGCTCAAACAAAAGACAAAAAAAGATACGGAATGCATCACCCCAGAAACATGGTGCTTTCTTAGTTGTATGCACTGAGGTTGTAATACCCCAAAGTCCAAGCCCCAATTATAATTATGAATGCAATGATGTTTATAGGCTGGTGAGCCAAGTATTATAAGTTGGTAGGCTTATGTGTGTAGTAGGCTAGAGAGCCTAGAGGATAAGGCCAGTGGGCCTGATTTTGTATATGTAATTATGCATATTATTAATAAAAATATATCGTTGCATGTAGACCAACCACGAAGAAAGAGTTATGGGGGACTAAGCTCCACTAGGCTGGGTAAGGGAAGGGGGACTGAGAGGATAGAATGAGGGGCTAATTTTAAGAGCTTAAGTCCAATAGAATAATATATTATTATTCTAAATGATGCGAGTGGGATATGAATATATCCTAAGTTCCTTTGGAAAGAGAGAACAACTTCCAAATGGAGAGGAACGTTCTTCATGAGCGCCATGTGTTATCTTAGGCACATGCAACATAAGTGAGAGTTCATACTCTTTTGGGGGTTCTCTTGGCCATTTTTGCACCAACGCACCAAAAAATCATTGAGTACCCTGGTACTCCTTGTTGAATGCCTAAACCACACCGAACATCTAAAATGGAACCGAATTGACACCCCTGCTACACATGTTCCCTTAGGGGTTGTTTGGTATTTTCCTTCCAGTACCGTTCTCCACACCCATCTTTTGTTGTTTTCATTACCATGCCTATGTGTTGAGGAGCGGGAGGGAAGAAGCGGGTTGTTAGGACCATGAATAGAAGAAGCGGGTTGTCAGGCCCATGAATAGAATAAGCAGGTTGGCATGCCTATGAGAAACTCTCTCTACGTGAGAGAGTGTGTTGAGGAAGTGACTTCTCATGGACAGAGTCTAGTAGCAGCTACAAAGATTTGATAATTCTTGATCCATCCTATTGTTGAAGTCCAAGGAAAGGGAGGTGTAGCAGTCAATGGACTGTTGGATAGTGAAGGTGTAGACTCCTGGGGTGGGACAGGCATGTGGGGAATGAGAGTCTGTGATTTGTGGGCGTAAGTGGCTCCTTGGAGAAAATCTCTCCTGTTGTACTATGAAACTTCTTGTTGTCCCTGCCTAGCCTAGGAATCCCTTGCCCAATGGAGTTTAGTCCTAGCTCGAGGGTGACCCAATGCTAAGATTGATGAACAACATGTTCTAAGGCTGGGAGGTTCATGGAAGGTCTGGATGCAGTTGGTGTGCTTCAATTAAAAGATAATTACCATTTCCAAGTTTGGTTACATGTTGTGCATTTATATATGTTGTTATATTTATGGGTTTTTTCTGTGATTACTGCATGTATTCTTTTACTGTTATTTCTGCATTATGTTGTGTGATAATAGAATGTAAATCATTTGTTAAATATTGGTATGTGTTATTTTCGCTTCTGCAAGAATATGTGTATGAGAAGATTATTAATGTTTGTTTAATTACATTATGTGTGTGTGTGTGTGTGTGTG
>ML778136.1:207212-294020 GCA_009831015.1 Picea engelmannii | reverse complement strand
TGTGTGTGTGTGTGTGTGTGTGTGTGTGTGTGTGTGTGTGTGTGTGTGTGTGTGTGTGTGTGTGTGTGTGTGTGTGTGTGTGTGTGAATGTCAGATGTTATCTCTATTTATTTCTTGTTAAGTTTATATGTGAATATTTCTGCAAAAGATGTTTACTCGGTGACAATCCCAGCCTGGGTGGCCGTGGGTGTGACAAATTGGTATCATAGCATTATTTGGAGTAGCATGGCCCGACCTGGGTGGTCGGGGTGTGAAAAAAATAAAATAATAATAATAATAATAATAATATATATAGATAGATAGATAGATAGATAGATAGATAGATAGATATATGTATGCTTGAGCATGTTAGTTTTCTAAGGTAGTGTTGCATGACCTATTGGTGGTTGGGGACGTCACAAATTGGTATTAGAGCCAAGGTTTAGACACTGAGCTTGGATGGGCCATGGTAGTGGTTAATGAAATAAATATTTTAGAGCGAATTTTTGTCAAAAGGGATAAAATCTGAAGTTCAAAGCATCCCTAAGTGTTAGGAAGGCACCATGTGAGCACTTGGACTGTGTACAGAATCTTAGGAAGTATATAGGTTCAAGAAAACCTACATAGGAAAGAAGCCACAAAAACCATTGTGTTGGGCCATAGGATCTATTCGAGAGAAGGAAGACCTTCATAGTCATCAGATTTATAAAAGATGTAGGAAAGTTAACCCCTAAGTACTTCAGACTTCTCGAATTAGGTGAATTTTATGTGTGATAGAGAAGAAGGGGCCAAAACCTGAAGTCTCGAAGTTCGAAGTTAATCTAGATAATTCATCAAAAGGGACACATGTTAGAAGATCAGATTGTTTGGTAGTTCAACGTTCGGGAGAATTGGAGTGTGCTAGTGTGAAAAGTCTTGAAGCTCGAAGCCATGAAGCCAAGGAACATAAGTGGCATGGCATGATGACATCACTAGTGGTGATGTGGACTGTTCTTAGATGTACCATGTGCCACCACCTTAATTTTTGACATTTGTACCATGTGAACCCTGAAAGATAAAGTAGTTTGGAAGTTCAGAGTTCGGTAGATTTGAGGAACACAAGTGTAAAATCTTCTGAAGCCCAAAGTCTCGAAGTGAAGTGACATGTTGATGTCACCAGGGATGATGTGGACACATGGGATGTGTGCCATGTTTCAGTGAGTTAATAACCTTTTGGAGGATAGAAATGACAATTAAAATGTGACACGTGTCACATGTCATAATGGGCCATGTGTCCACTTCTATTATTACACCACGTGGCACTCTTCTTTAGCATGGTTAGTGGGGCCCTTGATGGTCGCAGGGGACACGTGGCACCAGATCCTGAAGTCTGGAGACTTGAAACTCCTGAAGAAATGATTCATGGTTGAATGGGAGGAAGAAATCCTCCAAAGTCTCGAAACCCTGAAGTAAATATAAGTCGTTGGATGCTGGGAAGTCGAGGACCGTTTATCCAACGCCCTTCGTGATTTATCCAATTCAACGCTCCTAGGAATTGGAAGGTTGGGGATTGAGAAAACCTCTGAATCCTGAAGCTCAACATTTTTGAATAAGCTCCTATCGGCCTAGCACTTGGTCATAACCATGGTCACATATGAGTTAAGGGCTGAAGAAAAGGGGTTATCGCCGGGAAATTGTTGCATAACAAAACAAGGCTTGGAGATAGAGCCATGGAGATTCTTGATTGACCAAGACCTACAGAAAATGGAGTTTGATATTCTTTCTATTGAATCATATTGTTTAGGTTACTCCAGAAAATTATTAAGTCTAGTATCCTGACAAAATTCGGTTGACTTCACATTTTGCAGAGTTAACAATTGTTAGAACTGAACCAAATTGTTACATAGTGCAGAGAAATGGAGGAGGCACATGACGCTTACAGTCCATAGGATGAGGTTAGAAGAATGGATTTCCATTTTGGAGTTGAAGGAACAAAATCCAATGGGCATGGAGAAGAAATAGATAAATAAGTGAGCCTGATGAAAATCATTAAGAATTTGCAAAAATATGTTCAAATTCACCAGGTAGATAATGAAAGGATTATGAGAGCTAGGGAGAAACAGAGAGACTTCAATATTAAGTTGATGTGGAGCCTAGAAATAATTGAAAATAAATTGGATAAGGAAAGTGGATCCAACAAATCAGGGAGCCATAGGTCCCATGATGTGAAAAGGATATAAGGAAGTGGTAATAGACATCACCAACACTCCCGAAGGAATTCCAAAAGAAGGCCACACATTAGTGCAAGTCCATCTCCTACCAAAAATCATAAGACATTTGAAGTGGTTGAACTAAAGGGTTAAATGAATAAAATCAAACCTCCTACTTTTGATGGAGAGCACCAGAAGGATGAAGATGATGAGACATGGCTACTTGGCATGAGGAAATATTTTCAATTGCATAATTATTCCTCTCATGTAGAAGGAAGAATCACATTCTATCAGATGAAAGGAAAAGAATCCTTGTGGTGGGATCATCTTGTGCAAGTGCAGGATATCAAAGAGAAGGATGTTACATGGAAGGAATTTGAGAAACATTTTGAAAAGAAGTACTTAACCAAGAGATACTATGACAAGAAGATGAAGGAGTTATTTGAACTTAAATTGGGAAGCATGAATATAGATGAATATGAAAGGATATTTCTAGAGTTTTTGAAGTATGTCCCTTTCATTAGGGAAGAGACAGTCAAGATTCAGAGGTATCTGAGTGGGTTTCCATATTTTATCAGTGAAAAAATCCAATATGATGATCCTAAGACTATGGAAGAAACCATAAGGAAGGAAAAATGTTTATATGATCAGCATAGGGGAAAACCTAATTTCCAAAGATCCTAGGAGGAAAAGAGGAAGTTTAAGAAGGATCATGGGCAGAAAGGAAACAAGCCACCATTTTTCAGAAATATTCCTCAAGGACAACCAGTTTTGAGAGAGCCTGGGATGGTTGAAGTAGGTGGGAAAAGGCCAATGAATACACCTATGCAATGTTGGGGTTGTAAAGGAGATCACAATTATAGGGATTTCCCTCACAGAAAGGACAAGTTGAGAGTTATTCACCATGTTCAGCAAGCAGAAAAAATGGAGGACATGGGAAAAACAATACCTAGGATCTATGTGGCCCTGGAAAACAAGCAAGATGAGTTTCAATCACACATGATTGAAGTCGAAGGTATGATAAATAACCATTCCTTTACTATTTTAATTGATCCAGGGGCCATTCATAGCTATATAGATCCTAAGGTAGTGGAAATATTTCAATTACCAAGAAAAAAGCATGGGAAATCTTGGCTGGTGCAAATAGCTACAGGAGCCAAGAGGAAATTTGTTGAGTTGGTTAAATCATGTCAAGTGGGCATTAATGGACTGGGTACCAAGGCAGATTTGAACATCTTCCCTTTGGGATCATATGATTTCCTAATTGGTATGGATTGGTTGGATCAACACCATGCCATATTAGACTTCCATAACAAGGAATTCACTTTCTTGGATGAGGAAGGGAATTGGAGAGTAGTCCAAGGAATTCCTAGGGTAGTTATTGTCCGAGAAATCTCAACAATGCAGTTGAAGAAGTGTTATAGGAAGGGTTGTCAAATATTTTCAACCCATATAGAGGAAGCATCTAAGGATAAGGTGCCAAATAAGGAGGATAATGTAGTCCTGGAATATTTTGAAGATGTGTTCAAGAAGGTACTAGGACTACCCCCTAAGAGAGATATTTATTTCTCTATAAATTTAATCCTGGAGCAGCTCCAATATCAAATACTCCTTACAAAATGAGTACACCAGAGCTGAACGAGTTGCAAACGCAGCTTGAATATATTTTAAAGAATGTGTACATACACCCAAGTGTGTCACCTTGGGGTTCCCCTATCTTTTTCATGAAAAATAAAGATGGGACATTGATATTGTGCATCGATTTCAGATTGTTTAACAAAGTGACTATAAAGAACAAGTATTCTCTACCAAGGATTAATGATCTCTTCGATCATTTGAAGGATGTAAGGATATTTTCAAAGATAAATCTCAGGTCTGGATACCATCATGTAAGTATTAAAGAGGAAGACATCAACAAGACCACCTTCAGGATAGGTATGGTCATTATGAGTTCACAGTGGTGCCATTTGGGTTATCAAATACCCCAGCTATTTTCATGTGCTTAATGAATGGTGTTTTACGAGAATATTTAGACAAGTTTGTCATTGTAATTTTTGATGACATCCTTGTATATTCCAAGTTGAAAGAAGAAAATGAGAATCATTTGATGATGGTGTTGCAAGTGCTAAGAGAGCATCAGTTGCATGCCAAATTGAGCAAGTGCTCATTTTATAAAAACATAATTCACTATTTGGGGCATATCATATCTGAAGAAGGATAGCAGTGGACCTTGAAAATATTGAGGCCATGAAAGGGTGGAAAAAACCTAAGAATGTGACATAATTCATATCCTTCATGGGTTTAGCTGGCTACTACTGAAGGTTCATTGCAGGGTTTTCGATAATAGGTCATCCCATCACTTCCTTGCAAAGGAAGGGGAAGAAGTTTTGATGGAAAACATAATGTGAAATGAGCTTCGAACAATTGAAGCAATTGTTAACCAGTGCTAAAATTATGAATATTATTGATCCGAATGAATATTTCGCGGTTTGCACAGATGAGTGCAGAGAAGGACTAGAAGGATTCCTTGGTCAGAAAGGATTTGTGATATGTTTCAAGTCCAAAAAATTGAAAGAGCATGGAAGGCTCTATGCCACTCATGATTTGGATTTGGAATCCATAATGAATGCTTTGAAGAAGTGGAGGCACTACATCATGGGAAAGAGTTTTGATTTGAGGAAAAACCATAATGGTATGAAGTACCTGTTTGATCAGCCTAATTTGAATGCTAGGCAAAGTATATGGTTGGAGTTCCTCTGTGAGTATGACTTTGATATCAAGTACATCAAAGGAAAGGAGAACAAGGTGGATTATGCACTCAGCAAGAGAGTGCATGAATTACATGCTACAACCATTAGCATGTATCAGACGGATCTTAAAGGGATAATTCTGAGGCTGCAAAAGTTGATTTGTAGTACATGGAATTGGTAACAAAATTGCAGCAAGGTAAAATGCAACAGAAAGATGAAAATTATGAATTGGGAATTGATGTAATTCTCTTGTACAAAAACAAAGTTTATGTACCTAATTATCCTAAATTAAGGAGTGTGATTTTAAAATAAATGCATAGTGTACCTTATGAGGGACACCCAAGATATCAGAAAATAGTTTTAGCAGTCAAGAGCCAATACTATTGGCTAGGCATGAAGAAAGAAATTGCAAAGTACATTGTCAAATGTTGGGAGTGTCAAAGGGTCAAAGATGAGAATAGACACCAAGCTAGGTTGTTGCAGCCATTAACCATTCCTGAGTGGAACTGGGAGGTGGTGATAACATATTTCATCACAGGATTACCCAAAACAAACAAGAAATATGATTCCATGATGGTAGTGGTGGATAAGCTTACTAAAGCCACCCATTTTATTCCATTGAAGACTACTCACAAGGAATCTAATGTTTTTGATATTTATATGAGGGGAATATCACATTTGCACAGTATTCACAAGACAATTGTGTCTGATAGAGACTCAAAATTTACCTCAATGTTTTGGAGAGGATTATTCAAGGGGCTCGGAACGAGCCTGAATTTCAGCATAACTTATCATATTGAGTCTGGTGGACAAACAAAAAGAGTAAATCAAGTGATAGAAGATATGTTAAGAATGTATCTGATGGAAAAACCATCCGGATGGGAAGAAAACCTACACTTGGTAGAGTTTTCTTACAACAATGGGTATCAACCATCACTGAAGATGAGCAAGTTTGAAGCACTTTATGGAAGAAAGTGAAACACCCCAGTAAGTTGGGACAACCCAACTGATAGAGTAGTGGTTGGGCTAGAGTTTCTCAAGGAAATGGAAGAACAAATGCTACAGATTAAGAAGAATTTGAAGGCTTCTCAAGACAGGAAGAAAATATATTCTGACAAGGGAAAAACCCATAGGGAGTTTAAAGTGGGTGATCATGTTTTCTTGAAGGTGAAAGCCAACAAAAGTTCCCTAAAGCTAGGAAATTGTTCCAAGTTGGAAGCCAGATATTGTGGGCCATTTGAAATCCTATAAAGGATTGAACCAATAGCTCATATGCTTTCATTTCCTGCATGCATGACTATTCTTAATATATTTCATGTCTCATTTCTCAAGAAGTATATACCTGATGCTAATCATGTGATTTATTAGAATGTAATTCAGGTGGAGCAAGAAGGCACTATACAAGTGCACCCAGTGTTCATACTGGATCGAAATAAAAAGTAGCCTCAGAATCAATCCATAAGGTTGGTAGAGGTCCAATGGACCTGGTACGGTCCTAAGGACATGACGTGGGAGCATGAATATTCTAGGTGGGAATAATACCTATATCTTTTTGAAGATTTTGAACATCTTGTGGTTGTTGTATAAATCAGTTGCACCGAGGACAATGAAAAAATAAGGGGAGGGGATTGTAATACCCCAAAGGAAGAGTCTCAGTTGTAATTATGAATGTAATGATGTTTATAGGCTAGTGAGCCAAGTATTATAAGATGGTAGGCTTATGTGTGGATTAGGCTAGAGAGCCTAGAGGCTAAGGATAGTGGGCCTGATTTTGTATATGTAATTATGCAGATTATTAATAAAAATACATCGTTGTGTGTAGAGCGACCACGAAGAATGAGTTAGGGGGGAATAAATTTGCTACTGGAATTTTCTACCAGACTTGCTTCAAGGGTTGACATCAATGAAAACCAACCCAATTAATCAATAGTGTGGCAGGTTCCACATGTCCATGTGGAAACTCCAAATTAGTTCTAACAGTGCCCATTGGCATGCCTAGTTGTCATCTCTTTTGCATTTCATCAACGATGACATTATCATTGACGCTGTGAAAAATTGCATCAGGGGATTTTCTTTGTATTTTTTTGATGATGATGTCCATGCTATCTGATCTCTATCATTAATATTTCACCAACGCAAGGTGAGCCATTGATGTGTCACCGGAAGAGGGGGAGTCAATGATATTTCACTAAAATCAGGAGAGTCTTCGATCTAGGCTCGACCAAAACCTATAAACGACTAAGGCATGCATGATATTATGATTATGTCACCCTAGACACATTGCACTTTCGTAGTGGTCCACGCTAAGGTGATAACATGGCATCCAGGAAGGACACGTGTCACCTAGATTTGACATATTCACCTATGCAGCTGATGGGTTTCCCCTGTCCACATGGAAGATGGTGATTGCCTCCAACGATACCTCACTGGAATTCCAAGTTGTCAGCTCATCCTCTACTTATCTTTGGTCGTCGACGACAATGTCATCATTGAAACTTTGTAACTTGAGCTAATATGGGGACTTCCAATGGATTTTTTCAATGACAACATTGTGGGACCTTTCAATATTTAATTAGAATTACATGTCGGTCATTTATTTTCCTTGCCTACATCTATCTGATCTGTCGGGATCTTGAAATGATGGTGCTTGGATCTTAGGCCACAATCGCATTATAAACTATTGGGATATTAGTGCTTAAGTTTTGTTGGAGCATGATAAGCCCCCTTTGACACCCGATAAGATCTCGAGTGATTAGGCCCCTTTTGTACCATGAAAAAACCCTTTTGGACTATGACAAGCCCCTTTCGGACCATGACAAGCACCCAAGGGATTAATTTTTTCCTTATGCACACAAGGGGATGTATTTTCTTTCTATTTCTTCACTCTTCCTTAGGAATATTTTACTTTGAGCTATGTAGAGACTCCAGAATCCAGAATTTCTATTGTTATCTTGTTTGATCTAGCCATTATAACTTCATTCATACTTCATTTAATTTCCATAAAAAATACAATAATAACATGAATTGGTTCCGAGACCTAATGACAAAAATGTGATTGGTACAAAATGGGTGTTCAAAAAAAACTAGATGAAGATGGATAGGTAACCAGAAACAAGGCAATGCTACTATGCAAGGGATATGCTCAAGTTGAAGGAGTATATTTTGAAGAATGTTTTTCTCCTATTTCCAGAATGGAAGAAATTAGAATGATCTTGGCCTATGCATGCTCCAAAAGGATCAGGTTCTATTAGATTAATATAAAACCATCATTTCTAAATGGAGAATTATAAGAGCAAGTCTACATCAAACAACCATAAGGGTTTCTATTGTCAGAAAGGGAAATTATGTTTGCATATTGAATAAATCTTTGCATGGACTCAAGCAAGCCCCTAGAGCCTAGTATTCAAGATTGGACAAGTTCTTACAATAACAAGGA
Organism: Picea engelmannii; assembly: GCA_009831015.1. Taxonomy (NCBI): domain Eukaryota; kingdom Viridiplantae; phylum Streptophyta; class Pinopsida; order Pinales; family Pinaceae; genus Picea; species Picea engelmannii. Next base: position 285,666 of record ML778136.1, on the reverse strand, counting down.
TTCATAAAGGGAAATGCAGATAGCAATTTATACATAAAAGTGGATTGGGAAAACATACTTATATTTGAAGTATATGTGGATGACATCATTTTTGGTAGTGATGATGATAGGTTGAGTAAGAATTTTTCCAAAGACATGCAAAGTGAGTTTGAAATGCCCCTAATTGGTGAGTTGAATTTATTTTTGGGACTCCACATATCTCATCTTGAGGAATGTATTTTAATTTCCCAAACCAAGTGCATCAAATAAATGCTAAAGAAGTTCATAATGGAATATTGCAAACCCACAAGTACTCCTACGATGATTGGTTGCAAGTTGTGAAAAGATGATGAATCTAAGGAAGCAGATCATAGACTCTATGTATGGATGACTGGAAACCTACTCTATGTGAAAACCTCAAGACTAGATATGATTCAAGCAATGGGACAAGTTGTAAGATTTCAAGCAACATCAAAGAAAACTCATGTTATGACAGTAAAAAGGATCTTTAGATATCTCAAAGGAACAAAAAAATTTGGATTGTGGTATCCGAAAGGGAATGAGATGACTATGTTCTCCTACACAAATTTTGACTGGGAAGGAAGCATTGATGATAAAATAAGTAATAGTGGAGTATCCTTCTACTTGGGTGATTGTCTGGTGTCCTGGTTAAGTAAGAAGAAGTCCTTAGTATTGTTATCTATGACAAAGGTAGAATATATTGCAGTGGAAACATGTTGTACTTAGATCCTATGGATGAATAAAACCCTATAAGACATACAAGTAGAATATGACGAGCCTATTTCAATGTTATGTGACAATACCAGTGCTATAAGTATCTCCAAGAATCTAGTGATGCATTTCAAGACAAAAAATATTTCGACTAAGTTCCACTTTCTACATGTACAAGTCACAGAAAAGAATATCAATTTGGAGTACATTGGGATGAAAGAACATATTGTAGGTATGTTCACTAAACCTCTCCCAAGGGATAATTTTGAGTATCTTTGACAGAAAATGGGAGTAGTTTCTTCCCCACAGTGATCTACACGACATTTTGGAAAGACTACAAGGGGAGATAAATCATCAGGGGGAGTTACCCTTTTCCATTGATGTCAAAGGCGGAGATAAAGATAAAAATCATGAAGACAGGGAGAGAAATCATGAATATAGGGTGAGAAATCATCATTATAAGAGTATGAGTGTTTCGATCAATGCCAAAGGAGGAGATTGTTGGAATATTGGTTGTGATCGATGTCAACCTTGGAATATGTCTAGAAACCTCTAAAAGTGATGGGTGTATTTGAAGAAGTCTACAAAGTGGTCCCATTATGTCATAACTTTAAGCATGTCCCTCATAGGAAGATACTTTGAATAATTCTACAATAAGCCCCATAAATATGGTTAAGTGGTTAAGAAGCCCTGGAGGTGTGGTCATGAATCTTGAATTTGTTCTAAGAAAAAGAATGTGAATGACATTGAAAATGCATACAAAACCCCAATAGATGCATAGTCCTCATCATGTCATTTCCAATGGTAGGTGGTATGCCATGTGGTTCTTCATAGTTGAGAATTTATGCCCTCTTAAATATGAATCTCCAAAGTATGGTCAAGAAGCCCTAGATATAAGGATAAGAAGTTACAAGTCGGACCACAAATTAATTAAAGGAGAATTTTTTTTGCAAAGAAATAATTACAGGTTGGCCCTAAATTCAAGTAAAGGAGGTACTTGAAAAGGTATAAATATGCATCAAGAGCCTCTCATTTGGATCAATTCTGGAAGAAATTATGTGATCTCTTAGTGAAACTAAAGTAGATCAGGATTGTGAAGGAGGAAAGTCTCAAAGTTGTAGATGGGAGAAGGGATTTTGAAAACCCTATTTGAGTAGAACCTCCCATGTCAGGTATAGGGAATCCCGCGAGGATCCCACAGGTTGCACAACACTCGCCAAGAGAGGCACCTCTAGTTGTCTAGTTTTGTCCAGCGAGGTTGAAAGAAAGGTTCATGAAGATGCTATATTCTTGATGCTAAAGTTGAGGAAGGTCATTTAGTCTGCGATCTTATGCATCAAGTATTACATGATAAAAGGTATTGTTTTATATATGTCTTGAGGTTTTCATTGTGATGTTATGGTATAGGATTTGAGGCATATCATGGAGAATCTTTGGCACATGGCTAGAGACATATGTTGGTGATTTTGGGCATATCATTTGAGGAATATCTTAGATAATTTGGCATATGGTTTGAGGTATATCATGAATGTTATGGAACTTGATTGAGGTATATCTTTGATACATATTTTGAGGTGCATATTGATGTTATGGTACATATGGTTGAGGCATATCTTTGGAACATGGTTTGAAGCATATCTTGGTGATGTTGGGCATATGTTTGAGAGATGTTCATGGTGATGTTGGAATATGATTCATGTGTATGGTTTTGATGAGGATGATGTATCCATATCAGTGATGGTAAGAGTGAAAAGTTTTGTTGATGACGATGTATCAGTATCAATGACAATAACATTGACATGTTGAGTCTCCATTTATATTTCAGGGAGGAAGGAAGGGGAAAGGAAAGGGGGTTGGAGCCTCCTTCTAGTTGGTGTTGGAGAATATAGGTAGTTATAGTTTCCTCCAGGTTGGATCCTACTTCCAATTAGAGATAAATAATCTAGGAAGTTGTAGTTTCCTTCAGGTTGGAGCCTGCAAACAAGGGGTTAGTGCCTCCTTCTAATTGATGCTAGAAAATTTTGGAATTTGGTTCTTCCTATGAATGTAATCTTATGGTTATATGTTATTCATTGTTCATGATATCTTGGATTAAAACATAAAGTGATGAATTTTTTATAATGTAATGTTTACAAGTTGTTATTAAAAGTGGTAAAAAGTGCTTAATATCGATTCACCCCCCCTCTCAGTATTAGTGAATATTCAAACAACTATCTCTCTAAAGAATGTGGTGGTCATATTTCTAGGATGGATATAGGAAAAAATTATTGCATGCAGGGTATTTCTCGCCCTCAATTTTCAAATATCGTATAGATTTCGTTAATAAATTCCAACCCTGTCAAGTTTTTAATCATATAACACACTCTCACCCCACTCTGATTCATCTAGTAGTTGTATTCGACCCATTTTCAAAATGGGGTATCAAATTTATGAAATTTAAACCTACCTTGGTTAGGGGGCATGGTTATATTATAGTCGCAGTTGAGTATTTCACTAAATGGGCCAAGGATATGCCTACATTTAAAGGCAATGAAAAAATTGTTGCACTATTCATTTTCAATCACATTATTACCATATTCGAAGTCTCGCAAGCGATAGTCACTAATCATGGTTCACATTTTCGAAACCATATGATGGTTGAGTTAAAAAAAAAATTGGGGTTTGTCCATGAAAATGCATCGTCATACTATCCCCAAGAAAATGGAAAAGTAGAGGCCATTAATAAGGTCTTGAAAACCAACTTTCAATGGATGGTGGGGCTAAAAAAATAAAATTGGAACTTGAAAATTTTCTTGACACTTTGGGATTATAGGACTTCCATAAAAAATACCACTAGGTTTACTCCTTTCCAATTGATTTATGGCCTAGAGGCAGTCCTACTGATTGAATGCAAAATTCCATCACTCAAACTATCCATCAAACTCATGCCAAACACCTCTACTAAGGAGGAACAATTCTTGTATTTGAAAAATTATTATAAGACCCTTCGTGATGTTTCTCTCGCTAATGAGACACATAAAAAGTGCATCGAGACGTAATATGACAAATCTATCAAACCTCCTGTCTTTGACAAAAGTGACCTAGTTTTAGTATATGACCAATACCATGATAAACTGGGGGAAGGTAAATTTGAACCCATTTGGCATGGTCCTTTCATTGTGAAATGAGTGCTACAATAGGGTGTGTATTATCTAGTCGATTATAACAGAATCTCTTTGAACGATCCCCAGAATGGGATCTACCTGAAAAAGTATTATGCTTAGGTTCATCCTGCATTTGTGCTTTGTATATTATTGTACCATATATTTGGTATGTTTTGGTGTGGTGTGCATTTTTATTTTGCATGTGAGGTTTTGTTTCATTTATGGCTTCTTATTATTCTTTGTTCTTGAATGCGCAGATGTCAGCATCATATTCCATATACTTTGGATTTGCAAATGGTGCTAGTCGACATAACCAAAACTTGGCTTCTACAACTTGGGTGGTATATTCCCCCACTAACGATTTAGTGAGTTCGGGAGGATTTTTCCTTGGTCCTATGAAAAATAACATTGTGGAATATCATGTCGTAATTATACTTTTGACTCATGCTTCCTCTTTTGGCATATCTCACTTGATTGTTAATATCGACTCTCAACTCGTGGTTTTTCAACACAACCACATTTATTGCATCCTTGATACTACATTACTTCATTTATACTTAAGGGTTCACCTCCTTGAAATATCATCCGATTAAATTCAATAGTGTCATATACCAAGGGATTTTAACACAATAATTGATTCACTTGCGAATTTCATGTTAGACTAGCATCTAGTGCACACATACATCACAAAGCATGTAAAAGTACAAAAATGAAAAACCATCATTCAATTGAACACTTAATGATAAAAAACCGAAATGAAATCCATATGTGTGTGTGTGTATAATAGAAAAAAAAAGTCAACATCATAAAATCCAAAAATTACATTACGGAAAAAACTTGGCTACATCGCCCATACATCATCGTAAAACTAGGACAATACATAGGACTCTATTCATCATCTTGTGGCACATTTTTCTCATGGTAACATAAAAATTCTCGGGCCACTTGGTGTAACAAATGAATAATTTCCTTAGGAAATCCCACTGTGTGCCTGTGGAGATGATAAGGAACCTCCCTGATCTACATCGCGGGGACTCCCTGCTATGGGGAAAATTCCCCTATACTGGGTCAAAGGTAAAGGTAGAGCGTTAACCCCCTTAAAATATAGTTATATCCTTAAACTACCCTAAAACCAACTAAAGCAAGTGATAGATAAGAAAGGAAAGAGGATTATTGAGTGCACCTTTAGTCCTTGTGGTTGGTGTCGACCTCTTTCACTTGTTGTTGCCTCCTATATTACTGGTCTGCTCCCAAAGTTGACCTACAAAAGGTTAGAAATACGATGCAACAACATATGATATATCTACTAATCACTTTAAAATTTTAGACATAGATATAAATGCACAAATCAACAAAAGCATGTAGACATAGTGTTTTGGGACAAAAATGAACTCTTTTATTCAATTTTAAGATAAAAAGGATTACAACATTTGTCGACAATCTCTCCATGAACCAGGTCTAGGATCCTCTATCATGGATCCAAGTGCATAGATCCCATTTTATCTTCTCACAACCAAATTATCACTTAGGGAATGAGGAAGGGTTTCATAAGGAGAAAGGGATGGAGGGGAAGGTTGAGGCCAAAACTCATAATAGTATGCAAATCTTGGGCTAAGAAGGGGAAGGGATTTTGGTAGATTTTTCTTATTCTCTTACTTGTTTTCATAAATGAAACCCAAATAAATCTTTTTATATGATAAAAATATGGTTATTCAGTTTGGGGATGGGATACAAGGGGTAAAATGGTTAGGAAACCCTCTATAGCCCGTAAACTTCATCGAATTCCATGCAAATTTATATTTTTTGCAAATTTTGGAGGTAAACGCGAGATAAATAGTATGCATATTGCATATTTGTGTGGGTTAAATAGCATGCAACATGAATGTGTATGCAGTCTATTAGTGCATCAAGGTGCGTACACTCTCCAAAAAATGGTTTTTTAAGAGGAAGCCTCAACAATATTTTGGAAAAGTATGTAAGTGGAAAGGCCAATGTCTTGTATGCATAGATAAGGAATTTTTGGACTATAAAACACCCATGGTAATCCCCCTCAAGTTCCTTTCCATTTCCTTAATCCCTCCAACATTGACTTCCTCTTACTGACGAGCCTCTCTGCGTCGGTGCAATGGTGGCATACCTATCATTCGCATTGTTCCTCGATTTGTGAGATAAAAGAAAAAAAACAATTTTATATCCCCTTGTATGATATATACACACACACACACACATAAACATGTTACAATACCACACTCTTCGAAGATATACTTGATGCGTCCCACCATGCTCCCTCAGTAAGCACTAGATTCATGTCTCTTCTAAAATCCATCCTGACATACGAGAGTCCTCAATCATATGAATATAATATTCCCACAATGAGAAGAATCCATCATCAAATGATAAAATATGGGGACCACCCCCTAACTAGGACATAATACTAGTCCAACGCTCCATCCATGGCTTGATCGGAGGTTGCACAAGAATCTCTATATGTGGGAGAATTAAGGGCACCCGATATAATAAGAATGAAACCAATATGGATCCATATATGAACTATTTCTATCTCCCTGTCTTACACTTGGATCCTTCAAATTCATCAACACACCCCTACACCATTTTAACACTCTGGGCTCAATACATTTGATGGCATATGCGATCTAATATTTTGAAGAAAGATGCGGCCATGTGCTTCCCACTAGATTCATGGTAGTGAATAGGAACATGTGTAACAGGTGATCTATGATGTCCTTCATGGGAATATTACCATTTCTTTTCTGGGAACCTTCCTGAAAGTATTGAGCAATGTATTCATTATTTGACATCTGAGTGCCCCGATGAATGAAGAAAATGATAGGTTCTCCTTGCTTGGAGATCCCTATCAAGAAATAATTTTTGTCCATCTCTATATGAATATTATAGGGACCCACATGAAAGACTTGGTCATTTTTATCCCACGTCCTTATTAGATGTTCCAGAAGAATCATTTGCTTCCTCATTCTCTGGGTCTTGAATAAATTAAGTAAACTATAGTTTCTTAAGGTTTCCATGGTGTTTGGGTCATGTAGGGAATCCATTTCTTCAACATCATGTTCTCTCTCTTTCCACTTGATCATTTTTTTCAAAGACTTCCTGCACTTTACAAGAATAATCATAGTCCAAGTTTGAGCTCATTTCAATGCTTTATTGACCATCTATAAGAAAACAATTCTTAGAAATTTCACCTATATCCCCCCCACAAGGGATCACATGGTGATAGTATCTCCCCATTAGTTACATACAAGGTGATGAAGTCTACTTCATCGCTTCTATTGATGTGTTATGGGAGCAATGATCCATAGGGGTTCCAATAGAACATGAATCAACTCAAATCTACCCTAAACTTGCAAAAAATGACATGAGAGTACAATCAAATGAGAGAGCATGAGAAAATACCAACCATATTTAGATGGATCATGAAATGGTCTCTCAGATCTCTTGTAATAAACAATCCAAGATCTTCCCTAAAAGGAGGAGATTTTCAACAAGGTAATCTAAGAGGTAAAATAAACTAGGTGTTTTTCACCAATTGCTATTTAATCCATTGGAACTAGTTATTTTTCTATATTTAGATTGTCTTGTTTCTTCCATACAAGTTGTTTCTTTGAGTCTAAACACTATTTGATGGATATTTCTGACCTTAGTTGCATCAAGTCATCTCTTTCGTGTAGTGGACTTCAGAAGATGATAATTTTTCCTCTCCAATGACCTTTTTCATGAGAGCATGCTGCATCATTCTTTGAGCTCATTAAAAAATGAAGAGTCATATTTAGAGTTTTAGTTTGCCTCTTTTTTGGCTTTGTAAGACTAACTATGAAAAAGGAACACTCTAGTCAATATTGACTAGAAGATTTCCCCCTTGTATTGTTTTACACCTTTTTTGGCTTGGGGAACTAAATTAACAAAAACGAACACCCTTTAAGTCTTGTTTAATATATGTTTAGACTCTCAAAACATGAAAAGACTTTCGAGTTTACCTTCTTTGGGATCTTAAAATCATACATTGAAGGACCCATATGGGACCGAACCCCTCCCTCTTTAGGTTCATTAAACATGTGATGAGGGACTCATTGAAAATGAGCTATATCGAGCATTTGTTATCCTCCTCAAGATCATTAAAAAACAAAGAGGTAGTCACCATTTATGGTGGGGGGGAATTTTGAGGGAAGTGGATCAGTTATTGGAAAGGATTATGGTAGATGTTTGTTGTCACCCTTCAACATGGCACCTGTTTATGTCTTGTCTTATAGTTGGGTAATCTACTTGTCTCTGAGTCATACCAATCCTATGAGTCATTATACTCCTTCATCTCACTTGAAGAGTGCCCCTGTTATCGTTGCACTATGTTTTGGTCTATCTCTCATCGAGTCAATGTTTCCAAGCCATTTGTCATGCTTCACAATGTTCAAGGGAAATTTTAACTCAAATGAACCACTCTGCAATATTACCAATGTTCATCCTCATGTCAGTCTATTCTCATTTAATCCATTATCTTACATCACTTTCCTATGTCAGTTTCATGTCAATGATGGGGGAAAAACCATGACCCTCCTTCGATGAGTCTATTCCTGTCCACTTCAACACATTAGACTTAGAAACTAGTCAGTACCTTGGAACTTGCATGCATTAATGGAAAGTCTCCTCACTTTCGAAAATAGGTTTACATCATTTACCTCTGATCGAATGATTCCATGAATGTTTGACTTCATCTCATTTATTCACATTCTCTAGAATGTAGTAGGATACCTTGGGATTCATTGTCATCATTGTTGATTTTCCTCACACTTTTTAACTGTATACATCAATGACTAGTAATCAAGTGGTTTATACCATGTTCAACATCATAAAATCTATTCACATGTCTAAAATCTTACCATTTTAGGATTGAGATGAAGACCCTGGGAACTCCTCAGGAACTTTGCTAGAAATGGATATTATTCAAGTACTTAGAATATTCCATTATGTTCATCATGATGTAAATCTTACTAATATATATGTTGTCACATAGATCCACTCTGTATTGGTATGTGGCTATGTTTTGTCATATCGTAGCTCCACTATGTATTCTTTTGTTCCTACAATATGATTAAGTCATGGAGATATATATCCACATTGTATCTTTGGTGGCCATATCCTTATTCATTTCTTTCATATATTCACAGTGTATTGGTTAGCGACCATGATTCGAGTCAAGTTTATTTCTAGCATGGTTATTCCTACCTCGGGGATGATACATATATATTGATTGTTGTTTGTTTATAGCTTCTACCTGACTCTCCTATTCAAACACCATCACATGCACATTTTTGTAAAGTGTTTGAGACATCATCTTTCCTTCTAACCTCACACTTTAGGGGGCATATGGTACACACCTAAATGTTTCACTACTAAATTTTGTATTTAGGTGTCATGAGTGTCGAAAGTGTTTCAACTGTTATACACCTAAGTGTCGAACTTAAGTGTCACAATTTCATAACCATGAGAAAATTTATGTCATAATCCCTAGACAAGTTGGATGGGAAAATTATCAATTGGAGGTCAAAATACTACCTTTTTCCTTGAGATTTTGTCCTTGTTTGAGCTTCACTGTCCCCCTTTCCCATATACAAGGAGGGATAAACTATGATCATCGCTCCCCAAGTGTGTATCGGGGAGTGGTAATCCCTTGTTAATTTCCCTGTGCACAATTATGGGAGGTGATGAAGTAGTTGCAACCATCATGCCTTGTTTTGTGAGGTTGTTCTAGAATGTTTTCAGTTGGTTAAGGGATTGGTTTGAGCTATATTATATTCAAGGAAAGGTCAATCTTGTTAGTTCAACCAAATCCTCAATTGACCACATCCTCTCCTAAAAACTATCCTATTGTTGTGATGCCTCTATTCCTACATAATGAATTCCATACTTGAGTGAAAGGGGGGGTAATTGAGAGCATCATACTTATGACTTTGTGATATTCAAGGGGCTATAAAGGATATCTTGGATAAGCTATTGCAACATCAATATTGAGATTGTAAGCACTTCACTATTGTTTGATTTCCATTAATACATAACTTGGACTATTCCCTTCATGCATATATGTTCACTATATGCATGCATATTTTTTTTTAAGTCATCATAGGTAGATATGTTTCTACTTAAAAATATAGTGTGGAAGAAGAAGGTTTTGTTTTGTTCCTTGTAGGACTTTTCTTGCCTCGAGAAGCTTGGACATCAAGACGAAAGGATAGAGCAGAAAGGAAAACCAATGTAAATAGGTAAGTATTCCATCCTTCTCTTCTCGTTCTAATTGTTGACTTGTAGAATAGGTCTTGTTATCACCCTATAATTTATAGGATCAACCGGTGACTGGAATGTTATCTCTCTAGTGTTTTTTGTTTGTCAAATGATTTTTCATTTTGCAAATAATTTGAGAAAAGAAAGAAAAAAGAAAAGAAAGAAAGAAAAAAGAAAAGAAAGAAAAAGAAAAAAGAAAAGAAAGAAAAAGAAAAAGAAAAGAGGGCATAAAAGAATTTCAATAAGAGCCCCATGCAATAATAGTGACTTGGTCCATACCTTTCAAGCATGGCCAAGTTCTTTTAAATTGATGTTGATAGGAATAGTGAATAAGCTTGGCTAAATTGTTTAATCTTAGCCAAGTGATCTAGGTTAGTTAGTGAATAAATCTGGCCAGACTGTCTAATTTTGGTCAGGTAGCCCCAGGATAGAGTAAGTTCTTATCCCAACAGTTTAATATGGGCTAATTTTCATAGGAAATTAGGTTAGACCATAGGGTAGTTTGCTTGATTTAAATAAAACCAGCTCAATGATCAGTGTTGGACCATGTTTTGGATGCTCGAAAAGTTGTTTGCCTAACCCCTTGGTGATGTAAAGATGTAAAATCCTGGGAAAACCCCATGATATGCTCTTATCCTAAGTTTTTGAGGGCGCATATGATTTCGCGCCCACATTTATGCACCGCTCTTGTATCAATGACCCAGATGATCGCTCCTAGATATATGGTGGACAAATCTTTTCGGACCCCCCTGACCGTGCTACCTTTAACGGAGGGGGGGGGGTCTGGAATCACTGATAATGCATGCACACATCTGGACGGCCCAAGTTTTGGCGCTTAGATCTACGGTCTGTATTAGATTCCGGACCCCCCTGTCCATTCTACATTTAATGGAGGGGGGGGTCTGGAATGTGTGTTAAAAAGCACGCCCAGATCTGCGGTTGAAAGGAAAGAGTGTAGATCAACGGCTCAAGGTGTTTTTCGGACCCCCCAACTGATCTACCTTTAACTGTGGGGGGGGGTCCAGAATGAAATCTTACTCTGGTGGGCCCCCCATCTATACATGGCATGAATCTATTGGTCCCGAGTCCCACCAACTCCTACTGTCTGACATACCTCATCACCTCGTGACATCATCATCCACCTTTCCAAAAGAGTCACATCCCATAACTCTGTCAGACCTTCTCCCTCATTCACTCGTGGCAAGTCCCCTCACCATGATTTTTTCCCCCAATCGATAACCTCCATGTCACCCATATGTATCCCTCGGTCGTTGTCACCTATCATTTATTACTGGATAATTTATCCGTTAACTAGTTGACCTATCCCCCGTGCCCAATGGATACCCGTTTACTCAAAATTACCCTCACTCTTCATTCCTTCACCATTTACCCACTCATCACACCAGAGAATTTACCCCATTTTCTTCTCTATTACGGTCAGTTGCCCCCATCTATAGTCATCCCCACTAACATTGTTTTATTTGCAGGTATTGTTACAGTAATGGCACCAAAATCAAAACGAACAAAAGGAGATGAGAATCTATTTCTCCCACCTCTTGTCGATCTCAACAGGATTCCACTGGCCAAGAAAGACTACTTAATCACAGACACTAAGTGCGATTTTGACTTCGTAGACCTTAAATCATGGCTTAAAGAAGTCTTCCTGGACCAGAGTGACGAAATTGGACTCTGGGAGTCCAACCTACCCCTGTATCTCTTCCCCTAGATTCACCATTTCCCAGAGTTCGCCCTCAAGTGCCAAGCCCACTATATTCCCGAGCAAAGAGCCATCGTATCCTCCTCCAGGGAAGTTATTTTCCTCATCATGCCAGAAACCATTGACCAAATGATGCAAATATCCCGAGCCGACTCTGCATCACCTTTTAACCTTGAAATCCTTACAGAGTTATACCAGAAGATGACGTTTCCTCAAAGAGCTCAAATATTTGAGCTTTTTCTTCCACATTCCACTTAGCTCCCCACTACCAATCCCCCTTATCCTTCCTCCATGTTCTCAACCAAAGGAAACTAGTTTATCACGTCCCTATGTGCCTTGTTGGGTTATTATTTAGATCAATGGGTAGATGAACCCATTCTAGGATTTTTGTCTATTTTCTCCATGGATGAGAAGCCTACTACACAGTTCAACTTCAACACATTCCTGGAAAACAATATTCACGAGAAATTTGTCAATTTCTCCATAGAAGGCATGTTCCAGTATTCTTCAATACTGGCATACCTGTTCGTTTTCTTCCAAGTGGAAAACTTTGCTTTTTTCATGTAGAAGATGGATGGAGATGGCAGACCCTAGGTAGTAACCGCATGGACTTCCCTTCTTAGACATAACTCCACGGATTTCAGTTTCAAGCAGTTCATCGATCAATTATACCACCTAGTGGTGAGTATGCTCAGTGGCAGCCCCGAACCCAGGATTAATGATGAATTTCATAGGATCCTACATCTCTCAGATCATACAAAGACTGGTGATTGGTACCTGTACCAAAATCACACTAAGATCAGAGTCTATGGGTGCGAGTTGGCCGCATATAAACAGCCCAAATACTTACCTGTCATAATTTTTGCTCTGGAATACATAAGGCAGATGATAAACTCGGATGATATTCACTTTGTGTCTTTAAAGAAAAAGCAACAACAAAGAATCAAAGGGCAGATTGGGTCTCTCATCTACAACGATCGAGGCACCGAAGAGGAAGCATACAGGATGCTGAAGGAAATGAAATTCTTCATGAGTTTCACATGGCACTACGATCCGTGCGGGATCATTTCAGAGATGAGGATAAAAAACAAGAATATCCCGTATGTCCACGAATCTAGGCCCAAGGTAGAGAAATTTGCAAACCAGATTAGCAGGCTCAAAAATGAGATTGAGAACCTTCAGGAACTCAAATCTTCTTATCAAACCAGCTTCTCCAAGGAAAACAAGTGTTAGACCAACTCAAACAAGAGTTACAACAACTTTGGAAGCAAACAGTGGCAGGTAAAACACTGTCTGAAGTCAAAGAAAGTGTCTGGATAGACATCACCAAGTCTATGAATGATATATGGCCAATGATACAGATTATGTTTGAGAAAAATGAATTGGTGCAGAGAAGAAAATAGGCCATCGAGAAGATCAGATCATAATTGGGAGAGATGCCCACATAGGCTTATGAAATCATCAAATTCCTAAATTCTAAAACCAGAGAGGAGTTGGAAGAGATGAGAATTGAGGATAGAATAGAGACCGTCCTTGAGGTCAAGAGAGTCTTGACCAAGAGAGGACTGATGCTACAACTAGAAGAAAAGGTTCAGGTTCCCAAATCTGGCTCCCAAAAGAGCTTATACTCGATCTCACCCAGACCCAGAACCTGCGATAGCAACAGATAATCCAGAACAATTAATTAGGAAAAAGACCATTACTGAAGGTTCAGTAAGTCATAATCCCCTTCAGAAGTGCCCTTCCCTTCCATAGGATCTTGTTTCCCTTCAATATCTTGACTTTGGCGTCCTTTTCGAACAAAGCCTGTTTATAACAAAATCCGATAGCTTTGTAACTGAAATCATTCTGGACCCAACCATCTTGCAACCCCAGACTCCTGAAGTTATATCTCCCACTACTAAACCTCAAACCACTCACTCTGTGCCTGCTATCCCCTCCTCATCCTCCTCTTCTATCACCAGTCCATCTATCATCCAGGTTATTGTCCCGACCCCTCCGCCTATCATGGTAGCCAGATATGCTCCCTTGGTGTTGGCTGCACCCCTTCATGCTATGCCCCAAGAATATCAAATGAGACTTCCACAGTTTGATGGAATAGGATCCTTCAGCACCCAGCAACACGTTGATAAAATGAATGATTATTTTGACCTACAGGAAGTAGATGAGGCTGACGTTCAAATGAGATTGTTTGCCCAAAGTTTGACAGGTGACGTTAAGAAATGGTATAAACGTTTGCATGTTGCCTCAGTCCTTGAACTTACTGCATTCCAAAGGATTTTTCTAGACATATGGGAGGTAAATAAAAACCCTCTCCAAATCTTGTCAGAATACGAAAACATCAGAAGAAATCAAGGTGAGACAGTACAAGATTACTGGACTTGTTTCAATAACCTATACAATGCAATTCCAACCGATATTAAACCTCTACAAGGTTTAGCATTGATAAAATTCCCTAATGGTTTTGACACTAATATGTCATATCAATTAAGGGAAAGAAACTCCACCACCCTTGAGGACATGCAAAAAAGTGCAATAAGTGTGGAGGCCAACCTGTTGGAAAATAGGGCATGACAGAGGACAGAGAGGAGAGTCACAATCAAAGAGGAACCTTCCACATCAATTTTTGATTCCAAATTGGATTCATTGGCCAGAGAAATGGAAAGAATGATGGAGAGACTTACTGTATCCGAAATAAACCCTCCTAGAGAAAACCCACCAGCTCCTCAAATTCGAAATCCTAACTTCAGAAGAAACCCTCCTCAAATCAGGAAGAGAGATCCTAGGGATCAAAGGGAACATAGAGGTCTTGATCAACAGATCAGACCTCCCCTACAAGAAAATTATGCCAATGAAGGAGAGGAAGTAATTGAAGAATTGGACGATACCCACATAAACCTCATGGGTATTCACAATAACGAAGCTATTTTCCTTACCCAGGAAGAGAAAGAACTTTTTCTTCTCAATCAAACAAAGGCAAGTGAAGAAGCTGAAGATTCCAAACAACAGGCATTTGAAAATACTATTTTGGAGGTACACCGACAGTACAATCTGTGAAGTAAAAAGACATATGGAAGTTCTCCAAAGGAGGTGACCAAAACAAAGAAGACATTTGAAACCCGAAAATCCCCTGAGCCTTATGTCGAGAAGAGCCCTGAGAAGGGTAATGCTGAAGTTCCAGCAAAAATAAACCTTACCATTCTGAAAAGATCATCGCAGTCTGAGGTTTCATCAATTAACCCACCAAATACTTTTGGCCAGAATATTATGGTGGAAAAATCAGAATTGTTGAGCCAAAGTAGATCACCTACACCTTTCATCCTCGAAGGGGAATTAGCCAAAGTAAAAATTCCCATTCCCCTTTCCGAGTTGTTGAGCAAAGACGCTTACCATTCACAAGTTATTAAAGCACTGACCATTGAACCTAATATAGGTACGAAGGCCTTAACTGTTGGATCAACGAATCATTCAGATACTGTGAACCTTACAGATGATCAACCTAAATTCCTGTTCATACCTGAAGTGGATGGTCAGACCGACAATGGTGTTGTCGCTCCTTTTTACATCAGCCTTAATATACACGACCTGATTTTGCATAATGTTATGTTAGATTCGAAAGCTTCCCATAATCTGATGCCTAAAGCAGTGATGGAAAAAATGGGACTTGAAGTTACTAGACCTTACAAGGACTTATACTCTTTTGACTCCAGTAAAGTTAGATGTATCAGTTTGATCAAAGATCTGTGTATCACCCTAGTCTAGATTCCCGCAAAAAGCATGTTCATGGATGTTGTGGTTGCAGACATTCCCCCGAAGTATGGTATGTTGTTGTCTCGGTCTTGGGGGGCCAAGTTGAAAGGTACTTTGCAGTTGGATATGTCGTATGCCACTGTCCCAGTTTTTGGTCAACATAGAAGACTATACAGAGAAACACTGATGAAGTACATGGTTAGCATCCAAGAAAAACCACATAACTATCCTCTGTACTTTGCACATTCTGACCTGGACTCCTTCATCCTATACAATGATGGTGATACGAGAGAACAAATCATTCAGCTGGTCCGGACGAAGGCCAAGAAATCGTTGAGGCAGAAAGAAAGAAAAATGTGATAACTGAAGAATTGCCAACAGATTTATGGAGCATGGAATTTGATGGAGATGTAAGCAAAGAAGGAGTTGGAGCAGGAGTTTGGTTTCACAATCATAGATCTAGGTATTCAGAAAACCATTCTTACAAATTAATATTTCAATGCACTAACAATATTGCCGAGTATGAAGCCTTGATGCTCGGTCTAAAACTTCTAAAGAAGGTTGGTGCCAAACAAATTATGGTAAGAGGTGATTCCGAATTAATAATAAAGCAAATTAAAGGTGAGTATGCAGCAAAACACCCCTGTCTTAGAGATTATAGGAATGTTGTTCTGGATGCCCTTAAATGTTTCATTGAAGTTGATTTGCAGGTGATGCCTAGGGGGCAGAATATTTTGGTAGACGGGTTAGCTACATCAACAACCACATGCAAGGTACCTTTTCGATCCACTCACCCATACATGGTGGAGGTGAAATGCAGACCAACTATTCCAGACAACATCAGATATTGGCAGGTATTTGGTAATGATGATCAAATTGAAGATTTTCTGCAATGTAAAAATGATTTCAAGTGTACAAACATAGACTTAGAAAATGAAGATGAAAATGTAAAAAGACCTGATTTTGGAAATGATAGTGTAAATAAGATAGATTCAGGATATTTAGGTGATGATGAGATAGAAGATGATGTCTTGCATTTGAAAAGTAATGGTTTACCTAGGGGTTTAGTTCCTTTAGAGGACTTATTTGATTTTAATGTTGTAGCTAAAAAACCGAAAATTGAAGCCAGTGGTTAAGAAGTAGAAGATTGTAATATAGGGACAGAAGAGAAACCCAGGATGATGAAACTTTCCTAATCATTACCCCCTGAGAAGAAACTCAAATACATTGATCTTTTCAAGGAATATTCAGACGTATTTGCCTAGGGTTACGAGGACTTGAAATCTTATGACACTAGCATCATACAACATAGGATTCCAATAAAAGAAGACCAAAAACCTTTCAGACAAAAACTTAGGAGAATCAATCCCAAGCTACTTCCCCTGATAGAAAAGGAAATCAAAAAATGGTACGATGCTAAAATCATATTCCCGTTATGATTTTCCAAATGGGTTTCAAATTTGGTCCCAACACGAAAGAAATCTAGAGAAATCAGGCTTTGCATCAATTTCTGAAATCTGAATAAGGTCTCTCTGAAGGATAATTACCCACTACCAAAAATGGACCACATATTACAAAGGGTAGTCGGATCCAGTCGAATCTCTTTACTGGATGGGTTCTCGGGTTATAATCAGGTCCTCATTCACCCAGATGACCAAGACAAAACCGTTTTCACAACACCATGGGGTAATTTCATGTATGTGAAAATGCCTTTCGGGTTGATGAACGTCGGGGCCACTTTCCTGAGGGCGATGGACATCACTTTTGTGGAAGAACTCGGAAAATTTATTGTCATCTATCTGGATGACGTAACTGTGTTTTCTCAATATGATGATGGGCACTTATGGCATCTCAGATGAGTTTTTGAGAAATGCATGAAATTTGGGATTTCTTTAAATCCTAAGAAGAGCCTTTTTTGGATTAGAGGAAGGTAAACTGATAGGGAACATAATCTCCAAGGATGGAATTAAAATAGACCCCAATAGAATTAAGGCCATTCAGAAATTAGAACACCCAAGAAATATCAAAGAGTTACAGTCTTTTATCGGAAAAATAAACTTTTTGCGAATATTCATACCCAACCTGGCTAAGATTCTCAGAAACATCACAAACATGTTAAAAAAGGACACACAAAAAAATGGGACATTGATTCCAGGCAGTCTTTTGAACAAGTCAAATGTGCACTCATGCAGGCTTCAATCCTGATCAGTCCTGACTTCACCAAAGATTTTTATCTTTTTTCTTTCACCTCTGAGGATACCATTGCAACAGTATTACTACAGAAAAACAATGAAGGGTATGAACAGCCCATAGCCTTCTTCAGTAAAGATTTAAGAGATGCTGCTTTGAATTATAAAATAATGGAGAAACAAGATTTTGCCTTGGTGAAAGCCATAAAAGATTTTAGATTATACATTCTCCATTCCCACACCATTTCATATGTTCCAAATGCGGTAGTAAAAGACATTTTAACCTAGGACAATCTGGCCAAAGAGGAAAATGGAATACTATCATTCTAGAGTATGACAGAGATTAAGCCTACTAAACTGATTAAAGGACAAGGTCTAGAAAAGTTAATGGCTGAATCAAATTTCCATGCTCTTGACATTAATTTCTTAGCTGCAGAAGATGAATAGGGTGAGCAGGTGGCTCCACGCATGAGAAAGGTATTTCTCAACTCTCCATGGTACGTAGAACTGATATTTTTTTTGCATAATTTACAAGATCCCCCTGGTCTGATCAAGAATAAAGCTAGGTTTTTGAAATTGAAAGCATTAAAATTATGTATTCTATAAGGCAATCTGTATTGGAAAGATCCTGGAGGTATTTTGTTAAATTGTCTATTGAAGGATGAAGCTGACAAAGTACTGCAAGAGATTGTGGTGTTCATCTGAATTGGAAGGCCACAACCAAAAAAATCCTCAGAGATGGATTCTATTGGCCAAATCTATTCACTGATGTGCATCATAAAGTGAGTTCGTGTCATCAATGTTAGTTGTTTGAAGGCAAAAGGAAACTTATTCCTCTACCCCTGAAACCAATCTCCGTTGAAGCCCCTTTCCAGCAATGGGGAATAGACTTCATCGGAGAAATACATCCTCCTTCTTTGGGCTAGCACACATGGATTCTTACTGCCATGGATTATTTTACAAAATGGATCAAAGCAGTACCAAGCAGGCAAGCCACTGATTCTGTCATTATTAAATTTCTTGAAAACAATATCTTGTCTCATTTTGGATGTCCTAGAAAAATTATAACTGGAAAATGCAGTTGCTTTTCGATCTAAGAAACTCATAAAATTCTACAACCAGTATCATATTGGCTTGGGACACTCCACTGCTTACTACCCTTAGCGAAATGGGCTGGAGAAATCATCAAATAAAACCCTGGTAAACATTATCAAGAAAAATTTGCAGGAAAACAAGAAGTCGTGGCATAACAAGTTGGTTTTCGCACTATGGGCTGACAAACTGACCACCAAAAGGTTAATTAGTATGTCACCATATCAGCTGGTCTATGGCACAGAAGCAGTCTTTCCCACTTCCTTAGGAGTCCCTATCATGAAATTGCTGCAAGACATGCAACCTGAGAAAAACGACTCCCAAAGAAGGATCAACCAAATGATCCATTTGCAGCAGTCCAGGGAAGAAGTATACAACAAGACTCAGGTAGTCCAATAAAGCATTAAGAAGATTTTTGACAAAAGAACCAAAGAAGATGATTTAGAGCTAGGATATTTGGTGCTAAGATGGGATTCCTGAAATGAAGACAAGGGAAAGTATGGAAAATTTGATAGTCTATGGAAGGGACCATACATGATTCAAGCATTCAAAGGAAATAACGCTTTCTTGCTAAACAACAATGATGGGACAGATCTGCCAGGAGGACCTGTAAATGGACGAATGCTGAAGCATTATTCACTGCCTCAGTAGAGACCTGAAGTCACACTTTCCATTGTAAAAACCATATTTATTTTTCTTGCAAGTTTCTGAGTGAATAAATTTGGTTAGTTGGTTGAAGCCCGAAGAGAAGGCCCTAATCCGCTGACCACTGTTTTCTATTTTTCGAAAATAAAACCAATCAAGCAACGAAGGCGACTAGGGAGGAAGTTTCAGAACATCAAGAATCAAGATTCTTGGAACTTCACAAGGAGAGTACCATTCCCAGGTGGAGCCGTTGTTATCACCCTATAATTTATAGGATCAACTAGTGGCTGGAATGTTATCTCTCTAGTGTTTTTTGTTTGTCAAATGATTTTTCATTTTGCAAATAATTTGAGAAAAGAAAGAAAAAAGAAAAGAAAGAAAGAAAAAAGAAAAGAAAGAAAAAGAAAAAAGAAAAGAAAGAAAAAGAAAAAGAAAAGAGGGCATAAAATAATTTCAATAAGATCCCCATGCAATAACAGTTACTTGGTCCATAGCTTTCAAGCATGGCCAAGTTCTTTTAAATTGATGTTGATAGGAATAGTGAATAAGCTTGGCTAAACTGTTTAATCTTATCCAAGTGATCTAGGTTAGTTAGTGAATAAATCTGGCCAGACTGTCTAATCTTGGTCAGGTAGCCCTAGGATAGAGTAAGTTCCTAGCCCAATAGTTTAATTTGGGCTAATTGTCATAGGAAGTTAGGTTAGAACATAGGGTAGTTTGCTTGATTTAAATAAAACCAGCTCGATGATCAATGTTGGACCATGTTTTGGATGCTTGAAAAGTTGTTTTCCTAATCCCTTGGTGATGTAAAGATGTAAAAGCTTGGGGAAAACCCATGATATTCTCTTATCTTAAGTTTTTCAGGGCACATATGCTTTCATGCCCACATTTATGCACTGCTCATGTATCAACAACCCAGATGATCGCTCCTAGATCTATGGTGGACAAATCTTTCCAGACCCCCCCCCAACCATGCTACCTTTAACAGAATCCTTGATAATGCATGCGAACATCTGGACAACCCAAGTTTCAACGCTTAGATCTATGGTCTGTATTAGATTCCAGACCCCCCCATCCGTTCTGCATTTAATGGAGGGGGGGGGGTTCTAGAATGTGTGTTAAAAGGCACACCCAGATCTGCGGTCGAAAGGAAAGAGTGTAGATCAATGGCTCAAGGTGTTTTTCGGACCCCCTCGACTAATCTAACTTTAACTGTAGGGGGGGTTCGGAATGAAATCTTACTCTGGCGGGCCCCCTCTCTATACGTGGCATGAATCTACTGGTCCCAAGTCCCACTGCCTCCTACTGTCTCACATACCTCGTCACCTTGTGATGTCATCATTCACCTTTCCAAAAGAGTCACATCCCATAACTCCGTCAGTCCTTCTCCCTCATTCACTCGTGACAAGTCCCCTCACCATGATTTTTTCCCCCAATTGATAACCACCACATCACCCATCTGTATCCCTCGATCATTGTCACCTGCCATCTCAAATTCTAAATGACCCGTTGGCCATTTATTACTGCATAACTTATCCATTAACCAGCTGACCTGTCCCCCACGCCCAACGGATACCCTTTTACTCAAAATTACCCTCACTCTTCATTCCTTCACCATTTACCCACTCATCGCACCAAATAATTTACCCCGTTTTCTTCTCCGTTACAGTCAGTCACCCCCATCTACAGTCATCCCCACTAACATTGTTTTATTTGCAGGTATTGTTACAGTAATGGTGCCAAAATCAAAATGAATAGAAGGAGAGGAGAATTTGTTTCTCCCGCCTCCTCTCGATCTTGACAGGATTCCACTGGCCAACAAAGACTACTTAATCACAGACACTAAGTGCGATTTCGACTTCGCAGACCTTCAATCATGGATTAAAGAAGTCTTCCAGTACCAGAGTGACGAAATTGGACTTTGGGGGTCCAACCTACCCCTGTATCTCTTCCCCCAGATTCACCATTTCCCAGAGTTCGCCCTCAAGTGCCAAGCCCACTATATTCCCAAGCAAAGAGCCATCGTATCCTCCTCTGGGGAAGGTCTTTTCCTCATCACACCAGAAACCATCGACCAAATTATGCAAATATCCCGAGCCAACTTTGCATCACCTTTTAACCTTGAAATCCTTACAGAGTTATACCAGAAGATGACGTTTCCTCAAAGAGCTCAAATGTTTGAGCTTTTTCTTCCACAGTCCACTCAACTCCCCGCTACAAATCCTCCTTATCCTTCCTCCATGTTCTCAACCAAAGGAAGCCAGGTTATCATGTCCCTATGTGCCTTGTTGGGTTATTATTCATATCAGTGGGTAGATGAACCCATTCTGGTATTTTTGTCTATTTTCTCCACTGATGAGAAGCCTACTACATAGTTCGACTTCAGCACGTTCCTGGAAAACAATATTCATGAGAAATTTGTCATTTTTTCCATAGAATGCATGTTCCGGTATTCTTTAATACTAGCATACCTGTTCATTTTCTTCCAAGTGGACAAATTTTCTTTTTCCATGCAGAAGATGGACGGAGATGGCAGACCCCAGGCAGTAACCGCATGGACTTCCCTACTCAAACATAACTCCACGGAATTCATTTTCAAGTAGTGTTTCAGGATAAATCCGTGAGTGCAGACACAAACCGATCTCCCTAGATCCACCTAGATCTAGAAAAAAACAAGACAGAATAATACACTTTCCCTAGATCTAGACTATTGAATGAACTAAGAGGCAAGGGTCATGCACATACCTTATGAACGCTTCCTTGAGTCTCTGTTGTTCCAAGCTTCACTCCGATGCTCTTGTGTCATTCAGATCACAAAAGTACAAACCAATCAAAGTGAAGGCAAATCAATATATTCAATAGCTAATCTATACATATGATCAAGGAGTTATGTAATAAAGTGACATCATCTTTATGGGAAAGGGACATATTACTGTATTATATTGATTGAAAGTGAAACTTACAACCTGAGCCTTGATGTTGTATATCTCCTTTCGATGGATCCTAGCTCTGACACACACACTTTCTCATGCATGAAGAAAATCAACCACTTTGATAACCTTGTTGATGTCTCAAGCTGCTGTAGCATCAGTCCTTCATACAATCTTGCACTAATTATCCAATAAATCTCTTACTAAATTGCTTCTTAACCTTTTCCATGAGCATTCCTCTCAATTTATAAGAGAGAATGGATTAGTTACTTGGATAGGAAATGATCCCAAGATATCAGGAAAGCCAGTACTTAGATAACCATTCGAATGCCAATTCATCCTTCTGGAAGATTCACTTCTAGAAGGCTCGATAACTTCATCTTTTTCCTCTTTAATAAGATGTTTGCACCCTGACAGTCATGTACAGTGCGAACCCCTTGCACTCCAGCTTAATGCATCTTGTGAGAATCAGGCATTCTCGTAGGAAAATATATAAGTAGCCTGCGAACCTCCTTTAAAAGTACGATTTTTGGAAGCAGACAAAGGTAACTTTTCTCAGGAAAGTGTTCTTAGTGAAGAGATTGATTTTCCATCATCATAACATCATCACAATGACCAAAATTGTGGATAACAAGTAGTTCATCGATCAATTGTACCACCTAGTGGTGAGTATGCTCAGCGACAGACCCAAACCCAGGATCAATGATGAAGTTCAGAGGATCCTGCATCTCTCGGATCATACAAAGACTGGTGATTGGTACCTGTACAAAAATCACACTGAGATCAGAGTCTATGGGTGCAAGTTGGCCCCATATAAACTACCCAAATACTTACCTGCCGATTTTTTTTTTCTGGAATACATAAGGCAGATGATAAACTTAGATGATATTCACTTTATGTCTTTAAAGAAAAAACAACAACTCATAATCAAAGGGCAGATTGGGTCTTTCATCTGCAACAATCGAGGCACTGGGGAGGAAGCAGACAAGATGCTGAAGGAAATGAAATTCTTCATGCATTTCACATGGCACTACAATCCATGAAGGATCATTTAAGAGATGAGGATAAAAAACAAGAATATCCCGTATGTCCACAAATCTAGGCCCGAGGTAGAGAAATTTGCAAACCAGACAGGATGGGAACCAAACACTTTGGTTGAAACAGAACAATAGGACCCCTGGGTCACTGTATCACAGAAAACCACACCACAGGCTCTGAAGGAGAAAAGGCCTAGGCAGGATTTGTCACCTCCTGTCACTGAAGTGTCATTAGAAGAATTTTGACTGCATACCAAGAGACAAAAAACTAGTCCAGCTCCTGACCCAGTTGGAGAAAAGGAAATTCCATCCACTACAGTGACAGAGGTTGATCGGTCGCTCCTCAACACAAGAAACAAGCAGATTATAACCAATGTGTTACCAAAGAAGAATACAGATACTCCACCAATCAACCAGCCAGGCAAAACAGGACCAAAGCTGAGCATCTTTGAGAAATATGACTTGATCAAGAAAAAGAATCAAACTCTGACCAACAGAACATATGCATAATTCTGGAAGCAGACGTCGACTGCATAACACAGGATGCTATCGACATTCGACACGGAGAAGGGAAGAATTCACATGGCATTCCTCCAAGCACAGGTACCAGACCCAAAGGTGATCATCGATTACAAAAGGGCCACTTTTGAATTCCAGACTAAGGACGTGCATCCAACAGATCAAATGGATATACACAGGTAGACGGGAGAAATGGTTTTCTCCACGCTAGCACATGCTTCCACTACTACCTCCAGGTTACAAGTGTCTCTGAACAACATCCAAACACAGTTGAAGATGGAGAAAATATCCTCCTTTGCCAAGGATAACAGGATCAAGATGCTGGAAGAATTGGTCCTCAAGATTGGGTATGATCCCTCAAATGTGAAAGAAGTCAAGGAGAGGATCAAGAAGAAAAACACAGACATAACATCTTTAAGGAAACAATTGAAGCTCCCACCAACAATAGACTCGCAGGCAAAGGAAATAACAGAGACAGAAGGAGAAAAAGATGAAATGCTTAAGCTGATCATGGAGCAGAATGCACAACTGAAGGAAATGGAAGCTGAGATGGAGAAACTAGTGAAAGAGAAAGAACAGTTGAAACCAATGGAAGTCATTCCATTGAGTGTAGTTCCACTCTTAGGAGTGAGCACAACATCACTAGCAGAAGTCCCATCGGCGAATCCACTGACGTCTCTGGAAAAGACGGTTGAATTGGCCAAATCTATGGAAGAGATGAACCTGCAGGAGACAAAGATTAGTAGGCTCAAAAATGAGATTGATAACCTTCAAGAACTCAAATATTCTTATCAAACCAACTTCTCCAAGGAAAAACAAGTGTCATTCCAACTCAAACAAGAGTTACAACAGCTCCGAAAGCAAACAATGGTAGGTAAAACATTGGCCGAAGTCAAAGAAAGTCTTTGGACAGACATCAACAAGTCCATGAATGAGATATGGTCAATGATACAAATTATGTTTTAGAAAAATGAATTGGTGCAGAGAAGCAAACAGGACATCGAGAAGATCAGATCAGAATTGGGAGAGATGCCCACATAGGCTAATGAAATCATCAAATTCCTAAATTCTAAAACCAAAGAGGAATTGGAAGAGCTTAGAATTGAGGATAGAACAGAGACCATCCTTGAGGTCAAGAGAGTCTTGATCAAGAGAGGACTGATGATACAACTGGAAGAAAAGATTCAAGCCATGGACCAAGGGGTACAAAGGTTTTTCATCAATATTGAGGCTCTACAGAAGAAAGGTCTTCCTGGTTTGAAGGTGATAAATGACAAATTGATGATGCTCCCAGATTACAAAAAGAGACTAGCCGATGTGGCTAAGGATAGTTTGAAATTTTCAGGGATTCAAGGTAGCATCACGAGCAAGGCATTCCTAGATGCACTTCAGTTGGACATCAACTTTCAGCATGAGATCCGGTACATCTTCATCACCAAGCCCACTTTCACCAAGTACACAGAAATGGATGAAGTCTACCAAAGGTTACTCAAAGTCAGCGTTCCCAGTCATCTTCGATGGGAAGAACTTTGTGACCTAATTGAGTAATCGATGAGTTGTCCCAACCTAGATAGCTATCCAGTTAGATGAGGTCATGCAGAGGCCTCACCAATGGTTCACCCAGAAAAAAACATGCAGTTGTGACACATCATCAAACAGTTTCCTAGATTTTTGTAATTTGTTAAGTTAGTTAGGCTAAAAATAGATTTACCACATCCTGATCTTTAATGACAGGGTTGTTTGTAATTTTGGGTTATAAATCTTCACTTTTCAAAGTATTGAGGGTTGATCTTTACACCCTGCGAGCTATCAGACTGTAATATTTTTCAAGAGATCTTCCATTAATACAAAGAGGCATTTTTACAGGATTCTTGCATGTATTCACTAGTGATGTTTTTCTTTCTAAGTTTAATGTTATTCTCGCTTAGTTATCACACTGTTTTCTAAATCTAATCTTTGAAAGTAATGAATGTTGCAGGATTTATCTTTGTATACCTTGTTTCTCACTTTGAAAGATTTTAGTGTTTCATCTTCTGATTTTATGATAAAGAAATTATTAACTGCTTCTTTGTTGTAATTGACTTTCTCACCTTTTCTACTATTTCCTCATTTATGCTGCTAAAAGAATCCAGTGATTACATTATCTTGCCCTGTGAAAAGTTTCTTTGCTTTCTGGTTTAGATTTTATTTCATGATACAGACCCCATAGCCCAATGGATGTGTAAACTCTCTCAGCCAACCCAATGAAACTACAACAAACAAAACCAACATATTTTATTTACCTAGCCTAATATTTTAAATTTGAAACATATCTAAATCATATAGAGAGATCCCTCTCTAAAGTTGGTAGGGCTAGATCTCAGCTTTGAAGTGGTTGGATAAAGTTACCTTCTATAGATTTCTTCTTTCTTGACAACCTCTAGGAAATTTACAGAGCGTTAACAGGTCTAGAGGGAAATTAGTACACCATTTGTTTCTATTTTTCTTGGATCAAAGAGGGGTCTTGATCCAAGGGTGGTTTCACCTATCCGCGGGGGGGGACTTTACCACAACAATTTCTTCATGCCAATGCATCCAATAACTTAGGAATTCATTCCTCTATGGAATAAAAAATAGTTACTTCCATCCATATAGAAATGGATCTCCTCCTCCAACCATTCGTTTCTATGATTTCCTAGCACACAAATAAACAAAAGTAAAAATAAGAAATAGCGTGCAACCAAAATGAATGAACCAACAAATGAATGAGACACCAAAAGAACAACCCAAATGTAAATGTGTTGAACCTGCACAGAATATATCTATCTAAACAATAGTACACACATTTGCAGAGACAATTTTAGAAAGAAGAAAAAGGAGAGAAAGAATAGAAGAATTGTCATTAACTGTTGTGAATAATGAATAATTTACACATGATATAATCTGTATAACTCAATGAGTGTGCACTATAGGAGAAAAAATTCACCATAGTGGTGGTCTAGAGTGATCTGGACACACACAATAATTTACGGGAGTGAACTACCACCTAGTCTAGTCTCTTAGGAAGTTACATGAGTGAACTTCCACCTAGTTGAGTTAACTAGTCTTCAGTTAGTTGACTGAACATAGAGTTGTGAGGAGTTAAATTAGGGAATCAAGGGTAATGTGCCAATCTGGTGATGATACCAAGGCAAGGTATAATTATCATGGTGATGATCCCAATGTTGCATGGTGAAAAAACCAATGCAACATCTAAACTCAACTCAACTAGTCAAAATGAAGTGTCAACTGAAAGAGAATATTTTCTAGGTGGAATATTCTCCCCTAAAATATAGGAGACTGGATAATGACTAATTATGAATAATAAACAAGGAAAAACCTTAGGAAAAAAAATCCTAGGTGTGTGTGAAGTAACTCCAACACCCCCCCTGAACATCACTATGGTGAAAATAAAGAATGGGTCCTGGAAACGATGCCATGTTAGGTACCTAAATAAAAAATATATACTGAAATAAAGTGAGGAAAGAGGGAAAACCTCATGGGAAAAATACCCCCTCAAGGTACAATGTATGTAAAAATAAGAACTACAGGTGCTAGACAATTTTGTCCTTCACTCCAAGAGGACTTCCCAAAGAATGGAAATTCTACTCAGTGAAGGTCTTAGTGAAGATGTCTATCGTTTGTTCTACTAAAGGAAATAATTGTAATTCAATGATCCCCTCATGTACTAAGTCTCATATTTAGTGCATGTGGATCTCGATGTGCTTCGTCCACTACATCTTAACTAGATCTCTGTAGAACTTCAAAGTGATCTAGTTGTCACACCAGATGACGATCGCCTGATGAAACTGAATGCCCAAATCAGTGAGAAAATGTTGTAGGCACATAGAATGAATGGTTATGTTAACTACCCCTCTGTACTCTGCCTCGACTAAATATAGAGCAATGGAAGCTTTCTTCTTGCTCGACCAAAAAATAGGCCCGGAACCAATACTGAGTGAGTAACCAGATGTGGAATTGCGATCAGTGCTATCTCCAGCCCAGTAGAAATCAGTAAATCTGATGAGATCTAATGTATATTATGTTGCATAATGAATCCCAAAGGTTATGTTTCCCTGAACGTATCGAAGGATACACTTTGCAGCTTTCCAATGTAGCTCATACGACAATTGCATGAACCTGAAAACTACACCAACTACATATGAGAGGTCTGGTCTAGAGTGTGTGAGATAAAAAAATCTCCCCACTAGATATTTGTACAGTGTGTTGTCAACCAGTGGAGTCTCCCCACCATCCTCAAGTTTGACTCTTGATAGGAAAGGAGTCAGAGAAGACTTGTAGTCTGTCATGTGAAATCTCTCAAGGATATCTCGTGCATACTTGGCCTGAGACAGTTTCATGCCTGATGCATCTTGAATGATCTCGAGTCCAAGGAAGAAGTGTAGCAGACCCATGTCCATCATCAAAAACCTATCATGTAGAATCCTCTTGACTACAAAAATCGTTGAATTCGAGAAACCGGTGATCAACAAATCATCAACATACAAAACTAAAAGTAGAAGTGAATCAACCATCCTGAGCATGTAGACATTCAGGTATGATTTATAATGTACAAAGTTCTGTGACAACAGGTAGGAGTCCATCTTGGCATACCATGCCCTCGGAGCCTGCTTGAAGCCATAAAGTGACTTCTTGAGTTGACAAACCAAATATGAGTCCTGCATAAATCCCTGGGGCTTCTCCATATAGATATCCTAAGAGAGATCACCATGAAGAAATGCATTCTTCACGTCCATATGATGGACTTCCCATCCATTGGTTTCTTCAATGGCAATTTCCAATCATATGGAATCCATCTTCGCTATTGAAGTGGAGGTCTCGTCATAGTCAATACCATGAACCTGATGAAATCCTTTGGCGAGAAGCTTGCCTTTGTATCTGCTAATATGTCCATCTGCTGCTCTCTTGGTCTTGTAGACCCATATGCATCTGACAAGTTTCCTTCCAAAAGGAAGGGGAACCAGATCCCAAGTCTGGTTCTCGAGGAGGGAGTTGTACTCCTCTTGCATGGTGGATTCCCAAAAGGGATTTCCAACAGCCTCGCCATAATACTGTGGATTTGAAGACTGAACCAACAAAAGATGCATGGAGGGAAATGATTCAGTGGTAGTGAGTGCAACATGAGGCTCCTTAAAATCATATCGAGTCCTCCTAGTATCAACTAGATCACCAATGAGATCCCCTACATCCTAAAGAGTAGTCTGTGCCCACTTGGGCCTCTAATCTAGTTCTGCAACTGCATATGGATGCTATGACTCTACATCTGATTGTAGTGACTTTGAATCTGAATCATCTGAGTCTTGTGAATTAGAAATATCTTCTGAAGAAGTGCCAGCATGTGCATTCTCATCATCTCGAATAGGTGGAAGAGTGAAGGTGTCTGCATGCGGTTGTTGAGGTACATGCGAGACACTTTCCTCGAATTGGACACTACACTCAATGATGAGTCGGTCCGAGGAAAGATCAATAAGTCGATATCCCTTCACACTTTTGGGGTATCCAACAAAAATGCACTCATTTCTCTATGGATCAAGTGCCTTCCTCTTTTCAGAGGTAATCTGGGCTCATGCACATGAATCAAAAATGCGAAAGTGGGTCACTTCCGGTTTGAGACTGCCCCAAACCTCATAGGGGATCTTATCCTTCATAGACCTACGAGGAGATCTGTTTTGGATGTATGTTTCATATTTAAGTGCTTCAACCCATAGTCTATATGGTAGATACTTTGCATGCAACATCCAAGATTCCATCTCCTTTAGAGATAAGTTTTTATGCTCAACAACTCCATTTTGTTGTGAAACATAGGGAACTGTGTGTTGTAATTGAATCCCTTCCTCATGGAAAAGATTATGGATCTCATGATTTACATAATCTCCCCCATTATCAGTTCGGAGGACTTTGATATTCTTTCTAGACTGTGTCTCAACCAAGGCTTTGAAATCTTTGAGGTGTTGAAAGACCTCATATTTTTTCCTGAGAAAGTAGATCCATGTAAAACGTGAGAAATCATCAACAAAAATGAGAACAAACCTCTCTTTGTTGATGGATGGATGTGTAAAAGGACCCATAAGGTCACTATGGATCATATCTAAAGGTGCAGAGGCTCTTTGATACTTTCCCTTATTGAATTTCTCTTGAGGGTATTTCCTGAGAACACATCCCTCACACACTCCCTTGGAGAAATGGATGTCTAGTAGATCATCAACCAATCTTTTATTTATAATTTGTTGCATGTATTTGAAATTCAAATGTCCAAACCTTTCATGCCATATCCTACAACTTTCATCAGCATGAGTAATCAATAAAGCAGAATGATGTTCAATGAATTCAAAAAATGTATACAATCTAGACTAATGATTTACCTCACCGGTAGCAACCCTGTATTTGGTTTGCATGTTGTAGATGTCCACGGAATTTGGTGTGAGTATCACTTTATTTCCAATGCCAGAATTATTCATCTAATACACAAAGAGAAGGTTGACATAAAGTTTGGGAACATGAAACACATTCTCGAAGCTTCCATTGGTGAGTTCAATCCTTCCTTTTCCGGTGACTTCGACAGAAGAGTTGTCCCCCATCAGAATAGGAGGACCTTTGCATGCATCCAATGAAGAATATATTGCTTCTGAGGCAGCCATGTGATGTGAGTCTACTGAATCTGCAATCCAAGCATCGGGAGAGGATTTGATTGCAATCAAGGCATGGCTAGAATTGCCTTTCTTGGAGTTCGGATTTTCTAGTTTCTTCTTCTTTGCACCCTCGGGGATGTGATCTCCAAGGTTGTTTTGATGAATATTTTGAGACATCAGATCTATTTTTTTTTGCATGCATGCGGATTCCAGATGGAATCCTTTGTGACAGTATGTGCATTTCTCCCCTTTTCTTCCCTTTTCCCCTTTGGATCCAGAGGCATCGGTGAAGGGTTTTGTGTACCCTTCCTTCTTCAGATGTGCATGAGCTTTCCATTTATCTTTATATTTAGATTTTTGATATTTGTGGCTGCCATGCATAGTGAGTTCATGCACCCTTGGGCCTTTGATTGTGCCCATGTTGATGATCTTGGTTTTCTCTTGTGTCAGGGATTCGATAAAGTCCTCAAGAGAAGGCATCTTCCAGGTCGCTCCAGAGGAGAATATGGAAGTATGGAATGTAGATATGAATACAGAGAATTTAGGACCAATCTTGGAGATAATGGTGAGAACCTTTTGTTTCTCCTCCTTCGATTTATCAACCCCGCAAGCTTTGAGTTGCGACAGTAAATCCTTGAATTTTGTAAAGAAATCTTGGATATTCTCGAAGATTTTTGGATCCAATGTGAGAAGATCCACCTATAGCATGTGTCTAGGCTTCATCATCCTAGTTTCCAAACATCTTGTTTTCCAAACATCCCTTCCAAGGTGGTCCAGGCTTCATTGGGAGTCTTATAGGAAGATATATGAAAAAGGAGATCGGGAGAAATAAGACTGCAAATTGTTTTGAGTGCCTCATCCATGCAATGTAAGTACTTGGATTTTTCTATGGATGATATTGTTTATGTATCTGTACTCAATGTTAACCTATACAACCCTCTGGTTCAAATATGTATGGTTATTTTCTCCTTCCATGAAAAATAGTTGTAAGGTGTAAGAATGAATTCTTTTTGGAATTCCATCTTTCTATTGTCTTCAATCTTCTGTACCTGCAAAAAAATTTGGTGTAGCTTTTTCTTATCAGTCCTTCGGCTCTGATACCATGTAAATGTGTTGAACCTACACATAATAGATCTAGATAAACAATAATACACACATTTGTAGAGAGAATTTTAGAAAGAAGAAGAAGGAGAGAAAGAATAGAAGAATTCTCATTAACCATTGTGAATAATGAATAATTTACACATGAGAACCAATGCACCATAGTGGTGGTATAGAGTGATATGGACACACGCCAACAATTACGAGAGTGAACTGCCACCTAGTCTAGTCTCTCAGGTAGTTACAGGAGTGAACTACCACCTAGTTGAGTTAACTAGTCAACTAGTCTTCAGTTAACTCATTGAACATAGAGTAGTGATGAGTTAAATCAGGGAATCAAGGGAAATGTGCCATTCTGGTGATGATACCAAGGAAAGGTCTAATTATCATGGAGATGATCCCAATGTTGCATGGTGACAAAACCAATGCAACATCTAAACTCAACTCAACTAGTCAGACTAAAGTGTCAAATGAAAGATAATATTCTCCAGGTGGAATATTCTCCCCTAAAATATAGGAGATTGGATAATGACTAATTATGACTAATAAACAAGGAAAAACCTTAGGAAAAATAAATCATAGGTGTGTGTGAAGTAACTCCAACACCAAATAACAAGTAGGTCGGGTTTAAATATTAATTACATGGACTCTCCAAGAGACTCACGTGCCTATATTAGACAATGTGGTTAAAAAAAGAAAAAAATAAAGGAGCACCCTCCCATCCCCCTCTCTCATGGAATCATGGGCCCCTATATCTTGTCCTTGTCTATCTTGCAGCAAGTGATGTATTGGTTTTTATCAATATAGGGAAGTATGACATTTCTAGGCACTCTGTCCTTTTGAATTTACAGGATCACCGACCTAAGTCACATTTACATAATACATTATAGTTCATAGGGATACAAACTGGGGGTGTTACATCAAATATCTTTTCCCACTTACCAAAAAATATGTGGCCACCACCATACTACAAAATGAAGAAGAGGCCATAATGAAATCCCAAAACTTTGATCTAATCTATTCATAATCTAAATAACTTTATATGGTTATCCTTGATACTTGGCCCCTACCATTCATCTAAGAAATACTTGAAACATCCCATTCATCCAACTGACTAATTAGGTCCATGAACCACCTCCACCCATATGGTATCCCTATGCCTTCATATGACACCAATTAAAAAAAAACATCATGGAGGATCACCATGCTACCCTCCAACTATGGATTCTCTTTACATACTGAATCCCCCATTCCCTTCCCCTTCTCCTCCAACAACTAGGGGGCGCAGTCCAATGCATCCCATGAATCCTTTACCTCAATCAATAATGTATATTCCTATGCATATGCATGGACCTTTATGTAACCCAAGTTTTCATTAAGTACCATCAACATCATACAATCCATATGGGCCTCCACAAAAGAGTAACCCATATTATCCATTCCCTCATCCACCACCACCCAATGTTATGACACCATAGGTGCATGTTGGCCCTTGACCAAGTTTTGGGAGATCCTTGGTCATGTTTGACCTATTTTGGGACTTTGACATCCTGTCGAAGGAGGAGTGCAAGATGAAGCGAAGATTGCGGGATCTCGGCCCCTTTTTGGGTCCTTTTTGGGATTTGGGATTATGTAATGGGTATGAGATGTCAACCCATGGGTTTACCCATGTTCAGGACTACTTTGTAAAGTATAAACAAATGTCTAGGCAATTTAAGAAGAGAGCAGTTATGAATGGCTAAGTGATAGATCTATGTGATTGAAGGATTGTAAGTGCTCTATGCATACTGTGTGAGGCTTGCAGAGCTAAGTGCAAGTCATTATAAGAGGTTGTGGAAGGTTGCGTGCTTAGATATACTCAAGGACAGAGGATCTAGTGAGCTACACAGATCTCTTGTCCTATGCAGAGTAGGTTTTTGAGGCTTTGTGCATGTAACCTATTGAATAAGCTAATAAAGAAGAAGAATTGGTGGATGTAGCCCCAAGGTGGGGGTGAACCACGTATATGCTATGTTTCTCTTCTTTGTGCAATGTGTTGATGTGTTTATGTCTTTACTTACTAACTGATTTGATATAGATGGATAAGATTTGTTTATGATTTGTGCTAACGTTGTATATGTATGGTATATATGACTTATGTGAATGTTCTTAGTGCTTGAATCTACTAGATCTAATCTATCTCTCTATGATAAGTGCTTAGATACATCAGATATGAATGAATGATGTGATTCTATGTTTTATCTATGCAGTAGATAGTGGTTAAATATTGATGAATTGTCCATGCTAAGTGCTTCGTTAAGTATTACAATCACAGATCTGTATCCCAGCTAAGGTTGCAGAAACTTGAGTCTTGCAACCACCCCTACCTCTACCTCGAGTGAGACTTCATCTTCTTCATAGGTGTTGCCAAAAGGGCTGGTAGTTAGGGTTTTTTTGGTGCATTGTTGTAGCGTTGAACACTGGGTCTGCCCTTGTGCCAACAAATGGTTCTGTTGCTGGGACCTGAAACTGTGATTGCTGGGAACTAAGGAAGAAGGATCTTTGTGCAAAGAATTGTCCTAAAACTGTGAAATATCCATACATATATTTGTTTCCGTAGTGCACAACATTCTACTTTACCTGTGAAGCTCTGTGCCAAGAAAAGAGGTCAAACCTGAAGAAAAGAGGTAAGATCTATAAGCTTTGTGCTCTGATAAAGGTAAGAATAGTGAAAAGTTCTAGATATGCAATCTTTATGCTCTGTAAAAGTAAGATAAGTGGAAATTTTTGTTTCAAAAGTATGGATCTAGGTATGTTTGATAGATTCTTTCCTAGATTGAAAACTAGGGCACTAATAGATGAAAGAAGGTTTGATATGTGTAGATTTGATAAGAATAGTGAAAGATATGTTATAACTATGCATAGAAAGAATGTTTGGACTAACAAGTGGATGCAGGATCCTAGAAATAAATTTTTGCAGGTTAACTACCATGATCCTAGCACGTAGTACAGGGAAGGTTGGGGATCATTTAAAACAAACAGAGGATTAAACCTCTATTACAGTTGCAAAAAACAAAGACATATTGCTAAGGAGTGCCCTGGGAGAAGACCTAGTTATCTTTGTTGCAAAGCTATGGACCATGAAGTATTGGATTTCCCTAGAATGATTACTAAGCTTGAAGGAATGAACACGAAACAAGAAAACCCTAAGGCAGATCCAGAAATGGAAAAACCCCAGAAAGACTCAAAGAAAGTATTTCTACAGATAAAAGAAACCCTAAATGACTACCGACATGTCATCTTATCAAAGAACTTCAAAGAAAAAGAATGCCTTGAAGCAAGAATAGGAGACTTCGACATTGACTGTTGTTGGCCCTTAGTTATGGAAGAGAGCGAAACAAGGAAGAAAAAGTGAGATGCGCACTTCACGAAAGACAGAGTGACTGTCACTGGGTCGAAGTAAGCAGAAGAGAAGAAAAGATGGAGTGAAGTATGGAAAAGTAGGTTGTTGGATGAGAAGATCGAGGATGACAGATCAACAAGGAAGAGGGATCGAGGAAAACTCAGAAAGTGGAGAAAGACACCATTGGATGCCTTGGAGCACCATGTGAGAAGGAAGGAAAGACACGCTGGGGAAGCCCGGAAAAAGTGGATCAAGTTCACCCAAGGTTTTAGACACCTAGGGTTTTTGGTATTTAGGGTTTTTGCACCTAGGTTTCAACCAAGGTTTGTTAGTGAGGTATTGTAATGTATAAATAAAGGTTAAGAGGACCTGGGTCAGGTGGGTATGCTATTGTTGGTGATCTAGCTACAATATTGTGTGAGAGATCATTGTATTAGGAGAGAGAAGTGCTGAGAGAGAGAGAGCCTTCTGGTATTGTAAGATCTTCAGTTGTGTGTGAAGGTCAAGTCCTACAACTGGATGCGTAGGAAGGGGAGTGAAAGAGAGAAGAGAAGGAGGATATTCTAGCTGAGAGCGTAGATAAAAACTGTATGTTTTACCTTAATAAATAATAAGCATAGTTCTGTGGATGTATCCCTAGAGAGAGGGTGAACCACATACATCTGTTGTTGTGTGTGTGATTGATGCTTTTATCTTTGTCGTTGTTATATGGTTATCTGCATTATTGTATTAGATCATATCTATAGATGTGAAGGATAGATATAGCTTGATAAGTGATAGATGCATGTTTTGTTGCTACTGTATTAAGATCCACTTGACATTCCCCTGGTTTTAGACATCTTTGTCCTGCAACCCCTTCATAGCTACTTCGGGTGAGACTGCATATTCTTAGCAGATGTTACTAAAAGGGCCAGTAGCTAGGGCTTGTTGGTGCACTCTTGGAGTTGAACCCTGGGTCTGCCCCTGTGCCAATAAATGGTTCCATTGTTGGGACCAGAATATTCATGATGGAATGTCAAGGTGGTTCCCATCGAAGAAAAAGATTCAAAAGTGGATAGAATATCAAGAGAGGGACTTTGCTGAAGCCCAGAACAAGAACCCTAAGCTGAGTACTGAAGATTGGCTACAAATATACATATTCACCAACATTCACGAGATCTTCTTTGGAGGAATCCACCAGGATTTGTTTGAGTGGTTGTCTAGGTTAGTTGATACCCAGTTTGAGATCAGATCTAGACCTCCTATAGTTTGGACATCGACGTTGATCCAGAAGGTCAAACGTGTTGATAACTCCATATCCAAAGCAATAGATCATTGGTTTGATAGTACCATTGGAGGGTATATCACCGATTTTGTTGTTGACAGGGTAGAATAATATAGCCAAGTCGAGAGATACTTTTTCAAAGGACCTAAAGGAAATTTTTTGCACTTTTTGAAGCTGAGAATCAAGATGTTGTTGCTTGAAAAGAATGTCTTGAAGATACAGTAGATCAGGTGGATTTGAAAAGGATAATGTTCAAGAATTTGGACAGTGACAACGACACAGAAGCCGTACATACGTGCAATGGGAGAGTATTCCGAGGGGTTAACCTTGAGAACTTGTTTAAGAAAAACTACAAGGAGGAGGGTTTCTACAGTGGAGAAGAGGTAGATCTGACAGACAAAGAATATTCAGAACCTACCAAAGAAGAAGAAGGGGAAGCTGAAGAACTTCGCTGGAATGAGACAGAAACCTCAAGAACTGCATAGACCAATGAAGTAAGTACTATTAATCCTCCTATTGCTTCAACACTAATAAGTCATTAGAATAGTCAGAATCACCTGAGCCCATAGAACACTATTACTAGCAGTTCAGCATCTACTCAGACAGGAAACCTACGCAACTTCATGGAAGATAAGATGAGTATCCCTATCTTTAGAGGAGATGGATCTGAAGATCTTGATCATCATTGGTTCCTGTGTGAGGATGTATGGAACATTAAAAATATTACCGATGAAGTTGTTAAAAGAAACTAGTTTAGCACTACACTGAGAGACCGCATGTTGAGTTGGTACATGAAGCTTGTCCAAGGACTTGCGCAGCCTAAGCCATTGAATGAAATCAAGAGCACGTTGATTGTATATTTTAAGAAAACTAAGTCAGAATCCAAATGTATTACAGAGATGAAAGAGATCAAGCAGAAGGTAGCCGAACCTATTTGGGAGTTCAACCAAAGATTCAAGGAATGGTTCATCACTACCCTGGGAATGGTTTAAGATCCCAGATGAGTATAACAAGGAATTGTTCATCGCTTACTCGTTACCACATATCATATTTCCCTTGATGAAACAGAGGATTTATTCATAGGTAGAAGAATTGCAGATCGCCATGAAGCTTGAATCAACCCCTATGGGAGAATCCATCTCAGGTATGAGCTAGATCATGAGTCATTTAACTAGTTTTTCTTTGCAGGTTGAGGACATGAAAAAGGACAAGGGAAAATACATCTAGTGTATCAAATGAAAATAAGAAGGCCATGACAAGGAACATTGTCCCTTGTGTCATTAATATATAGCCTCGGGAGCTCCGAGCCCTTTGATGCAAGTCACATTAACCTGGTGTGAAGTATGCATAAATCAACATTTCCCTGTTGAGTGTTACTACATGCAGAAATACATTTAGACCCCTACAAACTTGTATTGCAAATTCTATAAATTAGTAGAGAATGATGATAGAGATTGTAGATCTTATCATCTCATGCATGAAAGATCAAGAGACATATATAATATCCAAGGAGAAGTACATCAAGAAGGAAGCACTACACAGTATAACTCCCTAGGAAGAGGAAACTTCTATCCCCATGGTGGATTCAGAGGAAGAGGACGAGGTGGAGGTATGGGCTGAGGCTGAGGAAAAATAATCTATTATAACTGTGCACAACTAGGACATCTAGCAAAGGATTGTCAGAAACTTTATACCACTTGCAACTATTGCAACTCCTTCAAGCATGTCATTGAGGATTGTCCTGTGCTGCTAGCGAAGCTTCAAGAAAGATGAGGACCTCAACAAAACCCACATGTGCAATTGATATATGTTGAACCTTGCAGAACATACCCTAGAGTCGTTGTTATTACTCGAGGAGGTGCTACTATAGGAGAGGATAGAATGACCCAAGGAAAGATCGCAGAAGACTCAGGTATCTGGAAGTCTATGGATAAGACTCAAAATTTTGATGTAAAGAAAGAAAGACAAACATTCTAGGAGGAAAGACAAGATTTCAAGGGATACCAAGGTTCTTCATAAAAAACAAGACTAGAAGTAAGAGAATATGGAATTCCTGAGGCATTTTATCACCTGGATTCACCGAAAGAAGGAAAATAGGTTAGTAATCTCATCGAATTTTTATACACTTGTATTAAGTTGATTCAGGATGAAAATGTTGTACAAGAACTACAGAACTTAATTAGGCAGTATGAGCTAGGGAAGATATACCCCTTACTGAATAAGGCAGTACACCAAATTGGTAAGAAGAGAAGGAAAAATAAATAATTACACTTGAATGCTCAGATAGGAGAATATGATATAGACTATGTGGTCCTTGACTTAGGGTAAGAGGTCAATGTCATGACGAAGCAAACTTGGGCACTAATGGGAAAACTGAGGTTGATCTATTCCCCTATCAGATCAACAAGTTGTCAGCCCATTTGGATGATTGGAGCATGTCCCTATGGACATCGATGGGGTAAGAAAATTTTTCATATTTTGAGGTAATTGAAATTGTTGAAGACAACTTCCCTTAACCTGCGTTGTTAGGAATCGATTGGGCCTTTAATAATTCCATTATAGTTGATCTGAAGAAAAGACTCATGACCTTTGAAAGAGATGGACTTCAGGTCATTGCACCCTTAGATCTAGATGAAGGTCCGCAATACACATAGCCCATTAGAGAAGAAGACCATGCATACGAATTGGAAAACATATACAAAATAATAGCCAGACAACAAGATTACATCA
The DNA here is from genome assembly GCA_009831015.1 of Picea engelmannii. Classification (NCBI taxonomy): domain Eukaryota; kingdom Viridiplantae; phylum Streptophyta; class Pinopsida; order Pinales; family Pinaceae; genus Picea; species Picea engelmannii. Next base: position 246,482 of record ML778136.1, on the reverse strand, counting down.
ACCCTACAATCGATGGGAATTTAAGTTGGCAAAGTGATAACGCATGTTCATCAGATTCAGAAGAAGCATTGGAGAACTAGCGTTGTGGGTGGGAAATCCCTCCTATGGACTAGCACTAAGGGTTTTATCATGCATTCATAAATGACCTAAAGATTCTTATTTTTTACCATCATCCCATGCCTAAACCCCCATTACTCATATGTAAATACAAGGCTCAAGGGATCAAGTTGGCGTACCTTATTTTTTGTGTTTGATGTTGATCCCTTTTCATGCTTGGTCATTCTTTGACTGTAACTCTCCTCCCAATGCTGACCTACATTCAAAAAAGACAAACAAAGAACTCCACATGGATTTGATCTATGAACTAATGGGTTATAGATTTAATCAATGGTGCAATCAATATTCAAATAATGACAATCTCATATGGCGGGACAAGAAAAGCAATTCTTTTATTAACTTCACAATGATACCTTACAATGATAAAGTTGGTTACTGCTCCTTGATCATGGTCCTGGGATCTTCTTCCACTCTCTTCCAACTACTTTTCTCTATACTTCTCTTTGCACAAGGATGGCTAAAGGTTGGGACAAAGGGAATGCTCAATTGGGTATAGTTTCTTTACTACGATTTTTCCTCTCCTTTCAAATGGGATCCCTACCCCTTCTTTTATAGGTTAGAAGGAGCTAGGTATTTGGTCGAATGAACGGACATGCATGGCCGAAAGGTTTAGTTAACTTACCCAAATATGTGTGTTTCATCAGCAAATTCCAAATACATGTGGGTTGTCTTGGGTCAGCTACCATGTACACATGTGCAGTAATGGAGCAGGGTGCGTAGGCCTTTATAAAAAGGGTTTTTAAGAAGGGTTGTTCAATAGTGTTTTGGCAAAGAAGGAATATGAGATGGCTTGATGCCAGGTAAGGATGTTTGGTGTAAATTAGGGTTATAAAAGATGCCCCCTAATGTGTGAGGTCAAAAGAGCATCTGATGGCTGAAATACATTAACAATCTTCACCAACATTCCAAACAAGTGAGCCTAAGGACCAGAAATCGGGAGGTACCTCTTGCAAAATAATAATTGTCTCACCGAGGCAGGCATACCCATGCTCGAGATGAAATAAAATCATGGCTACCAATCAAATACAATATAGGTCCATGTCATATAACTATATAAAGTGTAGCCACGAGCAATACATAATGGAGCTACATCTCGAAATAAAAAATATATACATGTAGAGTGTCCATCTTCTAGAAGCTGATAAGGCCTGATGGTTGGAGATGAGTTTTTCAGAGCTCGAGTAACAACTTAAAAATATTCAAAACTCAAGTAGGAGTGTAATATGAGTGTACGAATTGACTACCCATAGGTCTTCGATGGCTCATCGGTCATGGAATAGAGAATCTTGATGATCAGGCTGAAGGCTTCATTGATTTTGAACAAAGACTTGATTGGACTTTGAGGGTAGTTGGGCATGAGGGAAAGAGACAAACTACAGAGAGGCCGACTCGGGCTTAGAAAAACTTCCCTTGGATAATAGCATGAAAAAATATGAGACTCAGGCAACGTGGCATTAATATAAGTTTGTGAGGCAGGAGGCAATGCTAACTCTTCATATGTTTGGAAGAATAACCAAACGGAGGAGGACACAACTCAATGTAGTAGGAAAAACTTCCTACGGTCATATTAAATTCTAGGTTTTGGTGAACAAACAAAAATATGTGCTTCATCCAAGGGTGATTCATTGTATTGCCAATACAAACAAAATACTTTTCCCTTCCTCTTTTTGGGGTATATATATATATATATATTTTTTGTATTTTTCAATAAATTTGAAAAAAGAATAAAAGAATGTTATGTTACAAAGGAGGGATGAGTGTTGAAAACATGAAAGTTCGAGGTGCAAGGACAAGACTGATGTTCAAAGTAAGGACACTCGGGAAAAACCCCTCCTGGGGCCAAAGGTGTCAGGACGCAGAGGCAAAGTGCTACAGGGCTTGCATATAAGGCATGCTTCAGATGGTTCAGTTGAGAGAAACATGGAGCCAACATTAGGCCAAAGACATAGGTATGCAAACACGGTTAACAAAACACACAATGGTAACGTCCTTCGATGTAATTTTAAAGAGCCCAGAGAAGGTAAGCTCGATGTTTTTTCATATTTACAGAGTCTGAAAAAATGTAAAAGGAGACTCCAATGGGGTACCTTTTTCGAAGGTAGTCTATTTGGTTTGAAAAAGGGGTCAACTAGCACCGACAAGATGTCTATTCAAAACCATTTTAATGAGTGTGATAAAGACAAGATCACTCGACAATTTTTTCATTTTTAAGGAGTCTGAAAAAAGCTTAACTATGGACTCCATCAGGAATGTTCTTTTGGACCATTTTAACGAGTGTGAAAGAATAAGGTCACTGGGCGATCTTTTCAATTTTAGGGAATCTAAAAAGGGATTAACTAGGGACTCCATGGGGGTTCCTTTTTCGTAAATTTAGTCCCTTAGGCCGGAAAAAGGGTGAAAATTATACCTGAGGGTACTCTTCTGTGGATTCGAAGCCTCTAGAGTATAACTTTGTTCATACAGTTGACCGTTCGGACCGAAAAATGGGTAAACTATCGTCGAATAGACATGTCTTCAAATTTCAGTTTAACGAGAATGAAAGGCCACAAGATCGCTCGACAATCTTTTCATGTTTAGAGGGTTTGAAAAGGGATTAAAAGAAGACCCGTTATGTTTTGGGAGTCCTGAGGGTGATTTTAAGAGTGATAAGGAGTCATGAAAATGAGGCTCAAAATCATAATCAGGCAAAACTAAAAGGACTCCGGAGCCTACAGTCATTAGTGACAACATGGACACCATAATGCAACCAGGATCTACCTAGGGCATGCATGTACCGGTAAGCTCTACCACCAAATTGCGACACTTATAAAGTAGTAATGATGGTTCTTTGTCGCAACTTGGTGGAATCAATCCTATGACAAAGGGATAAAGACAACTATATACAAAAGTAGGGGTGGAAACCTAACTTATATGCTCAAGTTGACCATCTGAGATTTTTACCCATGGACCGTCAAAAGTGACCCAAAACTCCAAAAAATGTCCTGATACTTGAACATAACCTTCCATAGAAACTCTTGAATCACTCTAAATGGGTTTCAATTTAGATAAAATGATAAGGGGGGCCCAAAAAATGACAAAAAGTGCCAAAAAGTCTATAAATAGAAGCTGGCAGCTCATTATCACCATTGCTGATTTGGAAATTGACTCTGGAGCAAAAAAAACCCTTTGATAAAAGTGGTGATTCTGGAAGCTATAGTGGACGAAACAACCATCTGTCTGGACCACTTAAGTATAAACTACCTCCTCTTTCCTTTTAATTATTCATTTATGCATTTAATTTGGTTTTTTAGGGGGGCGTAGAACTTTAAAAGGTCAACCCTAGGTCCACGTGGGTTGTCCTATGACAACCTGCGTGTACACTTGCTCTGTCTTATGTCAGAGCACGTGTACACATAACTGTCATCTCAACAGCCTACGTGGACCCTCCCATGAGTGATTTTTTTTTTAAAAAGCAAGGCCTAACCCTCTAAAAAAATTGCCCATGTGCAGGATGTATGTGCAATGGAGAGAACGAGAGCACGAAGATATTAGCACACTAGTTGGGGAAGACCCTAACGCCGTGGTGGTGTTAATGCAATGTGTCTTGCTCAAGTTTTTTATGTGTCCTTTAATGAGAGCACAAACTAGGCTACTAAATGCCTTGGTTGAATATTGGCACCCTGACACAGAAACTTTTATGTTAGAGGGGTAGTCACTAGTTCCCACTACAGAGGATATATACTTTTTGACTGGCCTCTCCAGGAGAGGGGAACTAGTCAATTTCTGGACATTTCCTACTGGGCCTCACAATATATCAAAATTGATAGGACTTCATTGTGAGGCAGGTACAGAACAATCAAGCTCGTAGGTGCCAATAAGAAGGATCATCGATTTATCATTGCGGGCGATTGTGTTGCTTATCGGGAGGATGACTAGTTTTGCGGCTCTACATCAAGCGTCCCATGCATATATGAACTGTGTAGTACAATGCTCAAATGCACAGATATTTGACTGGATCACTACACTGTTGGATTGTATGAAGAGTCAGCTGATAGATTGTTGGTTGCAGACACAGAGGAACTTCGGGTTCGGGACAATTTTATGCTCTATCTTCTTTGACAGAGTTCCTAGTTTCAGTCCTTGAGTGGTGGTACGAGGACATTAGGCCTCTCTTCCTATGGTTTGCAGATGGGCAGTGTTGTTGCCACGATAGGGTGGTGGAAGGATCAATGAGTCATTTGATGATGACTTATTTTCTTAGTTGTTGCGGCAGATCCCAGCCATAGAGGATTATCCTTATGCTGGGATTGATTTCTCGATAGATCTCGAGATCCCTGTACCTCTAGGTGAGGAGCGAGGCGAGATGGGTAAGTTTGCAACATTTTTTTTTTTGTGAAACATATATAGTTTTTATGTTTTTTTTTTTTTTTATATATCATTTTTTTTATATACCAGAGTATTTGACAGATATGTGTCTATTGTGTGCATATGTGGGACCCTTGCGACCTGAATATTATGCGAGGAACAGGCGTCGTCCTCGGCTAGGGGTCACACCTATCGCCGTAGGGGGACCAACAACAGCAGGAGAGCTTCTAGCTGGTGAGGCTGAGAGGGTTTTGAGACAAGTTGAGCGAAATTTTACCTTTCTCACTCGCACCATCCCCATGGAAGAGATTGAGGATCTACCACCATCTATGTAGCCTCATGTAGTGGGGGAACCACGAACATGGGTCCGACTATTTGGGCGTTTGGAAAACATTGTTGATTATTACAATAGGGCCCGCAGGCCCTGACCTTAGTTAGTCTAGACTTTGATATCTCCACTTGTATATATTTTTTGAGGGAATAAGCCCCATGACTCATTACTGGTCATATTTTTTGAGGCGCTTGCGTCCACCTATGTACTCTGGTGATTATGATATTATGTATGTATTTTTATGTCTTTTTGTGTCTTATGGATCATATTTTCCTTTAAAAATGTATTTACATGTTTATGTGTATGTATTTTTATATGTGTGCGATATGCCAGTCTAAAATTTGATTAGCTAGAGTATCTGTAACTTGGTTTAATCTCCTAGGAACATGAAAATATGTAATATAATCAAAGCTTCATTCTAAGAGACGTACCCTAAGGAATCGTCGGTGTAAAGTTGGATCATGAACATGGTAGACTCTATTTAATTGAGATACAACCAACTGAGCGTCTAAATAGACCCAAAGATGAGAGATACCAAATGACAAGGCGTCACGAAGAAACTCAATAATTGCACTGTACTCAGGGACATTGTTTGTGGTGTTGCCTAAACATATACCTCCTGAAGATAATAACTGGCCTTGAGGTGTAAAAATTACCCAAGCTATGGAGGCAAGCCTCCAAGTGTTCCGACTAGCACCTTCTGCATACCCAATGAACACCTCTGATTCACTTGACATCTGCCATGGTGACAAAAGATAACATAAAAAATGACACGTCCATAATACTAAAAGAAACTAGAAAGTAATAGTACAAAGACTATACATATGTTACAAAAAGTTACCCAAGGTGACCTACCTATGAGTAATACTTCTTGAGGTAGAGCCCATTTCTAGGCTCTGCCAAAGCATTTCCCTCAAAGTCAACCAGATGATAAGTGCCCTTTTTTAGAACCTCTTTTATGATGAAAGGTTCGAACCACATGGTTTGAATTTGCCTGCCCCCAGGGGGTCCTTATCTTGGTCATAGACCAGGACAAGGTCGCCTTCAAAGAAAATTCAAGGATGAACGGACTGATCATACTGACACTTGACTTTTTGTTTGTGAGCCTCATTGGCCAGGGCCGCATCATGACGCTGCTCATTGAGCTACTCAAGGTATAATAATAGTTCTTCAAGCGGAGAAGTGTTTGGCAATAACTGTACTGCCAACTTTAGGGACAGGATCTAACATTCTATAGGAAAGACTGCTTCCAGTCCGTAAATGAGTTGAAAATGTGAGAAACCAGTTACAGTCTTAATAGACGTTCGGTATGCCCATAATGCTGAGTATAACATGAAATTCCAATTTGACTTGGCTGAGTTGATCGTTCGTTGTAGGATGGTCTTAAGAGATTTATTTACAGCTTCCACATGACCATTTTCTTGGGGGTAGTAGGGTGACGAATGTTCTTGCCGCAACCCAAGATTTGACGTTAATTTGATCATCATTTGGTTCAGAAAGTGACTGCCATGGTCAGTGACAATCTCTCTTAGGACGTCGAACCTTGCTATTATTTGGTTAAATAAAAAGAGAGTTGCAGTCTCTCCATCATCTTTAAATGTTGGCATAGTTTTGAACCACTTCATGAAATAGTCTATAGCTACAATGATATAATGATGCCCCTTGGTTGAAGGAGGGTTGCATGTAGTGTAATCAATCCCCCACTTGGTCAAGGGACCAACTATGATGATAGGAAACATGGGAGTGGGATGTACCCTCATCTTCCAAGAGAAGATCTGACATGAGTGGCACTTCTTGACCGATTTGATACAATCTTTGATTAGTGTCGGCCAGAAGTAAACTTCTTGTAGAATCTTTTGGGTTGTTTCCAACCCAGACAAATGACCGCCACATGCTCTAATATGGCAATCGTTAAGCACAATAATTGTTTCTTCATGAGTGAGACATCGATGCAGGATGCAGTCTACACCTCTTCGATACAATGTATCATCGAGTATGAGATAATTATTATCCTGATGGTGTATACGACAACGCTCATCACGAGAAGCAGAGGTGGGGTACTTCAAAGGCTGGAGATAGATAAGTATATCTCTATACCAGGGATTCGAAGATGTGATAAAAAACATATCTCCTCTGATAGGTGATTCTTCAGGCATAACAGCATTTGACTCAACTAGAAGTTCTAAAATAAATTATGCACAGACTAGTGACTTTTTGGATTTCGCCAAAACAAAATCTAAGTTGAATTCCTATAGGATGACTATCCATCTACTAATATTTCTGCCTATTACCCGTCGTGTCAACACGTATTGAAACATGTTCACAATAGCAATGATGGTGGTCTTGCGAAACATAACATAATGATGGAATCGTTGAACAACATGGACTGCTACCAACGCAAGTTTTTCGATATGAGAATAATTGATTTCCAGTCCAACGAGGCCTGGGCTCAGGTAATAGATAACATATTCTGAGAGAAAATCATCTTCTTGAACTAAGACCATGCCAATGGTTGACTCTGCTGCAACCAGGTATAATAAGAAATCTTTGTTATAGTTAGGTGGCCAAAGTAGAGGGGAAGTTGTGAAGGCATGTTTCAACGCTTCGAAGGAGCGTTGAGTAGCATCATCCCAGTGAAAAGGAACATCTTTCTTTAGTAAGCGCATAAATCCCTTCATGATCTCAGCGTAGTTGGTGATGAAATGCCTCAAAAAATTTTCTTTGCCCTTGTTACACATTATTTTCGTCATCCCTATGACCGTTAATGATGTAAACCTATTTGTTGCCTTCAAAGGGGTCAGTGGCCTGAGTTCTTGAAGAGAGAAAGGAGAAGAACTTTTCCTGAGAAAAGAAGTTGCATTTTCCCTTGTAAAAACCCTTATAAAAAAGGAAGTTCACAGGCTGCCTATGTATTAGGGTGCGAGAATTCTTGATTCTCGCAGGATACATCATAGCTGGGGTGCGAACAGTTCGCAGGTTGCACTATAAGCAGGGTGCGAGAATGCTTACACGTGGGAAAAACGAGCATTTTCTTGAATCTTCGAGAAGGAGAAACTTCCATGGTGAGGTGGTATCCGATTGGTTTCGATCTTACTCGCTTTCATGATTTAGTGGGATCATCCTAACCTCCTCACCTTATCCTCTTCAACTTATAAAAGGAGAGAAGCTCTCATGGAGAAGGGGTTCTGGAGCTTGTTAGCTTTGGTTGGCTTGGAATTATTAGCTTGGTTGGAGTGGCTTTGAGATTTGCTTTGTCAAGATAGATTGTGAATATCATCAGATCTATGCTCTCAGAATTCTTGGAGTGAAAGTGTGTGGGGAACGAAGGACAGTTGGAAGGGACCTTACAACATCAAGGCCATGGTTGTAATCTCTCTTTCACATTTAATATGATACAGTAATATGATTCTTTCCTATAAATCTCGTTGTGTTTTATTTTATGATTCCTTGATCACATACATAGGTTTATATTGAGTTTATGGTATTACTATCACTTTGGTTGGTTGTGTTCTTTTGTAGGTTCATCATTCTATGAGCATTGGAATGGAGCTAGGATGGGGATGGTGAGAGGAAGCGTATGTCACCTATCCCTTTTTAGTTAATAAATTCAATATTTAAAACTTAAGGAAAGCATCATGTTCTGGTGTGTTTTGTTCTAGATCTAGGTGGATCTAGGGAGATCAGTTAGTATCCGCACCTACCGATTAGTCTGATAATAGCTCTGTAGACTCTGAAGTTGAAGGACTGTGCGTGGGGGAGGCAACTGAACTATTGCCTCAATCATAGGATCGACCATGATCCCTGTTGTTGACACTATGAAACCTAAAAAACATCCTGATGTTACACAAAAGCTTCATTTGTTTGGATTCAAGCGAATCCATAAGTAGCGACATCACTCAAAAATAAGTCGAAGGTGTGTGGGATGATCCGTTCTCTTGTGAGATCGAGATGCTAATTCATCTAAATAGGCCTCGACTATATGCTTGAGATCATGGAAAGAAAAAGACATGGCCCACTGAAAGGTTGCTCCATCATTTTTGAGACCAAAAGGCATCTTACGATACGCGAATGTACCCCATGGATAAATGAATGTTGTTTTGTGCTGGTCTTCGGGTTTGATTTGTATCTAATTATATCCTAAAAAACCATCCATGAAGGAAAAGGCCTCGCAACCTGCACATTCATCAATTATCTGGTCAATGAATGGTGTGGGAAAATTATCTTTTGGACATGCCTTGTTTAAATCATGGAAATCCATACATACACGAATTGTGGCCTATTTCTTGTTGACTGACATAGGATTGGACACCCATTGGGTCAAATGGATAGGATAGATAAAACTGGCTTTGAGAAGTTTCTCGACTTCAACCTTAATGGCTGCTTCTTTCCTGGGATTAACCGGACGAAGCTTCTGTCGAACTGGATTGGCATCAAGATAAGTTGTGATTTCATGTTCGACTATTTTTGGATCAATGCCTAGCATTTCCTCATAAGACCAGTCAAAAACGTTGCAAAATTCTTTAAAAAGTTATGTGTAGATTTGAATCTCTTCAAGGGAACAATCAACTCCGATGAAAACATCCTCCATGATGCCAGGGGTTCTGGAGATATTAATCAGTATAGTTTCAATGATAGTTACCATATTACCCTCGGCATAAACCTCATGTGTAGCTAAGGGATTAATTGGACAATACCTATCTCTAGTCATAGTCAAGGTGAATTCTCCTGCTTCGATTATGCTTAACTCTGGTAGGAAGTATGATCTATGATGGAGATCATCCCAAGGTTTGTCCGGACTAGTCATTGCTTCAATTATTTATTTGTTGGAGGGCAAGACTAAGTCTAACGAATCGGTATCAGTGAGAGAACCTTGAGCCCAAATAGGCTTTGGAATCGGATCTAAATATTGTGAAGGAGTTGGATTGGTGTCGATCGAATCTTGCTGGACTAAAGGGTACACTACTTCAGCTGTGGAGAAGGGCATGGACATGCCAGGGTGCCCTGTCCCTTCCATCATGGATGATGGGGAAGGAAGTATCCACGATTCGTTGAAGTAAGTCGTGTGAAATGACAAAACTTGGAAAATCTCAACCTTATGGTGGTCTAATATGAAGTTGACATCGCCTTGAGGGGATGGGTAATCGAAGGTACCCATCAAATATGGGCACAAACCAACCCCTATGTTGACTCTGCCAGGTTGAGGATTATCAATCATTAGGACCGCAGATTCCCCCAGTGAAGGGTCAGGTATGGAGAAAGACAATTGATCAATGGTCACAATCTGATCCTCGTGTGGAAACAACAAGACTCAGAAAACTGTAGCAACCACTTCTTGCATGGCATAAGTCCAACTCCTTCCTAACAAGAGATTGTAGTCGAGGGATGCGTCTTCCCTCATAATTGCATGGGGAAAGAGGGAATGATGCCATGTGGTCGAAACGAACGAATGTTGAAAGAAGTGAGAAGAGTAGGTGATGGAGACAAAACAGGCTGGCCAATGGCCTTCCAACATGCCAATGACATGATGCATGTAGAGGCACCCTCATCAACCACCATGCGGAAAATGTTCTGAGTAAAATTTTTCATGGGGTAAGCCACTACTATCTGAAATGCTACATGGTAAGGTAGACGAGGTTTTAAGTCAGTTGTATCTAGCATGATTGTACCCATATTACAAGTCTCAGTAGATCCTAAAGTGGCTAACAAAGCTTTCCTTTGGGAAGGGTAGCTTTGGAGGACCTCCAAAATAGACATCGCACAAGGGGTTTGAGACAAATCCTCCACCACAGAATAGTTCTGGGTGGCCCTTATGTTTGGGTTGTGAGAAGCTTTCTTGAATGCACCTTTTGGGATGTGTGTCATTTTTTTTCCCAAAGTCTTCTCGATCTGAAGAGGAAGAGATGGGGTTTGAGCTTCTTTGCCCTTCTCAAAAGTGCTTGGTTTACTATACTCATGCACTCTAGTCAATATAAAATCATCACCTTTCATCATATACACATTCGCAGATGCAGGATTATTCAAAGACGGAGAGGGTCCTTGACTGCCCCCTTCCGTGCTTGTAGAGGCTTGGTTTAGGTTTTTCCCATGTTGAAATGGATTCGTTAACATGGTAGGTTGTTGCTGTGTCACAAACTTTTGGGCCTCTGCAAACCAAGGACATTGGTGGGTTGGGTAGTCTTCCGTGCACAGGTTGCACGGATATCTCGCCTTTCATTTCTCAGTGTTTTCCTGCCAACATTATTAGTGGGTTTATTATCCCCATTACCCTTATTTCATTTTTTTTTCCTTCCATCAGGTTGTTGGGTGGCCTTTGGATTTGTCAATTGCACTATGTGTACATCCGACATTTGGGTAGGGGGAGCAGTTGAAATAGTAGTTTGGTTGGTTGTTGTGTGTTGTATAGACAATTGTTGCATTTGTTTTGTTAGTTGTTCAATGGGATTGGTTTGTGATGAACCTACAATACCATCGGCATGTGGTCCAGCTCTTTGTCTAGTTTTATCAAGTATGTATTGTGGTGCATCTGTAAAAATCTCATACAGTAAACCAGACTGAGAATAAATTAGCTCAAGCTGTTGAGCTCTCATGATGGAATCTTCTTTGGAAAACACTCCCGATGTGGCGACATCTTTGGATAGCCATGGGACCAAAGACTTAAGGAACCACTCAAGAAGGAATGTTGGTGGGATGGGTACCTTAATTAAACTCTTCCGGTGTCTCCACTCTCGAATGTGGTCCAAGATATGGTCCACTTTTGTCTGTTCAAAATTGGCCAAAATTTTTTTGTCAGCATCGTATCTCACAGGTAATTGGAAATGGTTTAGGAATGCCATTGCCAATTCACTGAAGGAAGAATATCTCGAGTGGTCGAGCTCGATGAACCATTTCATCGCACTCCCGATGAGAGTGCGTTGAAACAATCGCAATTGTATGGAGTCATCTTTAAATGAATTAGATGAGCACCAAAGATGGAAGGTGGTCACATGATCCCCTGGATCTTCGTTAGGCTTGGCCTCGAACTTTGGTATGTCTGAAGGCAATTTCATCAGCATAGGAGGCCAACGTGGATCATAACAGATGGGGTCATTCATCAATATTGTCAAGTATGGAAAATGTAAATTTTCCAAGAAAGGTAGCTTTGGTTGTTGTTGATAATAACCATGGAAAAAGGGGCCTGTAGTTTGACCGGCACCAGGTTTCCGGGAAAAGTTGGGTTGTTGGCCGGGGTTCTGGTAAAAACCATGGCCATGACTAGCGTATGGATTTTGTGTGTGAGGAGGCATCATCGGTTGATTCCCGAAATAGGACGTAGATGGTTTGGCATGCATTACATTCAGAGGACATTGGGAAGGGTTGCCCCATGCTGATTCCATGAGCATAGGCATAGTACCTTGTTCGAGGTTCCATTGGTTGTGAAAAGAATTTCCTTAGATCAGCATTCCTGACGAGGGAATTAATCCCTGCCAAGAATTCCAAGGCCCTGATGCGGAAGAAGTTCCTAGGTTGCCCCCTGTGTAGGAATAGTACCCTGCGTAGGAATAGGTTTTCCATAACCGGGGTTGCCCCGAGTTGGGAAAGAGGCTGATGAGAAAGTATTGTTACCAAACACATCGAACAAAGAAAATGGTTTTGAACCTACTGGAATATTATGAGAAGGTGGTCCTTGACTCCCTGCTCCAAATAAACTATGGTGTGTGGGTGGCCCGGCAGGCTGCTAGTGGGTGCCATCGAGTGAAGGGGACAAAGGAGGTATATGACCTCCCCCATAATGGAAATCATTAAAAGGAGTTGAGGTGCCCCCCATGTTTCCTTTCAAAGGAGCGTTAGAGCTCCCTGCCCCCATACCTAAAGTCTGTAAAGTGGAGTAGGAAAGTACAGGACTTTTACTTGAGTTAGGCATCCCGTATGAGAATGGAGGGCCTATTACACTCTATGTGAAAGGGGCAGTGGCCACCACCATAGATGGGATTGGACCACTATTCGAGGTAGAGGCGGTTGAGACCATGGTGGCTTGGACCAACGACAATGGGTTAGGAGGTGGAATACCCTCTGTGGTGACAACCATAGTGGGAATTGAAGAATTCCCAGAATAAGTGGAAGCATTTGTTTCCATTGTTGCATGCGACACTATCTAACACTCGTAAGGATGAATCTATATGATGATAGGTGCTGAAAGATCAATGGTTGGAGTTTCATATGGACTAAGAGCTTCTACTCCAAGGTCTAAAATAGTCGTTTCCTCTGGATGTTGGTCGAGTACAGTTTCTTGTGACCCGACCGCTTCAAAAGACCCTTTTTGGTCTAGCTTTGACCTTAGTGGTGGTGGAGGTGGCTCCAGTGTAAATGGAGATAGGCCCAGAATCCTTCATGATCAACAAATCTTGTGATCCTCCACTATGCGAGACGATCAAATATGCACTAGGGATTTCTATTCATTTTAAAAAAGCAACACACACTAGAAATATTCCCTCCAAGATAAAACAAGCAAACACTAAACTAGTTGGAAGAACAGTTACAACAACCAACACTAGAGAAACTTACTGGTGCAAGTGAAACTCGAACATGGAAGCACCCTCTGGGTATACTCTACAAATCATGGCCCGATGTCTATCCTAGGTACTGCGGTATACCCCCGCAGTCACCTGTGTATGTCCCTAAAAATATAGGCAATTAGGTTGCTAGCATGCGAACAGTCACTAGGCAGGTATAGTCGACAGTTGGGTAGACCACAATGAGTAGGGTATCAAGCCTAAAACCTGTCAAGGTTATAGAAAGAAAGTGGTCCAAAAGGCAACTGAGGACCTTGAACAGATTCGAAACCCACGAAGCTCCGTGGAAAATGAAATCGATGGAATCCCAAGACAAGCCCTCTATATGTGTTCTCCACTATGATTGGTCTGGCTTTGGAGGGGTTATCTCCACTACCTTTCCACACAGGACCTCATGTTTAGCCCCTGTGTTAGAGGGGGGTCCTAGATAAATTTCACGATATTAGACTTGGACACTCCCTAACTCAAACTCCAATGTTTGATTTAATGGCCTTGAAGAGTTTCCTCTCCAACCTAACTCAAGGCCCTAACCCTAAACTAGTTGGTTGACCCTACAAACATAAAAAGTCTAATGAATTTTAGATTTAACATTAATTTTTATGGCTTGTCTTAAGTCAAAGGTTATGAAAGTGAAACTAGTGATGTTTGAAAGACGAAAGAAAAATAAAAGGAAAGCTAGAAACAAAATAACTTCTTCTTGACTCAAATCTTAAACAACTTTTTGAACTAAATTTTTTCTAAGATCTTTGAACAACAAACTCAAAGAATGATTTCACTCGACTACGAGCTACTTATGATCTAATTAAACTGTCAATAAATTATGAAATAAAAGACTTTTCCTAGTTACTAATGCAAACCAACACTATTTAACCAAATAAAGAAATAAAAGTTTTTTTTTTATTTGAATGCTCACAAAGCAAAAAGAAAAATATCAACAAGTAAAGACCAAGAAAAATCATGGCCTAAGAGTAGATCGTAAAGAGTCACTTTAAAAATAACACAAAAGCAAATTAAAACTGGACTCTCACACTTGTCTAAAAACCCTATAAAAAGAAAAATTTGAGGAAAACTTCTTAATAAAAAAGAAATCTATTGCTATGATCAAACCTAAGTTACTGACCACTATGACAGAGACCTAAAAACCCGAGAGTTATAACTCTTGTCAAAGGAAAGAATGACTGCCTCACCTTAAAAAAAATAATTCTCCATAGGCACGCTGCTGAAAGTTCAACAACAAGCATGTGCATGCGAGTTGTGTAAAGTCAGGGCACGTGTACACGCGTGCTGGCCTTATACAGGCCACGTGTATCTCTAAAAATCTAAGACAAATGGAAATCCAAGCAATCCAGCCCAGGTAGAGACTACTAGTATTGAGAACCAGGATCTCTTGAAGACTTAGACACTTACTTTAACAGAAAAAAGAAAACAATTCAAGGAAAACTTCAGAGAACAAACCAATCTGAGGTGAAACCTAAGCTATAGACTGCAAACAACAAAGACTAGAAAGAGTTCCAGAAAACCCCTAAAAAGGATTATTTCTAAAAGGGGAGAGGATGATTACCTCTCTAAAAGAAATTTTCTGGAATCATACACATGACTAACACTTCCTCAGCGAGCATGTACACATGGGTTGTGGGAAGGTAGGGCGTGGGTACACGCATGTATACCTTATGCAGGATGCGTGCACCTTTGTGGGTCTAAAAACAAAATGCAGTCAAGCAAAGAAATAAAGATAACTGGTATGGAAGACCAAAAACTTTGTAAGCTCATACTTTTGAAGAACCTTTAAAAACAAGGAATGAAACCGATTCTTAAAAATACCCAAGAAAAAACATTCCCATAAACCCTAGAGATCCCCAGTACAGTCGCCAATTCTRTTGTGGGTGGGAAATCCCTCCTATGGACTAGCACTAAGGGTTTTATCATGCATGCAGAAATGACCTAAAGATTCTTACTTTTTACCATCATCCCATGCCTAAACCCCCATTACTCATATGTAAATACAAGTCTCAAGGGATCAAGTTGACATACCTTATTTTTCATGTTTGATGTCAATCCATTTTCATGCTTGGTTGTTCTTTGACTGCAACTCTCCTCCCAATGTTGACCTGCATTCACAAAATACAAAAAAATAACTCCACATGCATTTTATATATGAACTAATGGGTTATATATTTAATCAATGGTGCAATCAATATTCAAATAATGACAATCTCATATGGCGGGACGAGAAAAACATTTTTTTTATTAACTTCACAATGATACCTTACAATGATAAAGTCGGATACTGCTCCTTGATCCTAGTCCTGGGCTCTTCTTCCACTTTCTTCCAACTACTTTGATCTATACTTTTCTTTTCACAAGGATGGCTAAAGGTTGGGACAAAGGGAATGCTCAATTGGGTATAGTTTCTTTATTATGAATTTTACTCTCCTTTCAAATGGGACCCCAACCCCTTATTTTATAGGTTAGAAGGAGCTAGCTATTTGGTCGAATGACCGGCCATGCATGGCCGAAAGGTTTAGTTAACTTACCCAAAACTATGTGTTCCGTCAACAACTTTCCTTTTTCATGCTTTTGTAGATACACGTGGGTTGTCTTGGGTCAGCTAGCATGTACATACATGCAGTAATGGAGCAGGGCATGTGGGCCTTTATAAAAATGGTTTTTAAGAAGATTTGTTCAGTAGTGTTTTGGAAAAGAAGGAATATGAGAGGGCCTGATTCCAGGTAAGCATGTTTGGTGTAAATTAGGGTTATAACAACTGGCAGAACTAGATGTATGAAGTATCTACCAGAATATGTGCTAGATTAACCAGAGAAGTTTGTTGGATCGACACAACAGTAAGTAATTTACCCACATTTGACAGTCTGAATCCTTTAGAAGCCTTCCTATCAAATTTTGAAACAAGTGTGCAAGATACCAGATATAAAAAGTATGCAGAACAAAAATAAATTGCTAGAAATGGCAGAATAAGAGTAATATAACTAGCATAATCTCCACAATAACACATAAATGATATAAGAACAACAACAAAAATAACACTTTGATTCAGAAAGCAATGTTCATGGGCCTCTTCGAGGGGGAAACCTCCAGTTGAGAAGCACTTTGTTACAATAATCTCCAATCTAGGGTTTTCATGACCTCAACCCTTATTTATACTAAATATGTCTATCAAGAGAAGCATCTAGAGGAAGATCCTTCTAGAAGTGGAAGCTTCTATTAGGTCTTCTTGCATCCGCCTTATTCTATTTTATTGAAAGGTCTTATTAATATTAACCTTTATTACATCCGAATATATTGATCTACCTATGTTCGAGTTAGGACCCTAACATGTCTTACCTCTTAAAAACAACCTTGTCCTCAAGGCTTGAGATGTGGAAACTGCTGCAGAATGGTAGCTGGTTCCCAAGTGGCATCTGTTGGAGTCGTATCTTTCCACTGGACTAACACTTCCTGGATGGTTCTCTGACGCAGGAGACGCTCACCCTGGTCCAAAACAACTTCTAGCTGTAGCCAAATGGATCCTTCTTCAGCTAACTCTGGAAGGTTGGTTTGAATTTGGCACCTAGTTCCAATCACCTTCTTTAAGCATGAAACATGAAAAACAGGATGTAGCTTCGAATGACTGGGCCGAGCTAATTGATAGGCAACTTGTCCCACACACTTGAGAACTGTATAAGGACCATGAAATTTGGGCGCTAGCTTTTGAAAATGCTCGACCTTGAGGGAAGTTTGTTTGTATGGTTGCAGTCGCAGAAACACTTGCTCCCCTTCTGCAAATTGACGTTCAGAGAGACCTTGATATGCTTGTTGCTTCATGTGATTATGTGCCATGACCAATTTCTCTTTAAGGGTACAAAGACTATCCTCTCGAACTGTAAGTGTTTTGTCAACCACCTGGACCTTAGAGGTACCCGGTAAGTATGAGATAACTGAAGGTGGCTTTTGTCCATATACCACTTCAAAAGGAGTCATGTGTGTAGTTGTATGGTATGAAGTGTTGTACCACCATTCAGCTAGGGGTAGCCATTGAGCCCATTGATGTTTCTTTTTAGAGGCAAAACACCTCAGATATGTTTCCAAACACTTGTTGACAACTTCCATTTGACCATCAGTCTGGGGATGATAAGTTGTGTTGAGATGCAATTGGCTGCCTTGTATCTTAAACAGTTCTTGCCAAAAATTGCTTGTGAAAGTTGGGTCACGATCAGAAACAATAGAGTGCGACATGCCATGAAGCTTGAAGACCTGGTCCATGAAAATTTGAGCCACCGTGGATGCAATAAATGGGTGTTGAAGAGTGCAGAAATGAGAATACTTGGAAAGGCGATCCACAACCACCATTATGATTAATTTATTCCCCGAGTTGGGTAAGCTGGTAATAAAGTCTATAGAGATATCCTTCCAAATAGCACGTGGAATCGAAAGCAGTTGTAGTGTGTCCGGAGGTTTTACTGTTTCTCCCTTGTTGTGTTGAAACACCTCACATTTAGCGACAAAATTATGGATGTCCTATTTCATACCATCCAATAAAAAAGAACATTTGACCCTGTCATAGGTTTTGGTGAACCCTGAGTGCCCCACTGTGGGTGTAGCATGAAGTTCAGAAAGTACCATGGATTTAAGCTTTGATTGTTTAATTAAATACAAACGACCTTTGTATTGAAGCTCATGGTGGAGCCAAGAGTGCCCTGGGGGAGCTGGAGCATTGGTCTGCAATTGTTGGATCAGATGCAAACTTTTGGGATCTTGTAGCCATTCCTGGCGCACAGCTTGGAGCCAATCGGGTACAATGAAGGAAAGAGAAAAAAGGGATCCTTCTTCTTCATATTTTTGGGACAGTGCATCCACCACTACATTGTCTTTTCCCTTCTTGTAAATGATCTCATAATCATATCCAAAGAGCTTAGTCACCCATTTTTGTTTCTCTAGGGAGGAAATGCATTGTTCCAGAAAGTACTTGAGGCTTTGATGGTCGGTCTTAATTTGGAAGTGTTGCCCCAAGAGATAAGGGTGCCACAGATCAACAACATGTAGAATAGCCAACATTTCCTTTTCATAAATGGGTTTGCCTAGATTCCTTTCAGACAGTTGCTTGTTGGTAAAGGCCAAATATCAACCCTCTTGCATAAGGACAATGCCTATTCGTTTCCCTGAGGCATCACATTCCAACACAAATGTCTTTGTGAAATCAGGAAGGGCCAAAACTGGAGTGGTTCACATGGTCGTCTTCAAGGCTTGAAAAGCTTGAGCAGTGGCTAGAGTCCAAGTGAAAGAGTTCTTTTTTAGGAGAGCAGTGAGAGGTGCTGCAATATTTTCGTAGTTCTTAACAAACTTGTGATAATACCCTGTTAATCCCATAAATCCATGCAAGATTTTGAGAGTCTTTGGGTGCGGCCAGTCTTGCATAGATTCAATCTTTTTTGGATCCACCCTGACTCCATCCTTGCCAACCAGATGACCCAAGAATTATACTTCTAAGGAACCAACAACACATTTAGACTGTTTCATGAAAAGTTGGTGCTGAGAGAGTAGATGGAGAACTTGATCCACATGAGTAAGATGGTATGTCCAGGTTTTTCTATAGATGAGGATATAATCAAAGAAAACTAAGACAAAATGATGGAGAAAGGGATGGAAGACATGATTCATGAGGCTTTGGAAGGTGGAGGGGGAATTACACAAGCCAAAGGGCATGACCAAAAACTCATAGTGGCACTCATGAGTTTGAAAGGTCATCTTGGGAATGTCTGTCTCTTTCATACGTATCTAGTGATATCTCGAGAGAAGATCAAGTTTAGTAAAGAATTGGGCGCCACTCAATTCACCCAGGAGGTCATCAATGACAGGAATGGGAAATTTTTCTTTAATGGTCAGTTTGTTAAGGGAACGAAAGTTAGGACACATTCTCCAAGAAAATTCTTTCTTTAGGACCATGACTACAGGAGAAGAGTAAGGGCTCATACTAGGGTGGATAGCGCCTGCATTAAGGAGTTCTTGGACCATTTTCTCAATTTCATTTTTTTGTGAAAATGGGTGGCGATATGGATGGATATTGGGAGGAAGGCTTCCGAGTACAAGGGGAATGTAATGATCATGAACACCGTGGGAAGGAGGGAGTCCTTGGGGAGTGGAAAATACCATTTGATGTTTAGAAAGGAGGGCTTGGAGGTCTTGCGGCACCGAGGGTGTCTTTGTTGCTTGTATGGCATGGAGTTGGGCAATGACACTAGAGTGACCTTTTTTGAGTAGCTTTTCCATGTGATGGGAACTAATGACCTCAGGTGAACCAACAGTGATGCCTTGGAATTTATATTTTTGGCCTTCTTAGTCGAATTGCATGGTTAATGCCTTAAAATCCATGAGAATAGGACCCAAATTTCTTAGCCAGTCTTCACCCAACACAATGTCACAGCCACCCATGTCGATAACAAACATATGGGATTTTAGGTGGTAGTCACCGATTTGGAGATGCACATTTTCACAGTGCCCTCCACATTTCATGGAACCACCATTGGCAATCATCATTTGGAAATTGTTGACAACATGGATGTAGAAATGAGTTTCTTGGGCAATGCGGCAATGAATAAAATTATGGGTGCTTCCACTATCAACTAGAATGATGAACTTTCGATGCTTGATGTAACTGATTAACTTGAGGGTTTGGGGAGCAGAAAAGATAGTAAGAGTATTGAGGGAAATGATGGGTTCTACTTCGGGAGGGTCTGAGGGAGGGGTTCTATCAGTGATTTCAGGTGACTCAGACACAAGGGGAGTTTCAACATCCTCTTTCAAAATATCCTCAGAGATGGACATAAAAAGCTTTTGTTCCTTACATTTGTGGCCCGGGAAATATTTGTCATCACAATTATAACAAAGGCCTTTGAGTTGGTGTTCAACCATTTCATCCCTGGTCAATTTTTGGATCTTTAAAGGGGTGGAGGGAGTAGTGAGAGTTACGGGTTTACGACGAGGGATAAAGGAGGGTTTTCAGTTTTGAGAGGATACAAACTGTTGTGCTTCTATATCTCTTTTAGTATCCTCCACCCAACTAGAGGGTCGAGACATGAGGACATGGGCCCAAATCTCCTCCTTGAGGCCACTGATAAAACACTCTCGAAAGAAAGCATCAGTCATGCCCTCTGTTCGAAAATCTAGGTGCTCAAAGGAAACTATGAAGTCTTCTACTGTTCCTGATTGTTTCAACTTTGTCAAATGGCCCAAATGGTTGGTGTCTGTGTCAAAGAGTTCATAAAGCTCAATCAAAAATTGGGTCCAAGCAATATACCCTTGACGGGAAGTTTTTCTCCATTGCCACCATTGCCAACGTTCTTGATCTAGATGGAGAACACCATACTGGATTTTATCCAATTCATTTGTAGTGTCGTATAAAGAGAAATAATGTTCCATTTGGGTTACCCAACCAGTGGGGTTCGAGCCATCAAATTTGGTCACATCCACCCCCAGAAGGCGTAGGTCACGTTGAAAGTGATGGGGTTGAAAGGTATGGGAATGGGAGGAATGTTTACCTTCAGTCTTTGGAGGTGATTCAGAGAAAGGGTCATCTGTAGGGATCTTCAGTTTGGTGCAGAGTGATGCAAAGATAGATTCAAGATGGGTGGTTAGTTCTTGTTTGGATTCCTCCATTGAGGACTGCATGGTTGTATTGATGGATGAATCGATGGAGGCAACAATAGCACCGAGTTGTTTCACTTATTTTTGGGTCTCGAGGAAACCAGATTTAAAGGTGTTGAAGCGAGCTTCCAGATCTTGGCTACGGGTATGGGCCATGAGGATGGGTGAACTAAAAAGGGGCGGGTGGGGTCAAATTTTTTTCCAAAAAATGATATGGATGAATGTGATAAGGGAGAAGAGATGAATCCAATGGAATAGGTCTCAAATAATGGTGAAAAAATTTCCATACTTTTTTTTTTTTTTTTTTTATAACACCTTAGGAGTTATAATCTGGTCTGAAGAATATTGTAGTGATGAAATCCGAAAATTCTTAACCAAAAATAAATGTGTATTTACTTGGCAACCCGAACATAGTTGCGCGACAATAGATCTTGTTTGTTTTAATTTTTTTATGTTTTTGTCCCCCAAGGGTTAGGTATTTAAGGGTTCTACAGACAAGGGTTTGCCCTATGCTATAGCTCTCTAATATACATGCAGGGTCCAACAGTAGTACTCAGCCCAATATCTCAGGGCACTAGCTAAGGAGGATAGACCGTACCCTTAGCCATACTACCCGACTACCTAGGTACTAGAGTGTATCTTCCCGAGTGTTGTTCTCGGTGACACTATAGCAGTCTAGCAACCGCTAGGTTTATCTAAAGAGGGCTTCAGAAAATCTAGGTTGATTCGTACACATGTGTTTTCTGATGCGCTACCACTCGAAGGGGTACCAACAGGGGTTACAAGGGTGGCCAACATATGTGCGCTTAAGAACCACTTGTATTTCCTGTGTGTATGAATCCCTCAACCATGGGTTTATGTGCGTAATGACATATCTTTGTGGCTTAAAGACATCGTAGTACGTCTCTACCTTGGAAAAAAAATTCCACAATTTCTACCAAGGAAAGTGCTTTGATACCACTTGCAAGATACCAGATATAAAAAGTATGCAGAATAGAAATAAATTGTTAGAAATGGCAGAATAACAGTAATATAACCAACATAATCTCCATAATAACACATAAATGATATAAGAACAACAACAAAAAATAGCACTTTGATTCAGAAAGAAATGTCCACGGGCCTCTTCGAGGGGCTAACCTCTAGTCGAGCAACACTCTGTTACAATAATCTCCAAGATAGGGTTTTCATACTCTAGACCCTTATTTATACTAAATATGTCTATCAAGAGAAGCATTTAGAGGAATATCATTCTAGAAGTAGAAGCTTCTATTAGGTCTTCTTACATCTGCCTTATTCTATTTTATTGAATGGCCTTATTAATATTGACCTTTATTACATCCAAATATATTGATCTACCTATGTGCGGGTTAGGACCCTAACAAAGTGTACCAATACAACAGATATTGTTGGCAATGGATGAGGCCCTGAAAGCCACACTAGAAATATGGTGGGGGATGCATAAAAGAAATATCACAGACTAGACACAATGTCGAACCTTGATGACATCGTGGTTCTCAGCACAAGCAACAAGTTTTGAAGTAAGGTATACTAGTTGAAGTTTCCCAAAGGACCATGTGAAAATCTATGAAGAGGTCTGGAGTGACATTCCTCAAGAAAAATGGGTGCACAGATTCATTAACACACTAGAAATGACCCCTATCAACTGGTACCTTCAAGTGGAGTTGTGCCTCGTCACTACAGATTGGGAAGGTATGACTAATTTTTTTTTAAACACCTTTCTATTTCAAAGTGAATACCCTTCAATAGACCAATAATTACATATTGTGAGACATAAGGTATTCGAAGAGGCATATAGCCTCCCTATGAAACAAGAAGAGGATGAATGGACTGCACCTCTCTAGAAATTGCAGAGCTGCTACAACATCAATGCTGATGATGATGACGATCCGAGGAAGGTAAACATCACTGAAACATAATGCCAAAGATATGTGAAGGGACCAAGAGTTGAGCTACCATTTATTGGTCAGCCAATCAAGATCAAAAAGGTCAATATTGGAACAAAGAAGACATTGAAGCTTGCTAATGTCGGTGATTATTGGGATGCTACTACCATTGACAAGATTATAGAGTTATTGCACAAATATCAGGACTTGTTTCCGACCAAGTTCACTGATATGAAGGGTATAAAAGGTCCTATGGGAGAGATGAGGATCCCTTTGAAACCAGGTGTGAATCTAGTCAAGAAAATACCCTACAAATTGAATCCAAAATATAAGGAAAAAGTGAAGATTGAGCTTGACAGAATGTTGGAAGCAGGGATTATTGAACCTGTCGAAGAATCAGAGTGGATCATCCCTATGGTGGTACAAGACAAGAAAGGAGAAATCGGGATATGTGCGGACCTCAGTAATTTGAATGATGCCTATCTGCATGACCCTTTCCCTACCCCATTCACTGATGAAGTATTAGACAATGTGGGAAAGAAGTAGGTATATTCTTTTACAGATGGATTTTCAAGATACCATCAGATCCAGATTGCTAAGGAGGACCACCAAAAGACCACGTTTTCCATAGAATAGGGATCCTACCAATAAACAGTGATGCCATCTGGACTGAGGAATGCCCCAACCATATTTTCCAGGGTAGTGGTCGAAGCGTTCAAAGAATTTTTGCATAAATGTTTAGAATCATATTTTGATGACTGGACTGTGTTTAGTTTGTTGAAAAATCATATTGAATGTCTAAGGCTAATGTTGGATAAATGAAGGAAGTGTCAAATTTCTTTGAATATGAAGAAGTGGATCTTCTTCTCAACATTTTGAGTGTTGTTAGGGCATATTGTGTGTAAGTAGGGACTACTGGTAGACCCATCTAAAATTGCTATTATTGTTGACCTACCACCTCCTACTTTAGTTAAACAACTTTGCATTGTGCTCAGAGATACTGGCTATTACATGAAATTCATTAAAGGCTATGCTGAAATCAAAGCATTGATGGAGAAGCTATTGAAGAAGGATTGTCAGTTTGGCTAGACAGATGAATGCCAACAGAGCTTTGACATACTGAAGCAGAAGATGGTCACTGTGCCCATTCTGGTTTTTCCAGATTGGAACAAGGAGTTTCATGTGCACGTCGATGCATCTTCTATTTCATTGGGAACAGTACTGGCACAACCGGGAGAAGGGGATATCGACCATACATTATCTTTTGCTAGCAGGAAGCTATCTACAGTTGGGATTAACTACACCACTACAGAAAGAGAAGGATTAGCCATGGTGTATGCGTTGCAGAAATTCCACCACTACTTGTTGGGAGGCCACTTCAAAATGTTTACAGATCACTCCGCCCTGAAATACCTGGTCAACAAGCCAGTGTTGGGGGGGAGAATATGCATATGGCTTCTGTTGTTTAAAGAATATTATTTTTAAATCATATTTAAGACAGGAAGAATGAACAAGGGCCCTGACCACCTGTCGAGGTTGGAACATGTAGAAGAACCCACCAGTTTGGAGGATACACTATTGGATGCAAAACTACTCACCATTAGAAATATTGATGACCACTTTGTAGACATCATCCAATTCCTATCATCAGGAATGACACCTAGTGAGTTTACAATTCCCCATAATAAACAACTAGTGGGGTGTGCTGCAGACTTTTCACTGATAACTGGTCATCTATACAAAATGGGACCTGATGAGATACTAAGGAGATGCGTTATGGAGACAGAGTGACCATTGATCCTTGCATAATTTAATGAAGGAATCGTAGGAGGACATTACGTAAGGAAAGAAAATATGAAGAAGGTTCTACGAGCTAGCCTTTGGTGACCTACCTTACACAAAGATGCTAAGAATTATGCTAGAGCCTGTGATGTGTGCCAGAGAGTTGGGAAACCATCCAGATGAGATGAAATTCCATTAGCACCACAGATGAGCCTACAAGAATTTGAAAAATGGGCCATTGACTTCGTAGGAACCATAAACCCACCTGGAAAGTGCAAAGGAGTAAGGTACATCATTACTTCGACAACATACTTAACCATATGGGACAAATCCAGAGTAGTCAAGGACTGTAGTGCAACTACAGCCGCATGATTTATATTTGATGACATAATAACCAGGTTTGGATGCCCCAAGATCATTATGAGAAATCAAGGCACACACTTCATCAATAAGACATTTGAAGCCCTGACTGAAGAATCTGCAGTCCACCATCAGAAGAGTACACCTTACCATCCACAAGACAATGGGATAGTTGAAGCATTTAACAAGATATTGGAAACAACATTGATGAAAATTTGTAGTGTGAATAGGGATGATTGGGATTTAAGAGTGTCTGCAGTACTATGGGCCTATAGAACCACTTGCAATAAATTAACAATGCGGACCCCTTTCAAATTGGTTTATGGTCTTGAAGTTGTTTTCCCGATGGAATACTTGGCACCAAGATTAAGGATTGTTGCATTTACAGACATGGATGATACTAGCATTGTTCACGAGAGGATTGCACAGTTGGTTGAACTGGAAGAAGACAGATTCATTGTAGGATTCCACCAACAGGTTCAGAAGGAAAGAGAGAAGGCCTATCATGACAAGCACATCAAGAAGAAGGCATTCAAGCAAGGTGATTTAGTACTGGTGTATGACAGTAAGTTTATAAAACACCCAAGGAAGTTCAGAACACATTGTCTTAAACCATATGACATTGTCTATGTTGCAGAAGAAGGAGTTGTGCAATTGAAAACATTGAAGGGAGAATGGAAGGAAGGATTGGTGAACGGGATTCAACTGAAGTTGTACTATGAAAACTAGTTTCCTTGAAGCTCTCAGTAAAAACAACAAGAAAAGGGTCTAGGTACTAGGTGCAGTTGAAACTAGGTACTAGACATAGAAAAGAAACACTGCATAAGGAGGGAGAGGAGGCATAAAGCAGAAATCAAAGGCTACCCTGTGAAGTCCAAAGTTGAAGAAAAATAGAAGGATTAGATCCAAAGTTCCTCAGGAAGAGTCACAAGTGAGTGTTGGGGGCTTGTTTTCCCTTGGTTATGGAAGATAGAGAAGAAAAAGGAAGAAAAGGTGAAAAGCACACTTTGTGGAAGACATTATGACTGTCACTGGGTCGAAGTAAGCAGAAGAGAAGAAAATATGGAGCAAAGTGTGGAAAATCAAGTCATTGGATGAGAAGATCAAGGATGGCATATCAGTAAGGAAGAGGGATCGAGGAAAACTCAGTAAGTGGAGAAAGACACCATTGGATGCCTTGGACCACCATGTGAGAAGGAAGGAAATACAGGCTGGAGAAGCCCAAAAAAAGAGGATCGAGTTGACCTAGGGTTTTAGACACCTAGGGTTTTGGTATTTAGGGTTTTGGCACCTAGGTTTTGAACGAAGGATGTTGGTGAGGTATTGTAATGTATAAATAAAGGTCAAGAGGACTTGGGTTGGGTGGGTATGATATTGTTGGTGATATAGCTATAGTATTTTGTGAGAGATCATTGTATTAGGAGAGAGAAGTGTTGAGAGAGAGAGAGAGAGCCTTCTAGTATTGTAAGATCTTCAATTGTGTGTGAAGGTCAAGTCTTGTAGCTGGGTGCGCAAGAAGGGGAGGGAAAGAGAGAAGAGAAGGAGGATCTGCTAGCTGAGAGTGCATATAAGAACTGTATGCTTTACCTTAATAAATCATAAGCACGGTTCTATGGGAGTATCCCTAGAGAGAGGTTGAACCACGCACATTTGTTGTTGTGTGTGTGATTGATGATTTGATCTCTATCGTTGTTATATGGTTATTTGCATTATTGTATTAGATCAGATCTATATCTGTGAAGGATAGATCTAGCTTGATAAGTGATAGATGCATGTTGTGTTGCTACTGTATTAAGATCCACTTGACATTGCCCTGGTTGTAGACTTCTTTGTCCTGCAACCTCTTCATAGCTGCTTCAGGTGAGACTGCATCTGCTTCGCAGGTGTTTTCGAAAGGGCTAGTAGCTAGGGCTTGTTGGTGCACTCTTGGAGCTAAAACCTGGGTCTACCCATGTGCCAACAACTATATTCTAGATGAGGAAACACAGGTGAATATCAAGAAATAAAGAACTTGGGAAATTTTATGGAAGCCTGATATGACTCCTTCATTGGGAGGAATAGGTATATTTAGAGGAAAGTTGATAAACCTATGTGGAAAGCTCACCCAGATATCTATGAATGCCAATGGAACTTCAACAGAAAACCTTGGATTATATTGAGATTATTAAATTTATTGAGAACAGTGCCCCATTTACCATGTTACTAGGAAAACCTTGGATTGAAAGAAATCAGGCCAGAAGGCAAGAAGAAGAAGAAGTTTTAGAGAAGAAGAAGCAAGAGTTAAAAGATTTCATGACTAGAAGGATCACACACTTAATTGAAGAACAAAAGAATAGATCAAATCTATTTAACACCAGAGACCTGGATATCGAAGTTGCAAGAACACTAGATGACCCACAAAATATTGAAGTACCTATTCCAGATAAAGAAGAAGTATCACCCTTGAATCTTAGGAAAGAATATCAACAACGTGAAGTAACTATGACAAAAGAAGATAAGAATTCGAATGGAAAAATGCATACCAAGATAAAGCTCACTGCAAATAAATATAGAAAAATAAGTAAGAAGAGAGCTAAGATCGACAAGTTACAGAAGGTTCCAGAGGGAACTTCGCAGAAGGAAAATTTGCAAAATTGGAGCTTCACTGAGATAACAGAACAGTGCCACATGGCACTTCACCAGGGTGAAGCAATATAGCCATTGGAAACAATATAACCATTTGGATGACCCTCCGAATGGGTAGAAAGGAATTTATGGTTCGCCACCAGGCCATTAGACCGTGCCATAATGGACAGAACAAAGTTAATGAAGGCTTCTCGACCATTGCAAGAAATTATTTTCCAAGTTATCTATTTATCCCGTTGCGCCATGCACCGAGAACACTTCTTCTAACCATGAATCTGAGCCCATAGACTTGTTGATTTTACACAGTGATCATTGTGTTATTTCCATTTATCCCATTGCAGTGTCTAAGTTACTCCTTGAACCTGAGATTTCCAACCCCAAGCATGTATGTCGGACGAGTTCATCACTGCAGAGAAAGTTGTCAAAGAAGTTATGATCGACCTCATGACTTAAAGAATCATATCGATGTCTGCAGGTATAAAATATTCATTGACGAGAATGGTGAAAGCCTCTTCATCGACTGCTCGTGTAGCCAGGCCATCCAGACCATCAGCAAAAAAGAGAACCAAGCAGAAAGACAACCTCGCAAATGAAAAATGATTCCAATCATATTTCTCAATTACATCCCACCTTTGGTTGGAAGGTGAATCGTGATAGTGTACCAAGAGATTTTGAATACACCATGGTCATTGTGTACCTCCCGAAAGGGGATATGTGCAGTTTGAGCAGAGCAGGATAAGATCACAGCATTGAAGTTTAGTGACTTCAACCTCAGAGATCACAATATCTATGGCATGATTTCCCCATACAAGTACCTAACCAAAACTAAGGGGAAGAATTCAAAGATAATCCCCTAGTCGTAGATGATGAACCTCAAGCAATTCACCCTATTGAATGTCATGAATATCCCACACTTCTAAAGACACCAGGAAGTCAACGCCTGTTTCAAGCTTCTATTGTCATGTTACCATGGTGGCTACTTGTGTCTAGAACACTACATTACAGTTGACCCAATGCTAATCCACAAGATCACAGGACTTATTATGCAAGGACCCGACCCACAAGACTTTTATCTAGGAAAAGTCGCAGATCACGTACTCGCATAGAAGATCAAGGATAAATATGGCGACGTTGAGAAGGGGAAAAGAGGCTACAAGGTAGCTTCCATCCAGAGTGGCAAAGTGCGCCTAGCATGTCAACTGATAGATGGAAATTTAGTAAGGAGGAATTGATCTACGCAGATCACTGGCTTTGTCATTAACATTGCAGGGAAGTGCGTGGAAGGCCTACAGATGAACTGGGCGAAGTACCTAGTTAACCAATTGGAACTATATTTTCGAGAAGCATAGGATCAAGGTTATGAATTTCATTTCACCTGGCTCCTAGTCCTCATTGCATTTGTTTCCTAGGAGATGCTGGAAGGAGAGACCTTCCCAGACATTGTGTCATTTGAATCGCTTGTCCCAACGTTCGCTACCCTGTGGTATTCAAATGATATGAACAAATAGTGGAAGTTGAATGATGTATTTCATACATACTACATCCAGCTAAAGTGATCCATCGAAGTTGAGCCTCGCATGACTCTGAACACCTTACAAAGGTTCCTACCCCTGATGAATTTCAACACATATCGACACTTCATCTACATTACAACACGAGCAGATGAACATCAAGAGCATCTCCAGTCATATTATAAGCTTACAGAAGAAGACCTTGAAGAAATCAGTAAGGAATGGTCTATTGGACTCCTTATCCCCGCCAACCCCACAAAGATATCTGATCTTGACATCCCAGAGGACACTCATAAAGACAGAATCCACGTGGAATCAATAGACAGAAGAAGACCGAGGAGGTCCAAAACTTAAGAAGTACCTCAGGAAAGACTCCTTCAGTGTCACATGACCAAGGGGGTGATGAAGAAGTAAAATATGAAAAGAAACCCAACAAAGTAACACCACCCAAAGATGAAGTTGACCCCTTGAAGAAGAGGAAGGTTTCCCCCCTGAAACCTTCTTCCCGGAAGAAATCAAAATCCACCATGACAAATATGCAAACTGTCCTCACCTCCAATGATTTTGACTTCATCATAGCATCCCTGAATGATGCTTCACCAGAAATAGCAAAGAAACAAGGAGAGAAGAAAGAGGAAATGTATGATAGAATTCAAATCAAAATCTGATGGGTACAATAGTCCCTTCAGTCCAACTGTGTAGTCTCCATTGTGCCCCTGGCATCAAGAGAACCAGAGTTGGGAGATGAGCCAACCCAACTCCACCAACTAGTTGATACAGTCGAAGATCTCCTTCGACGAGCACAAGAAGAAACAAAACAAGCCACCTAGGCCTTTAAGAAAGTGCAAGGAGTACTTGTAGAGTAGTGCCATGCTACAAAACAGGAAAATAGTTCTCTCCAAGAAAAGTTCGATGAAGAAAAATCACATATACAACAAGGAAAAGAAAAGTTTCTTGCAGAGAAACTCGAAGTGAAAGAAGCGGTCAGCAGAGCACTTCACTCTATGACAGTCATAGAAATAAAGGTAGAGGATAAATTCACACAACAAGTAGAGTAGCTCGCAAAAGCTATCCAACAACTACAACAATACATAACAGACTTAGAGCTCCTCTCAATGCCCGAGAATCCACAGGATATAAGGGATCAAAGAGAAGCAACTGCTCGAAGCGCAGTTGAGAGAATAAAATCCCTTGCTATGGAATGTAAGAAAATTACTGATCACAATGCCCATACCTACGAGAAAATCACTGAGAATCTAGAACTAAAGGCACTGGAGTCACAACTCCAAGAGGTGAAGTATCAAGCTGAAATGATATAAGCGCAGTTGAAGACCCTGTCAGTTGTGGAAAGAATGAAGCGCTCCCAAGAGAGATGCACAGCCTAGCAGTAGATCCACACTATCCAGAGAAGAGTTATGGAAGTAACTTAGAGGCTCCAACCTGTACAATATAAGGCTTACCAATTGTTCACAGAGGTCAAAGGCTGGAGCAGAACTAGAGCAGGTTGTCACTGCAGCTGAACAACACCTGGAGGGACCTATGAATGAGGTAGTCATCCAAGAGTTCATTGCACAAGAGATCATGGCACAACAACAAGTCGAAGAAGATCGAGCCAAGCTCGAGGATTTCAAAGCAAAAATACCTAGATCAGAGTGACTCGGGACGAGTCACAGGTGAGTTTTGGGGGCCTATTGGCCCTTGACCAAGTTTTGGGAGATCCTTGGTCAAGTTTGACCTATTTTGGGACTTCGACAGCTTGTTGAAGGAGGAGTGCAAGATGAAGAAGAGATTGCAGGATCTCGGTCCCTTTTTGGGTCCTTTTTGGGATTTGAGATTATGCAATGGGTATGGGATGTCGTCCCATGGGTTTACCCATGTTTAGGCCTATTTTGTAAAGTATAAATAGATGTATAGGCAATGTAATAAGAGAGAAGTTATGAATGGCTAAGTGCTAGATCTATGTGATTGAAGGATTGTAAGTTCTTTGTGCATATTGTGTGAGACTTTCAGAGCTAAGTGAAAGTCATTGTAAGAGGTTGTGGAAGGCTGTGTTCTTAGATCTACTTGGGGAAGGAGGATCTAGTGAGCTACGTAGATCTCTTGTCCTATGCGAAGTAGGGTTTTGAGGCTCTGTGCGTGTAACCTATTGAAGAAGCTAATAAAGAAGAAGAGTTGGTGGATGTAGCCCTAGGGTGGGGGTGAACCACGTATATGCTTGTTAGGACCCTATAATGTACCTTTTTGCTCATACTTTTTTCTATCATTACATCCTTTTCCCACTCATATTTAAGCCTACATTATCACCTTAACCTATTTCTCCAAAGTTATAACGTTTCTTCTCTTTTCTATATGTTTAATTTGTTTTACATGTAATTTTACATTACTCTCACACTTAGCCATTAATCAGAAATATATAGTTGCTGAAACAATATTTTACAAACAATAGTAATAAGAAAAGATAAATAAAGAAGTTGTTACACCGGCCGCAATAGCTGTACCTCAAGCCAACACCATTCCAACTACTGTAACAACATTTTGCTACGGGAGATCAGAATATCCTATTCCATCATAGAAGATTAGATCAGACTAAGAATAGGATTTGTATGTACACATGTAATTTTATGATTAATTGTATTAGGAGGATTCTCGTCTTTAAATAGTGGAGAAATCAACATTAGAAGGGGATTACGAAAGGATTAGCTAGAGAGGAATTATAGAGAAGGAGCGTGTTCACATTGGATATTGTAACTTGACACATTTGACAGATGAATAAAAGATCATTCTAAGCATTTCTTCTTAGTTCCTTTCATTTCTGGGGAATCTTGTGAGAAGGAGAGGGCCCACCTTCTTCACAAGATTCACCCATTAGTTTATGTAGTTTGTTAGCATTGTTTTTATTCATACCTTGTTAAAACTCTATTTTGTTGGAACTTTGTTTCCACTGATTGTTACATTGTTTTCATACAATTCATTCCTAGGTAATTGTTAATCATTTTGATTGGTAATTCTATTTGTAGATTGAGTTTATGAAAGTGTGATAATCAGAGACAGGTGCTGAAGATTCCTGCTTTGGGGAATAGGGTCCTATTCTCTGTTACAGAATAGTTAGTCTTCGGTAATTGTTAATCATTCTGATTGGTGATTATGTTTGATGAGTTTATGAAAGTGTGATAGTCAGAGACAGGTGATGAAGATTCTTGCTTTGGGGAATAGGGTCCTACTCTCTGTTCAAAATAGTTAGTATTCTTTGCAGTATGCTGAAAGGTTCCTTTTTCCTAGGTTGTTGTTTCTTAATGTAATCCAGGATCCTTCTGATAATTATTTTCCTTTGAATCTTAAATTCTGCAATAGATAGATTGGTTTTACTATAATTCAAAGTAGAACTTCATTATGTTCAAAGAAAGGCGTGATTAGTGTACTTTTACTACAACTCTAGATTGCTTTTGTGATTGAGCATATACAATGTGTGATTGCCTTTGAAATAAATAGACTTCCCTGGGTTGACAATTTATGTAACACTTGATTGTTTAATTAATAAGCAATTATAGTGACCAACATTTTGGCGTCGTTGCCGGGGAAGGAAATTATAGATTTCAAAAGCATTTACATTTTTCTTTTAGATGTACACATTGCATGAGAGGACGCAGACCCCCTAAGGAAACTGACCCTATAGGTGGCAAGGGCAGATGAAGAGGAGGAAGAAAGACTTTCATCGACCATATTATATCAAAATATGAATCTGTTGTTCCTCAACGAGCAAGCTCTTGAAAACCAAAGCCTCAACATTCCTTTCAAGCGAACTTTGAAATGGAGATAGTTGAAAAACTAGTAGACGACATTGAGGATCGAGCAAGTGCAGTAGGGGAACAAACAGAAGAAACCATGGATGGATATAATGAAGAACTGCACCATGAAGAACAGGTATGTCTTGAAGCAGAGGTAAATGATGAAAACTCTTTTTCTACCTTAGGATTTCCTATTGGTGATATTCCTAGAGGAGTAGCTCCCATGAAGAATATTCCACTTTCAACTTTACCTAACTTTCATGGTTTATCTTCTGAAGGTCCTGATGAATTCCTTTTCGAGTTTGACATAGTATGCAGAAGTTATGATTACATTTCCAATGCTAAAAAATTAAAGCTATTCCTAGCAACATTAAAGGGAAATGCATTAAGATTGTTCATGAGTCTTGGAGGTCATGTAATCACAACATGGGATCAGATGAAACATAAATTTCTGCACAAATATCAAGACTTTTGTCAAACAAGAGAAAAAAGAGAGGAATTATTTAAGATGATACAGAAAGAGGATGAAAATATGGAGGACTTTGTGGAAAGGCTATAGTATAATCTACAAAGATCCAGTCACCCTGATGTAAGTAAGGATATTCTTAAAACGATATTATTAAAAGGAGTAAGGGATGACTGTCTAGATATGCTGAATATGCTGGGAAAAGGGGACATATCTAAAGAATCATATGATGAAATTGTTAACCTCTGTAAAATATGTTCAAGAGGAGCTGCAAGGAATAGATCAAACATCAAGGATATCACATTTTCAAGAGTTCAAAAATCAACCAGTGGAGGAGCAACAAGAGCCGAAATAGGTAATCTACTTGAGGAATTTAAAACTGAAATGTTAATCTCTTTTGCTTCACAAATTGACACCTTGCAGATTCAAAAGAAACAAGCCGAAGAAGAAGTATCTCTATCCATCTTTTGTTCTAAATGCAGAGATAAGCACCCACAAAGGGAATGCCCATTGGAAAAAAAGCCAATTTGCACCATTTGTGATAAGGATCATGAAACTCAACAATGCCCTTCTTTACTAGGAATCAAAGAAGTATTACAACCAACCGATGAAGAAGCTGAAGTTGTCTATCTGTTGACACAGAGAAGGCAATGGCAACCACGGGGACAAGGTATGAATCCTAATATGCCATTTACATCTTCTAATCATTGGAATAATTATCCTTCTTTTAGTCAAGCAAATTACCCTCCCTTCAATCAAATGAATTACCCACCCATGCGACAAACGAACCCTCCCTTTGTAGACCCAACAATATGGACACCTTGTCCTTCACAACAACAACCTTACCTTAACCAATGGAATCCAAATTGGAGAGGTCAACAACCCTCATTCCCAAATCAATTTCCTCAATTTCAATCACAAGTTCAACAACCACTCTCTTTACCATCAGGTACTCCACCGAACAATCAAATGATGAGGCCCCAACTACCTGTACAACCTAACCCTAACCCCAATAATAAGGTTGTGTAGTGCATTTATATTCAAAACCAGCCTATAATTTCTCTTTTCCCTACACAATGCAATGATATTCATTTACAATCTGGGAAAATAGTAGAACCTATCATTGATGATGTTACCTCTTCTGATTCCGATAAAGAAGAAATAAAAAATCAAGATGTACTTGAAGAGGTACAATTGTCCTCCAACATTGTTGCTAAAACAACAAAACCACCATTCCCTGAGCAATTAGCTTTGACTAAAATGCCTGAGCCACCTGCTTTCAATCTTCTAAGGGAATTACAAAATCTCTATGTCAAAATTCCACTATTACAAGCACTAAGAGATGTACCAATTTATGCCAGAACTATGCGAGACATTTGTGTTAAGAAACCCGGTAGGAAAACTAAAGATCCCCCCACAGTTCATGTCATGGGTGATTTATCTACACTAATGTCAGGTGAATCTCCTCTAGTTAAATATGGTGATCTCGGTCATCCTACAGTCACAGTGCAAATTGGAAAAACAATAATTTCTTGAGTTATGGTAGACTTAGGCGCTGCTATCAATATTATGACTCTTGAAACTTCACAACTGTTACAACTGAAGAATGAAATCAAAGATACCCCAACCATTATAGAATTAGCTAACCATCCTAAAATCAAACCAGAAGGAGTCATTGAAGACCTAATCATCTCAGTTGAGTCCTAGAATTATCCAGCTGACTTTGTGGTATTACAACATAAAACAAAGTTGGGGGGTCACCCTCTAATTTTGGGCAGGCCTTGGCTAGCCACAACAGATGCCTTTATCAGCTGTAGATTTGGTTCAATGACAATTTCCAATGGATATGAGACCAAACAGCTTACCCTCTACCCTCACGCTACACCCTTGATTAATAATGACAATTCCTTATGGGTGGATTTTGATGATCAAACTACTCAACCTATCTTTACTATCGGACAAGCCTTAAGCCTTAAAGACGTCACTGAGGATGAAGTAGTTAATAATTTTATTTGTGAACCCTCCTCTATGACTCCAGAAACACATAATCAACTAGCTGCAATTTTGGAGTCAGATACCCAGGAAAACCTTAACTCTAAAGACCTACCTCAAACATCGGCTACCATCTCTTCTAAAAGTATACCAGTAGAAATTGAACCTGGAAAAACACTGAATATAAACCCCAACTTGACAGTTGCTGAAACACAACAATTAATGAAGTTACTTTTATGAACATAAGGAAGCATTTGCATGGGACTATATAGATATGAAGGGAATCTCTCCTGAATTATGTACTCATCATATCTATATCAAGGAAGATTGTCGACCGATCTACCAATCTCAACGATGAATGAACCCTAATTTAGGAGAAATTATTAAGGAGGAACTTCAAAAATTGCTTAATGTAGGGTTTATATATCCTATATCGGGCAGTGAATGGGTTTCCCCGTTGGTAATAGTTCCTAAGAAAAACGGGAAATGGAGAGTGTATGTAGATTATAGAGCCTTAAATAAAGCCACTCAAAAAGATCACTTTACGTTACCATTCATTGATCAGGTGTTAGATAGTTTGTCAGGGAATAAATTCTTCTCTTTCTTAGATGGTTTCAGTGGGTATAACTAGATCAAAATTGCACCCCAAGACCAAGATAAGACCACTTTTACTAGCCCCTGGGGAACTTTTGCTTATAGAGTCCTCCCATTTGGACTATGTAATGCACCAACAACCTTTCAAAGAGCAGTTATAAGAATCTTTTCTGATATGATTAATGACTCTATGGAAATTTTTATGGATGATTTTACCCCTTATGGTGTCTCTTTTGAAGAAGCACTACAAAACCTTGAGAAAGTACTTAAACGATGTATATAAGCCCACCTCTCCTTAAGCACAGAAAACTGTCATATGATGATGAGTGAAGGAGTAGTACTTGGACATTTTATTTCATCTCAAGGAATTTAGGTAGATCCATCCAAGATACAAGTCATTAAAGACCTTCCTATTCCCCAAACCCAAATAGATGTGAGAAGTTTCTTAGGACATGCTGGATACTATATAAGATTTATCAATTTTTTTTCCAAAATAGATTCTCTTTTATTTGTGTTACTTATGAAAAATACTGAATTGAAGTGGACTAATTTTTGCCAGGAAGCATTTGATACACTCAAACATTAGTTATCTACAACTCCTATTATAAGAGGACCTAATTGGACATTTCCCTTTCATATATCCTTAGATGCTTCAGATACTGCAATAGGAGTTGTCTTGGGACAAGAAGAAAATCATCTCCCTTATGCTATCTACTTCATTAGCAAGAATATGAGTCCTGTTGAACTTAACTATACAGTTACCGAAAAGGAATTTTTAGCAGTTATCTATGCTATTAATAAATTTCGACATTACATCACTGGTTATCCTACTTTTGTCCATACTGATCACTCAACTATGAAATATTTGATGAACAAACCTGTCACAAATGCTGGAGTCACCAGATGGTTACAATTATTACAAGAATTTGATATTACAATTGTAGATAGACCAAGAAAAGAAAATGTAGTTGTTGATTTCCTTTCTCAGTTAACACCTGATGATAATACTCCAGTAGATGATTCCTTTCCTGATGAATATTTATTTGCAGTATTTGCTCACTCACCATGGTATGCAGATATCGCTAACTATTTGGTTGTAGGGAAGTTACCACCACACCTATCCCACTGAGAGAAAAGAAGAATCATTCAACAAAGTGCTCGGTATAGCTAGATAAGTGGGTGTCTTTTCCACATAGGACTTGATCAAGAAATCCGAAGATGCATTAGAGAAGATGAGGTTTATGATTTATCGAAAGCTTGTCATGATGGCCCTTGTGGAGGGCATTTTTCTGATAAAAGAACAACACATAAAATTCTCAGTATGGGTTATTATTGGCCCTCACGTTTTAAAGATGCAAAGAAATATGTTCAGGCCTGTGATAGTTGTCAAAGAATGGGTCAACCTAATCATAGAGATGAAATGACATTAAATCCTTAGGTAGTACTCGAACCATTTGAAATATGGGCCTTAGACTTTGTAGGACCCATTAACCCTCCATCCAATAAATTTTTTTATATAGTGGTTTACACAAATTATATGACCAAATGGGTGGAGGCTAAATCACTCCATAGAGCTACTGAAGAAGTTGTTCTAGATTTTTTATTTGAAGATATCTTTATCAAATTTGGAGTGCCTAGAGAATTAGTCACAAATGGGGAACCTCCTTTCACTTTTCATGGTTTTAAAGCCATCCTTCAAAAATATCATATTCATCATAGAATAACTACGCCATACCACCCCCAAGCCAATGCACAGGTGGAAAGCACAAATAAAGTAATAGAAGCCATTCTCACAAAAAAAGTGAAGGAAAACTGGAAGGATTGGTCTCAAAGGCTCCCTGAAGCATTATGGGCCTATAGAACTACATGGAGAAATACTACAAGATTCTCCCCCTATGAATTAGTTTATGGAAAAAGTGTTGTCTTTCCTGTGGAATTTGAAATCAAAACCTTAAGGATTGCTTTAGTTGTTAACCTTGATTTGACTGATGCACAAATAGCCAGGTTGCAACAGCTTAATGAATTGGATGAAAAAAGATTAGATGCCATTCACTAGACAACTATGATTCAACAACAAAGAACAAAATGGCATGATAAAATCATCAAGCATAAGAAATTCCAAAAAGGTAATTGGGCTTTATTGTATGATTCTCGGTTTAAAAAAATTCAAGGGAAACTACGTACAAGATGGCTAGGACCTTACGAAGTGGACACTGTTTTTCCCAATGGAACAGTAAGGCTCCTCACAATCGATGACTCTAAAACATCGTTATTAGTGAATGGTCATCAGCTCCATCTGTACCAGTGCCCCATTTCCAAAGAAGATTTTAAGGACACATGTGTGGAAGATTCACATTATCTCTTTTTAGAGGAGCCTCCTACCCCTCATTGCAATTAATTTTTCTGAATTTAATTTCTTTAGTATTAGATTAAATTTCTTTTACTAATAATCCCTGTCAAGGAATGGCATGTTACAATTGATTCTTTTGCAGATTCTCGATCCAAGAAAAGGCCTACCAAGAAAGGAAAATCTTACTACAAATATATCCAAGCTTCATTTTGTGAAGCATTGCTCCCTCTTTCTTCAATCCATTCGACAACATTTTTCCTCATTTTTCCCATTTTTCCCATTGCTAAAACACCACTGTTCAACAACATTTCACCTTTTTTTCCATTGCTGAAACACCACTGTTCAACAACATTTCGCCCTTTTTCCCATTATTGAAACACCACTCTTCAACAACATTTTCCTCATTTTTTCCCATCTTTCCCATTGCTGAAACACCACTGATCAACAACATTTTTCCCCATTTTTTTTCCCATTGCCGAAACACCACTGTTCAACAACATTTCGTCCTTTTTCCCATTGATGAAACACCACTCTTCAGCAACATTTTCCTCATTTTTCCCATCTTTCCCATTGCTGAAACACCATTGATCAGCAATATTTTTCCTCATTTTTCTCATTGCTGAAACACCACTCTTCAACAACATTTTCCTCATTTTCCCCATTTTTCCCCATTGCTGAAACACCACTTTTTCATCATTTCCTGTCAATAAAAAAATCTGCTTCAACTCATTCACTCTCACTTCTGCTATTTTTATACTACATTTTGTCCTTTCATGACCTTCTCTCATGATTAAACAAACCCTTGATACAATTTCTCTAATAAATCCAAAGTCTCTCCCATGGTTACTGCAGATCTATTATGGACAGACACTATATTTTTCGAAGTACAAATCAAAGGTAAAGATGAGGTATGTAAACT
>ML778136.1:155645-207162 GCA_009831015.1 Picea engelmannii | reverse complement strand
GGGGGGGGGGGGGGGGGGGGGATATCGAAATTTTATGCCATCATTTCACACGAACCAACTACCGTCACTTCTTTTTACCCATCATTTTTTTTTCACCATCATTTGCATGCCTTCATCCATAAAACTTACTATGTTCAGGTGTGGTTACTTGACTCTCTGACTGTACATTTTACTGAGATGAATAGCTATGGGAGGTCCTGTTATACGATACGAACCCACCACGACAACCCTGCTAGAATTGTATCCAGAAGTCTACCAAATCTTTCAGCAGGCAGGTTGGCTGGGTTATTTTTAGAGGCTCCAGGGATTTGATCAACAACAGGTTCTTCAATTTGCTCAGAATCTTCAACAAGACCATTCTATTGTTCAAGGGGTTCAGATTCTAGTCACAGAGGATGATATCGCACAGGTCTCGGGTCTTCCCGTCACTGGCATTCGCTGGTTCAGCCGCAAACACATTATCCTTAATGCCCAGCAGGATTTTCTCTTGCCAAGAGAACAAGTTGAGCCTAAAGGCCGGGGTGTTCAACTTAGCTCGTTGCCACCTCCTTGGCTGAAAGTTACAGAGTTTGTCAAGCACTGTCTCACCTGTGAAGGCTAATACCAGGTAGTTTACTAGTACGATTTTGTCTTGTTATCTCATTTACGACATGCTAGATTGGTGAATATTCTCTAATATCTGCTCGGATGTCTTAGAAATATGTCACATTATTGTAAAAAGGCTAAAAATCTCGCCCTTTCCCTCACCCATCACCGTCTCGTTCAAATACTCATCCAAAAG
The DNA here is from genome assembly GCA_009831015.1 of Picea engelmannii. Taxonomy (NCBI): domain Eukaryota; kingdom Viridiplantae; phylum Streptophyta; class Pinopsida; order Pinales; family Pinaceae; genus Picea; species Picea engelmannii. Next base: position 206,381 of record ML778136.1, on the reverse strand, counting down.
GGTTTTTCCCAACAAAATCCTCCCCTAAACAATCCACCCATAAACCCTCAAGAAGCTGTTGAACATCCTGAAAATCCTCATGAAGAGCAATCACAAAACCTTCCTGACCCTCCGGAAATACCTATTAATCCGCCTACATATCCAATTGATCCAATTAGCCCTCCTACCATACCAATTCCACCCCACAACTTACCAGAATCATCTACTCCTACTGTTCATATCCTTAGCGATGATTCTGAAGCAGATAAACTTGATAACCCTCCCTGCCCCATTACTAAGGAAAAACCCACACGCAATAGAAAGAAGCAAACTACTACTTTTCCTTCCTTTTTACCTAAAAAATGAACGAGGGCTTCAACAAAAGCAACAACTATTGCCACTACCCCCAACCCATTTTTCTAAAAACCCATACACCTCCACCCTCCCAAATCCTGGAATTTTTACCTGTTCAACCCATGGGCACTGAAACACAAGAACCATAGGACCAAGGTGTTGCGACATCATTTTCTTTACATTAAGTAGATGAAACATTGGAACCAACTACTCATTCAGTAGCTGAAACACAAGAACCAGCTATAGCTATTACACAAGAACCAGCTACAGCTAAAACACAAGAACCAACTGCTGACTTCATTTTCAAAATACAAGAATTAGATGCCCAGCGTGCTGCAACAGTAGTCGTCACAGAAGAACTAGCTACTCATTCATAGCTGAAACACAAGAACCAACTATAGTTGTTACACAAGAACCAGCTACAGCTGAAACAGAAGAACCAACTACTGACTTTATTCCTGAAATTCAAGAATCACATGCCCAGGGTGTGGCAACACTATTTGCCTTACATCAAGTGGCTAAAACACAAGACTCAGTTGTTGATTATGTAGCTACTCCACAAGAACCAGCTACCGAGGTTGTGACTACTACACAAAAACTAGTCACCTCTCTTGATACATCGATGATAGATCAACAACCAGAACCAACAATGTGTTCTCTCTTACAAGAGAACGAGTTTCTAAGATCATAATTGGAAGCTTACAAACAAGAGATGGTAAGGGCAAAGGAAGCTAATAACAGGGAACTTAATTTATATACCTTAGCTCACGTAGCGGCCATGGTAGAGAAAAACACAAAAGATGATCAGTGTAGAGAGTATATGTGTAGCCAATGTGGGAGTATTTATTATCAAGCAGGCTACAAAGTGGTTCAAATTCCAATGCCTGGAGCTTCCCCTGCACCTACGACTTTTGCAGTTAAAGTAGAAGAACACCCTACTGTTACACAAGAATCAGTAGGACCTTCCAAAATTCAAAAAAATGAACCCTGGCCTACAACAACTGCTACATCCAAAGCCCCTGTTTTTATTAGTAAAGCTGTACAAACAGTGCCTATTGATGAATCTACCCCTCCTAGCAAGATCAATACCCCTACTCTTGTGGAAAAAACCACTCAGACCCTACCTCAACCTACCACTTGTGATGCTGAAACACAAACTCAACCATGGAATGAGCAGGCAATAATGGACAAATGGAAAAGGAGTCTGATATTACATAGGAAAAAAGTCTACAGGAGCACAGACTACTTTGGCTTAACCACATCTATTCAGATTGGGAATATTTGGAGCAAACATGCCAAGAATCTCGTGCCCATAAGAAGCAGAATAAAGAATTAAAAGGTAAATTGCTCCTAATATTTTATTTGGTACAAAAATTGTTGGCTACTAGGAAACCATCCTCAAATTACTCTCTTTTCCTTATAGAACGACTTACACTTTTTCAGATTAATCAATCAAAGAAGGAAGACCCTATGCAGTGCTCAAACCAGAAGATTTTCTTCAAAATTTTGTAGAAGCCTCTACTATTGATCAACATCTATTATGTGAGGTATATCTTCGTAATGAATCTATTCCTGAGAAAAGACAGCTTAATCTCAACCCTCTTGTTGGTGATATCTAGATTCGGGCACTCGTCTCCTTCCTTACCAACCAAATTACGTGGAAGAATGATTTTCTAGCTACCAAGCATAATGAAGATAATTGTCTCCTCTGGATACAGCTAGAACCATAGAACGTTGCCACCTTTGTTGCAGAATATTACAATTTTTTGAAGAAACTAGGGATGACTCAATACATAAGGCAACTACAGGCAACAGTACTTCAGGATTGCCAAAATTTTATTAAATCCACAGAGACTGCTACCCTAGAAGAAAATAACACATTTTGGCAACAATCTTCTGGGAAAAGGCAGGAGCACAATCCATTTAGTCCTACCAATCTTGAGACAACAATCTCCCAGGTACCGAGTTACATCAAATGTGTCCAACAATGTGCTGAAAATTGGATAGGTTATCAGTTCCATTTTCCCATTTTGTGGATGCCAGCAGAGAGCTATCAAGTTCATCATAATTTTCCCAAGCAGGTTGAAGCAGCAGCCCGACAAAGGCTACAACGTGTTCAAGGATTCAGAGCTCCAACAGATAGTACTTTCCACAACTACTGCTTAAGTAATTTGCACGCTCAGAGTCAGTATCCAGATTCTGATTCAGATTGAAGTTGCCTAAGGACATGCAACCTTTTTAGTTGGGGGGGATGTTAGGAACCTATAATGTACCTTTTTTCTCATACTTTTTTCTATCATTACATCCTTTTCCCACTCATATTTTAGCATACATTATCACCTTAACCTATTTCTCCAAAGGTATATAATGTTTCTTCTCTTTGCTATATGTTTAATTTGTTTTACATGTAATTTTGAAATACTCTCATAATTAGCCATTAATCAGAAATATATAGTTGTTGAAACAATATTTTACAAACAACAGTAACAAGAAAAGATAAATAAAGAAGTTGTTACACCGGCCGCAACAGTTGTACCTCAAGCCAACACCATTCCAACTACTGTAACAACATTTTGCTACGGGAGATCAAAATATCCTATTCCATCATATAAGATTAGATCAGACTAAGAATAAGATTTGTATGTATACATGTAATTTTATGCTTAATTGTATTAAGAGGATTCTCCTCTTTAAATAATGGAGAAATCAACATTAGAAGGGGATTACGAAAGGCTTAGCTAGAGAGGAATTACAGAGAAGGAGCATGTTCACTTTGGATATTGTAACTTGACACATTTGAAAGATGAATAAAAGATCATTCTGAGCATTTCTTCTTAGTTACGTTCATTTCTGGGGAATCTTGTGAGAAGGAGAGGGCCCACCTTCTTCACAAGATTCACCCATTAGTTTCTGTAGTGTGTTAGTATTGTTTTTATTCATACCTTGTTAAAACTTTGTTTTGCTGAAACTTTGTTTCCACTGATTGTTACATTGTTTTCATACAATTCGTTCCTAGGTAATTGTTAATCATTTTGATTGGTAATTCTATTTGCAGAATGAGTTTATGAAAGTGTGATAATCAGATATAGGTGCTGAAGATTCCTGCTTTGGGGAATAGGGTCATGTTCTTTGTTACATAATAGATAGTCTTCGGTAATTGTTAATCATTCTGATTTGTGATTCTGTTTGATGAGTTTATGAAAGTGTGATAGTCAGAGACAGGTGCTGGAGATTCCTTCTTTGGGGAATAGGGTCCTGCTCTCTGTTCAAAATAGTTAGTCTTCTTTGCAGTATGTTGAAAGTTTCCTTTTTCCTAGGTTGTTGTTTCTTAATGTAACCCAGGATTCTTTTGATAATTATTTTCCTTTGAATCTTAAATTCTACAATAGATAGATTGATTTTACTATAATTAAAAGTAGAACTTCAGTCTGTTCAAAGCAAGGTGTGATTAGTGTACTTTTACTACAACTCTAGATTGCTTTTGAGATTGAGCATATACAGTGTGTGATTGCCTTTGAAATAAATAGACTTCCCTGGGTTGACAATTTATGTAACACTTGATTGTTTAATTAATAAGCAATTATAGTGACCAACAATGCTATGTTTGATATGGATTTTATGAGAAGAACAAAATGACTACAAATTATTACCAGATGTTTAACACAAAATAATAGATATACAGTAAAACTAGTTTTCTATTCAATAAGGAAATAAGCTGAAATTGTAAAATGCAACAGAAAATAAGCTTGCTAGAATGGTGCCAGCTTATCTCTGAGAAGAGATGTAATGATTGTGCTCATTCGAAAGAAGATGATTACAATGAGGCTCTCAAGGCCTTTTTACAATAAACAGGAGTTTCAAAAACCCTAAACATCCAAAAAGCTAACCCTAGGAGATGAAGCGCCAAAAGTCATGTGGGCCCCATTTGGGTAAGTCAGTACATCAACTTCTCAGGGTCGTAACTTTTGCATACAATCTTCGTTTTAGGCATATGATAGCCCATTGGAAATATCTAGTTGGGGACTAAATCTTGCACAAAATTTTAGGATGAAATTTTTCAATCACAACATACAAACAAAAAACGTCGTTTAGGACCTCAAAACGACTCCGGAAGTTCAAGACCCGAAAAACTACTAAAAATAGTAAATTATCAAAATTGCTAGAAAGTTGTTTTGAGCCAGTTGGAAAAGGTGGGTGGCCATTGATACCCACCTGAATCAATCATCCATCCTTAGGAAGCAATGGTATCCATTGCATTGAGTTCCCCCATCAGATGAGGAAATTTATGCTGAATTTGGCCCCGGGTGAGCCACTTGCCTTGGTGCAGGAGCTACCCTACTTTGACGACTCGATAAAGTTGGATCCTTTGTTGTCAAGTTCCCTTGATCTGTGTGTCCACAACCTGATCAATGGATGCCTATTGTATGCAATCAGGGTTGATCTCTGTTGGTGTCAGTTGTTCTGCTACATTAAAGGTGTCCAATAATGGTGGGAAATAAGGCCGAAGGAGGTCCACGTTGAACACTGGGTGTAGGCCAAGGAAAGGAGGAATGTTGAGAAAAAAATAATTATCCGCCATAGCCTTGATGATGGTGTACGGCCCACAACGGAGTGGGCAGATCTTCTGATGGGGTCTTATAAGGTGTTCTTTCTGCAAGTGCAACCAAACTTTGTCACCCACCTGAAACTTATGTGGAACCCGATGTTGGTCATGGCATTGCTTATACTTGTAATTGGACTTTTGTAGGATATCCTGAACCTATTGGAAGATGTGTTGGATCCTCTCTATGAAAAGGGTGGCTTTGTCAGCCTCAGTTGGAGCAGGAGAGGAGTCGGTCGAGGTGACCGCAAGGGGAAGTGCAACATCTATGGGACCCAATGGTTGGAATCCCAACCCACTTGAAAGGGGTTGTGGCTAGTTGAGCTATGTAGGGATCGATTGTAGCTATGCTAGACATAGGGAAGACCCTCATCCCATGTGAGAGGGTGCTTGAAATTATACATGTGCAGGATATGCATGATCATTCAATTTACGACCTTGGTTTGGCCATCTGTCTGGGGGTGGAAGGTCATGGATTTGGTGAGCTTGGTGTCCAACAATGACCAAATGCTCAACTAGAATGTGCTGAGAAATCGACTATCCCGATCTAAGACAATGGTTTGTGGGATTCCAAAATGTACCCAGAGTTGTTCAAAGAAGATCTTGGCAGTGGATTCTACTGTGATGCTCTTCTTGCAAGCAACTTCAATCGCCATCTTAGAAAAGAGATTGACAACCACAAAAACACAGTCATTTCCCTGTTTGGTGGACAAGAGGCCTGACATGTAGTCCATTGAGATCGATTCCCATGGTTTGGAAGGAGTAGGAAGAGGGGTGTACAGGCCTTGTTTCTTAGTGGTTGGTTTGGAAATAGTGCAGGCAGTGCAAGACCTAATATACTTGCTAACCTTATTTTGAAGTTTCGGTTAGTATATTTTTTTTTTAACATCGCCACTGTCTTTTTGACACCGAAATTGTTAATATTGTGGTAGCTGCGGGAGGTATTAACCTCCATGTGTGAACCTGATGAGAATAGAAGACTCTAGAAAGAATGAGAAAACCCTAATGAGTTGGCTAATAACCCTAGAAAGTCTTGTCGGCTCATGAAGATAATTATATTAGGTTATTATCCTCTAAGAGAAGAAGTCAACCATAAATAATAATAATATACTAAACAGACACATATCCAGAAGGAGAAGTCGTCCTCATCAAATCCAACAAAACCAATATAAATACAGGGCACCAGTTCTCATTTGACAACATCTCAGAATTGCAGACAGTAAGTGGTGCGCAGTGCAGTTCCCAGTTTGGTGCGCACATGTGGAGGAGAGATGCAGGTGCAGCTGCTACAACTAGCAGTTTCAGTATTGTCTTGGACTATCTCTTGGCTAGGGTTTGGACTATCTGATCATCTCTTTGTGATGTACTATCCTTGGGGAAAAGGTGCACTACCCTTTGTTTGTCTATCTAGCCTAGGGTTTGCTTCTAGAGAAATTCTCAGTCAAGGTTAAGATGCTCGGAGGGTGGCTTTGACCTATGGTTGGGTGATGAGGGTATCGTCAATGGTAAAATGAGAACACCATATTCTATATTCTAACAGGTTATGGGCCCGCGCCTCCTTCATTCAGTATAAAATGATGGAATGAAACATAGCCGCTAGGATATTGAGCTTGCTGAGGAACTGTCTCTAGGGTTACTAGCAGAAGCAGCTTCCAAGACACTACAGTTAGGGTTACTAGCAGGTGCAGTTGCAGAAACCCTAAACCTCTTATTGAGGCACCTTAAGTAAATGGATTGACATAATCTCTTGATAGATCAATGCACTCTAGCCTAGCGCATCTCCTGATACTCTCAGCAAGACAAGACGTGAAGTTTGAATTTTTTGTCAAATATAGGGTTTGACCAAGTCAAGCAAGCCATGATGAACTCTATGAAGTATAAGAACATGTTAGATGGAGCTTCTAAATTCAGAGCATGGAAGACAAGGATTGACCTCATCCTTTCTAAGATTAAAGTGTTGGATATTGTGAAAGAAAAGATCGTGAAGCCAGAGTTTGAAGAAGGAAAAGAGAAGGAACTGCAAAACATTGCAGCTATGGAGAAGTTCAAAGATGTTGGCATCAATTCCATGAGTATCATAGTGGATTCTATAAAAGACCACTTGATACCCTACATCTCCCATCTTGACTCATCGAATAAGATGTATGATGCCCTAACAAATCTCTTCTCAGTCATAAACATCGGACAAGTTATGAGTCTGAAGAATGAGCTTCGTGACATGAAGATGAATGATGATGATAGAATAACATCATAATTTGTAAGGATCTCCCAGTTAAGAGACCAACTACAAGCTATTGAAGAGATCACTTCAGAAAAGGAATTGGTGAGCATAGTACTCAATGGTCTTCCCAAGACATGGGATGCATTTTCCACAAGCATGAACACAAGAAAGGAATACCCGACATTTGAAGAACTTTGGACTTGTTGTGCTAAAGAAGAATCAAGGATCAGTGAAAAAGAGAAACCCCAAAAGAAGTACGATGATCAAGCTTTCACAACAAGATTCAAGAACTTCAGGAACAAAAGAAAGGTTGGTTCAAGGAGGAAGCCAAATCAAGAGAAAGACATTTCACAAGTGCAATGCTTCAACTGTTGAAAGTATGGTCACTACAAGAATCAGTGTCCCAAGCTAAAGAAAAGGAAGGAGAAACATGAAGCATCAATTGCCGAAGAAAAAGAATCTACAAAGAAGACTAAGCAGGATGGAAGAGACTTATTCTTCTAAAAAGGTAAAAACACTTTCCTTATTTCTTGTACATATTTTGTTTGCATCGTCTTTATACATATATTGTATATCTATCTCTTGGAAGATAATGTGTTACAAGAAGAACTATACCTATGAAAAGATGAAAAAGAGATATCATTAGATAATACACATGAAAAAATGAAATACAAATCATGAGCTATTGCAAGATAAGCCAAATCAATCATAAAGAGACTTAGAAGAAGCAAAGACAGAAAGATGTCAGCAATCGAGAGGAAATTGGAAAAGGACTTATGACGAAAGAAAAAGACGCAGATGGAAGCATGGACTCTAGAGAAAATTATATATTGCAGAAAACAATAAGGATATAGATGGAAGCGTGCACTCTATTATATATTGCAGAATACAATAAAGATGCAGATGGAAGCAAGGAATCTATTAGACAGAGGGAGCCGATTACATGCACTTGTACATGAAGTAAGGATTAGGAGGGAGATAATCCTATGATCCATTGAAGATGATGATATATATATATATATATATATATATATATAGTACGTGCTCATTTCAATCGCAGAAGAAGACCTCTTCAAAGACAAGCGTTAAAGTATTCCTGGTTGTCCATCTAAATCTGTGATCCTATGATGAAGGGAAGAAGTGGAATCTCTAGGGCATTGAATCTATAAGAAACTCCATGGACCCAAAAGAAAAAGAAAAACATGAAGAAGAACATGAAGATTCCAAGAAAGAAAGAGGAACCAGAAAAACTAGTCATTGTATCAAGAATCACAAGATTATCAGCTTGATAAAAGCAATCAAGCAGAAGAACTATAAGTCATGATAAAGAACAGTGTATAGAAGACTTATGAATAAAATAATTGAACTATATAGAACCAGAGGTTCTCCCAGATGGAGGGACAAGACTATTATGATTACTTGTTCCAGTAATCCAGACTTATCTCTACATAAGTCATTATATCATTCGTAACATCCATGAGTCGAAATTCTACATCAGATGAATGCAAAGAATGTTCTCCTGAGAAATTGAATAAAGAGAATATGAAGAGAAATCTCAAGACCTTGAAGCATACCAGAAAGAGACTCTTGTATGTAGATAGAAGAAGATAACTTGGTGGAGAACCTCTAGTGCACAACAAAAGCGTGGTGAAGATTTCCTTTGATTAGTGTAGGAAGAATGGCCCAAGGTGAGGAATGGTCCATGCTCAGAAATAAAAAACAATCCTTCTTCCTTGTTTGAGAAGAATCAGGTAGATAGCCCATTGTTGATGAGGGAAGATATTCTTTCAAATCTCACAAACGTGAGTCAAATATTGGCCCATATTATTCAAATTATCTTTAACAATATTTTTCTATGCAGGATGGCATCAGATGATTGTTATGGAAACTACTTATCTCTAAACAGTAGAGATATACTAATGTGGTGAATATGTTCCACTATTTTGAGGCAGATATTCTTTCAGAGCTCACAGATGTGAGTGAAATATTGGCCCAAACAAATAAGTTTATATCATAACATTGTTTCTGTGCAGTTTGTTCTTAGATGTTTGTTATGAAGACAATAGATATAGACTACTGTGGTAGATATGTTCCACTGTTTGTGACTATATGTTGTTGATCAAGTACTTGTGTGTTACTTGGTGTGGTAGTGAACCACTGGATTGTGGTTAAGTACTGCTATGGATAGACACAGTTGTGTTCTATTTCTGTTCTAACTACCTTGAAGACTATCAACAGTTTATTGGAAATAATCACCATCCAGACAAATGATGAACATAGATTTTCCAGACAGGAAATTGGTTTAGAGAATTTACTCCTCTAGATTATAAGAGTGGCTCTTGTATCACTCTATGGTGTGAGTGACTTATCCAACATCATGTCTAATTACTCATATGAAGTATAGTTTCGAGAGATGATGTAGTTGATGGTGATGGTGATGCTCATGAAATAGTCTAGATGACTATATTGATGCTATCGGGTAAATGGTATGTTTTGTACTCAAGTCCATTACCTATAAATACCTCCCTAGCTAGGAGGGAGTGTTAATATTGTGGTAGCTGCGGGAGGTATTTACCTCCACATGTGAACCTGACGAGAATAGAAGACTCCGTAAAGCAAGAGAAAACCCTAATGAGTTGGATAATAAGCCTAGAAAGTATTGTCGGCTCAAGAAGATAATTTTATTAGGCTATTAGCCTCTAAGAGAAGAAGTCAGCCTGAAATAATAATTATATACTGAACATACACATATCCAGAAGGAGAATTCGGCCCTAGAAAATCTGGCAGAACCAGTATAAATATAGGGCACCAGTTCTCATTTGACAACATCTCAGAATTGTAGACAACAAGTGGTGCTCACTGCAGTTCCCATTTTGGTGTGCACGTGTGGCGGAGAGCTGTAGGTGCAACTGTTGTAGCTAGTAGTTTCAGTATTGGCTTGGACTATCTCTTGGCTAGGGTTTGGACTATCTGATCAGCTCTTTGTGATGTGTTATCCTTGGGGAAAAGGTGTGCTACCCTTTGTTTGTCTATCTAGCCTAGGGTTTGCTTCTGAAGAAATTCTCAGTCAAGGTTAAGATGCTCAGAGAGTGGCTTCGACCTATGGTTGGGTGATGAGGGTATCGTCAATGGTAAAATGATCACACCATATTCTATATTCTAATAGAAGTGTCCTGCCACCCAGTTGTAGTGGGCTTCCCAGATCAGCTTCGATCACTCACTTGAGGGAACACATATATGGCCCAGACGACACAATAACCCATCCTGAAGATGTAAATTATCGACAACTTCCTTTGGACCCAACATTTGGTAGGTGGTGGTGAATTCTGGGTCTGTCTCATAGAGTTGGGGCCATCTAGAGGTCTCATGGTCGTAGGAGTCTAGCACTGTGGTGAGTGCCATGACTGGGGGTCTATTGAGGCAATCAGCGACGCGGTTGGTGCTTCCTATTTTATACTTGATGTTGAGGTGGAATTGTTGCAAGTATGTGGACCACATTTGATGGCAATCATTCTGCAATTTTCCTTGTGTCTTCATGAACTGCAGTGGCTTATGATCAACGTGGATGATTGTCTCCCTCCCAAGAATGTAATGTCTCCACTGGTGGCAGGCTTGCACAATGGAGTACATTTCTTTTTCGTGAGTAGGGTACTTACATACAACATCTAATAGTGTCTCACTATGATAGGCCACGGGGTGGTTGTGTTGCATGAGAACGACACCCACAACATAGTCTGAAGCATCAATCTCAATCTCAAAGGATTGTTGTAGGTCTGGTAGTGAAAGTACTAGGGCTGAGCACAAGAGTTGCTTCAAATCATAGAATTCTTTTTGTTGGGGCCAGCCCCACACAAATTTCACCTTACCACCACCCCTAGTTATTTGGCTAAGGGCCCATGAAATATGGGAGAATCCCAACACAAACCTGCAATAGAAATTGGTAAGGCCCAAGAAGCTCTGAAGCTCAGTGAGTTTGGTTGGGGCTGGCCAGTCACGGATGACTTGGATCTTGGTTGGATCCACATGTACGCCATGTTGATCAATGATGTAGCCTAGGTAATGGACCCTGTTGTTATAACCCTAAATTGCACCACACATGCTTACCTGACATCAGGCCAACTCATATCCCTTATTTGCAAAAAACTACTGAACAACTCTTCTAAAAAATCCATTTTTAAAAAGTACACGCTAGCTGGCCCACTACAGCCTGCGTGTATATAAAATTCCACGCTAGCAGGCCCACTACAGCCCGCGTGTACCTTTAGAATCACAAAAAAATGAAAGTTTCCAACGGGACAAAAAGCTATGGGTCAGTTAACTGAAACTCTTGGCCATGCATGGCCGAGGGTTCATCCAAAACCCTAGATCCTTCTAGCCTATAAAAGAAGGGGTAGGGGTACCATTTGGAGGAGGAAAAATATAGTGAAGAAACTCTACCCATTTGCCAAATCCATTGTCCCAACCCTTTAGCCTTTCCTCAAGCCAAAGGAGAATTAACGCAAAGCAGTTGGAGGATAGAAGAGGAGGAGCCCAGGATCAGGATCAAGGAGCGGTGGCTAGTCTTGACTTTGATTGTAAGTTGATTCATTTTTCAAATAATAAAAGAATACTTTTCCCATCCCAATGCATGAGTTATCTATGGTTTGTTTAATTTATGCTTAATTTATAACCCTCAAGTAGAAGAGTAGCGTGCATGCATCGTTTTTTGTTTTGATTGCAGGTTATCTTTAGAAGGAGAAGCGCCAGCAATGGTTCAAAAGCACAACAAAGGATCCACACCAAACATCAGTAACAAGGTTAGTAGTTCCTTTCCATGCATGTATTGTGAAAGAGGGGTTTAAGTTTTGGGTGGTAGGTTAAAAAGTAATTTCTTTACGGTCAAAATTTGCATGCAAGTCTAACCCTAGTTTGCTAGTCCATAGGGTATGTTTCCCAACAACAGAGTTGGCAACCGTACTGGGGAGAATACTCTTTAGGGTTTCCAGATTTAGTTGAGTTTTTTGGGTAGTTTAAGAGATTAGATTTTCTGTTTCTTTGCCTGTCTTTTTCTGTAAGGTCTGAGCAAGCAGGGAGCTTGGTTATTCATACCAGTTTTCCCTCACTTCTTCTTGACGGTAGTTGTCGGGACACACAAAGGTACATGCGGCCTGAAGAAGGCCTGTACGCGTGTACCCGCACCCTAACCTCTTACAGCCCGCGTGTGAACACTAGCTGTAGAGGTTTGAGTAGCATGTAGGAGTTCAGAGAACTTTAAGAGGCATTCCTCCTCTTCCCTATCAGAATTATACATTCTCAGGGGGTTTTCTGGAATCCTGTCTGAGTCTTGCTGGTTCACGGTCCTATCTCAGTTTGTCTTTTTGTGTCTTGTTATTCCTTGCAATTATTTTTCTTTTCTGTTAGAAAGAGCATTCAAGCCTTCAAGGGACCCTGGTTGTCAATACCAGAGGCCTCTTCCTAGTATGAACTGCCTATTTTTATCTTTGTCTTAGAAGTTATACATACATGCGGCCTGTACAAGGTCAGCCTGCGTGTACACGAGTCCTATTTCAGCTCAGCACGCGTTCACACACGTGTTGTTGTAGTGATAGTAGCGTGCTTGACATGCTACTTTTTGTTCAGGGTGGGGTAGTCATCCCCTCCTTTGATGAGAAGTATTCCTCTCAGGTGTTTGAGTCTAGGGTTGAACATTCAGTAGGTTAGGTCATTTGACCCTTAGCCTGTTTTTTCTCAGTTGATAGTTGAACAGAAAATATAAAAAAAAAGATACTTTTCTTTATGGTTTTTAGGCAAGCTTACGAGTCTCTATTTTCTTTATTGCATTGTGTGTCTTTGCTCTGATTCTTTGTGATGTGCGCTTTAAGCCAAAATTTGTCTTTCTTGGTTTTGTGCTTGTCGGTATTTTCCCTTCGTTGCTTTATTTAGCACTTAAATAAATAAAAAATCCCTTTTCATTTTCTTTTTTGTTTGAAGAGTGTGTTTCTGCATCATTAGCTAGGGAGAAGTATTTATTTCGTAAGTTTTTGCAGTGCATTTAGAGCATAAGTAGCTCATAGTCAAGCGAAATTCCTTTATGTTTGTTGCATAAAATCTTAGAAAAATTGAAAAGAAAAATAAATCTTTCTTTGTGAAAAGTTGTTGATTTTTGTGTTTAGTAAAAGTTTTTTGTTTCCATCTTTTTTCATTCGTTTTTGCTTTAGTCTTTACACACCATCAGTTTCACCTTCATTCCCCTTGACATAAAAAATCCCATAAAAGAAACTCTAATTTAAAATCTATTAGAATTTTTGTTTGTAGGGTTTACAAACTAGTTCAGGACTAGGGCCTTGGATTAGGTTGGAGAGGAAACTCTCCAAGGCCATTCAAAACCAAACATTAGAGTCTGTGATAGGGAGTGTAGAAGTATAGTTTCATGGAATTTATCCAAGACCCCCCTCTAAAATAGGGGATAAAAACGAGGTCGTGTGCGGAAAGGTAGCAGAGATAACCCCTCCAAATTCGGACCAAGCGTAGTGGAGAACACATATCGAGGGCTTGTTTTGGGATTCCGTCATTTGCATTTGCCACGGGGCTTCGTGGGTCTCGAATATGTTCGAGATCCTCAGTTTTCTTCCGGACCATTTTCTCTCGATACCCTTGACAGGTTTTGGGCTTGATACCTTGCTCATTGTGGTCTACCCAACTTTCGACTATACCCACCTGGTGATTGTTCGCGTGCTGGCAAACTAGTTGCCAATCTTTTTTAGGGACATACATAGGTGACTGTGGGGGTATACCGATGTACCTAGAACAAACATCGGGCCATGCTTTGCAGAGTATACCCGGAGGGTGCTTCCATGTTCGAGTTGCACTTGCACCGGTAAGTTTCTCTAGTGTTGGTTGTTGTAACTATTCTTCCAAATAGTTTAGTGATTGCTTGTCTTATCTCTTAGGGGATTCTTTTTTAGTGTGTGTTACTATTTGAACATGTAGAATACCTTAGAATTTCTTGGATCTTCTCACACAGTGGAGGATCCTAAGCTCCACCGGTCACGAAGGCTTCTTGGCCTACCGTCGGTTATACTGGAGCCACCCTCGCCACCATTAAGGAAGAAGCTAGACCAGCAAGGGTCTTTTGAAGCGATCGAGTTACAAACCATTGTGCCCGAACAACTCCCAGAGGAATCAACCACCAATATTGGCTCGGTTAAAACCCCAACCACTGATACTTGGCCACAGGTCATTGTACCAATCCAATTTTACGAATGTCTGTCAGTGCCTCACATAGCTATGGAAACAAACGTTGTTACTTCTTTTGGGAATTCTTCCATTCCCACCACAGTTGCTAGCACAGGAGAATCATCTCCTAACTTACCATCGTTGGTCTGAGCCACCATGGTCTCGGCTGCAAATACATTGCATAGTGGACCGATTCCATCTATGGCGTCGGCCACAACTCCCTTCACACCTAGTGTGACAGGCCCTCTGTTCTCCTACGGTATGCCTAGTTCAGGCACAAGTCTTGCACTCACTCACTCCACTTTACAGACTTTGGGTCCGGGGGTAGGGAGCTCTAACGCGCCTCTGCAAGGTCAACTTGGGGGCACTCCTGTCCCTTTTAATACTTTTCCTTACGCTGGAGGTCATATCTCTCCTTCGTCCCCTTCGCTTGGTGGTCTGCATTAGCAGTCCGCCAGGCAACCTGCACACACTAGTTTATTTGGAGTCGGGAGTCAAGGAACACCTGCACACACTATGTTGATAGCTTCATCACCATTTGTTTGGAATGGGACATTTGGTAACAACACTTTCGCATCCACTGCTTTCCCGTCTGGGGGCACTCCCATTTTTGGACAGTCTACTCCGGTGCAGGGTATTATTCCTGCGTTGGGGGCACATATAACAGGACCTTGGAACTCATGACAAGGATCCGTTCCCTCCTTTGGAATTTCGTTCTGGGGTAATTCTTTCCACATTCAATGGAACCCTGGACAGACTACTATGTCTCTCCCATCAGGACTGGCATGGGGTAATCCTTCCCAAAGTCCTTCAAATATGATGCATGCCCAACATCCTATGTCCTTTATGGGAAATCAGTCGATGATGTCTCCACAGATGCAAAATCCTTATGCTGGTCAGGGCCATGGTTTCTACTAGAATCCAAGCCAGCAGCCAAACTTTTCCTGGCAACCTGGTGCTAGTCAAACTCCAGGACCCTTTTTCCCAAGCTATCAACAACAACCCAAACTATTGTTCATGGCGACGTTACACTTGCCAGATTTGACAAGGTTGTTAAATGATCCTATTTGTCATGATCCACGTTGGCCTCCTATGCCAACGAAGTTTCCTTCGGACATTCCAAAGTTCGAGGCCAAGCCTAATGAATATCCAGGTGATCATGTGACTACCTTCCATGTTTGGTGTTCATCTAACTCATTGAAAGATGACTTCGTTCAGTTGTGATTGTTTCAATGCACTCTTATCGGGAGTGCCGCGAAATGGTACATCGAGCTCGATCGCTCAAGATACTCTTCCTTTGGTGAACTAGCGATGGCCTTCCTTAACCATTTCCAGTTACCTGTGTGATACGACACTGGCACAGAGATGCTCACTAATTTCGAACAGACAACAACGGACCATATCTCTGATCATATCTGAGAGTGGAGACGCCGGAAGAGTCTAATTAAAGTACAAGTCCCACCAGCATTCCTGCTTGAGTGGTTCCTTAGGTCTCTGGTCCCACAATTATCCAAAGACGTCGCAACTTCTGGGGTTTTCTCCGAAGAAGATGCCATCATGAGGGCTCAATAGTTTGAGCTCATATATTCTCAGTTTGGTTTATTATACAACATCCTACCGGATGCACCATGATTGATATTGGATAAAACTAGATAGAGAGCTTGACCACATGCTGATGGTATTGTTGGTTCCGCACAAACTAAGTCCGCTGAGCAATTGACAAAACAATTGCAACAGTTATATATAAAACACTCAGTGGCTAGCCAGACTACTGCTTTGGATGCTCCTCCTACCCAAATGTCGAAAGTACACTCTATGCAGTCGACCAACCCAAAGGCCACCCAGCAGCCTGAAGGGAAGAAAAAACAACGAAAGAAGGGTAAGGGGGATACAAAACCCACAGATAATGCTGGCGGGGATACCACGAAAAAACGGAAGGTGAGGTATCTGTGCAACTTGTGTGCGGAAGACCACCTGACCCATCTTTGTCCTCGACTTGCAGAGGCCCAATAGTTTGTCACACAGCAACAACAGGCAGTGTTGACTAATCCCTTTCAACATAGGCAAAATTTAACTCAAGCCTCTACAAGTGTTGAAGGGGGCAGCCAAGAAACTTGCCCTCCTCCAAACAATCCCTCATCCGCGAACGTATATATGGTTAGGGGTGATGCTTTCATAACGACTAGAGCACACGACTATAGTAAACCAAGTGCCTCTGAGAAGGGTAAAGAAGCTGAGCTCCCATCTCTTCCTCTACAGATCAAGAAGACGTTGGGAGAAACAATGACACGCATTCCAAAGGGTGCATTTAAGAAAGCTTCTCACAACCCAAACACAAGGGTTTCCTAGAATTACTCTGTGGTGGAGGATTTATCACAAACCCCTTGAGCGATGTTTGCTTTGGAGGTCCTCCAAAGTTGCCCTGCTCAGAGGAAGGCCTTGTTAACTTCTTTGGGCTCTACTGAGACTTGTAATCCGAATACCATCATGTTAGGTACAACCGACTTAAAACCTCATCTGCCTTACCACGTCATGTTTCATATAGTAGTGGCTCATCCCATGAAAAATTTTACATGAAATATCTTCCGCACAGTGGTCGACGAGGGTGCCTCGACATGTGTTATATCATTAGCATGTTAGAAGGCCATTAGCTAGCCTGCTTTGTCTCCATCACCTACTCTCATCACTGCTTTCGACGGTCGTTCTTTCCGACCACATGGCATCATTCCTTCTTTCCCTGTGCAGTTAGGAGGGACGACTGTGTGTGTTGAAGTAGAGGTAGTCGATACTCCCCTCGACTATAATCTCTTGTTAGGATGGAGTTGGACTTATGCTATGCAAGTTGTGGTTGCTACAATTTTCTGAGTCTTGTTTTTTCCACACGAGGGTCGGATAGTGACCATCGATCAATTGTCCTTCTCTAGACCTAACCCAACTTTGGGGGCATCCATGGTCCCCATGATTGATAATCCTCAACCAGGTGTCGTTAACGTAAGATTTGGTTTGTGCCCATCTTTGATGGGTACCTTTGATTACCCACCTCCTCACGATGACATCAAATTTATATCTAATCACCATAAGGCTGAGATTTTTCAAGTTTCGTCGTTCCACACGACTTACTTTGAGGATCCTTGGATTCTTCCTTCCCCATCAGCTACGATGGATGAGACAGGGCACTTCATCATGTCCATGCCCTTATCAGCCGCTGAAGTCACATACTCTTTATTCTAGCAAGCTTCAGCTAACCCCGATACAACTCTCGCACAAGAGTTAGATCCACTTCTATAGCCTATTTGGGCACAGTGTTCTCTCACTAACATTGATTTGTTAGACTTAGTCTTGCCTTTTGACGAAGCAGTAATCGAAGCAATGACTAGTCCGGACAAACCGTGGGAAGATCTTCATCACAGATCATACTTTCTCCCTGAGTTAAGCCGAATCGAAGCAGGAGAATTCACCATTACCATGACAGGAGATCGGCCATGTCCTATTAACCTCTTAGCTACATAGGAAATTTATGCTGAGGGTAATATGAAAACCGTTGATGAAATGATACCTATCAATATCTCCAGAACCCCTGGTGTCATAGACAATGTTTTCGTCGTAGCATACAACTCCCTTGAGGAGATGCCAGGCATTGACCCACAAAGAGTCTATCATGAGATAACTTTGTTGTTTTTCAAGCTCGCTTTGAGATCCGAAAGCAACATCTGGCGAGACTGCATTTATGCTTTTCTATATCATTTGGATTAACTGTGAAAAGTAACCATTATGGAGTCTTCTTTAAGCCCTTTTCAGACTCCTTAAAGATGAAAAGATTTCTGAGTGACCTTGTTTCTTCACACTCATTAAATTGGTCCAGAAGAACGTTCCTTAAATGGGTCTCCTTTTAAGCCCTTTTCAGACCCTCTAAAAATGAAAAGATTGTCGAGCGATCTTGTGACCTTTCACACTCGTTAAACTGAAATTTGAAGTCACGTCTATCTGGCGGTAGTTTACCCCTTTTTCGGTCCAGACAGTCAACTATACGAACAAAGGTATACTCTATCGAATTCCTATTCTTTAGAAGAGTATCCTCAGGTATAATTTTATTCCTTTTTTTGGCCTGAGGGACTAAATTTACAAAAAAGAAACCCCCACGGAGTCCATAGTTAAGCTCTTTTCAAACTCCCTAAAATTGAAAAGATCACCGAGTGACCTTATTCTTTCACACTCGTTAAATTGGTCCAGAAGAATATTATTGACGGAGTCCATAGTTAAGCTTTTTTCAGACTCCTTAAAAGTGAAAAAATATCCGAGTGATCTTGTCCTTGTCACACTCGTTAAAATGGTTTTGAATTGATGTCTAATCGGTGCTATTTTATCCCTTTTTTGAACCGACTAGACTATTGTCGAAAAAGGTACCCGAGCAGAGTCTCCTTTTATGCTTTTTCAAACTCTCTAAATATGAAAAACCACCGAGCTTACCTTCTCTGGGCTCGTTAAACTTACATCGAAGGACGTTACCATTGTGTGTTCTATAAACCTTATTTGCATACCTTATCCACCAGCCTTGTGATAGTTTTCTTCTGTGTCTTAACACCTTTGGTGACCGGAGGATTTTTCCCGAGTATCATTTTACCAGAACATCAGTCTTGTCCTTGTGCCTCAAGATTGTATGTTTGTAGTACTCATTCCTCCATTGTAACATAATATTCCTTTATTCTTTTTCAAAAATTATCAAAAAGAACAAAAAAATCAAATATACCCCAAAAAGAGGATGGGAAAAGTATTTTCTTTATTGGCAGCATAATGAGTCACCCTTGGATAAAGCACATCTGTCTGTTTGATTATCAGACTATGGGATGTAGTATGACCTTAGGAAGCTTTTCTCGCTATATAGAGTTGTGTCCTCCACCATTTGGTTACTCTTCCAAACATATGGAGAGTTTGCATTGCCTCCTGCTTCATAGAATTATGATTAACATATATGTTGCCTGAGTCTTATCACTTGTCGTGCTATTATCCAAGGGAAGTTTGTCACTAAGCCTGAGTCGGCCCCTCTGCAATATGTCTCTTGTCCGCATACCCGGCCATCCTGAACGTCCAATCAAGTCCTTGTTTGAAATCACTGAAGCCTTCAGTCCGATCATCAAGATTATCAAGTCCATAACCGACAAGCCATCGAAGACCTCTGGGTAGTGCAGTCGTACACTCATATTACACTCCTACCCAAGTTTTAGAAGATTTTGAATTTTTTTCTCAAGCTCTGAAGTACAACCATCAGGCCGAATCAACTTCTGGAAGATGGGTACTCTATATGTATATCTTTTTTATTTCGATATGTAGCTCCGCTGTGTATTATTCGTGGCTACTCTTTATAGTTATTTGACATGGATCTACAATGTATTTGATTGGTATCCATGATTCTATTTTATCCCGAGCATGGGTATGCCCTCCTCGGTGAGACATTTGTTATTTTTGCAGATGGCACCTCCTGGTTCCTGATCCTTGGGCTCACTCATTCAGCACATTAGTAAAGATTGGTAAAAGATTGGTAATGTATTTCGGCCATTAGATTCTCTTCTGACCTCACACATTAGGGGGCATCTATTATAACTCTAAATTGCACCACACATGCTTACCTGGCATCATGCCAAATCATATCCCTTATTTTCCAAAAAATACTGAACAACTCTTCTAAAAACTCCATTTTTAAAAAGTACACGCTAGCTAGCCCACTAGATCCCACTTGTATATACAATTCCATGCTAGCAGGCCCACTACAACCCATGTGTACCTTCAGAATCACAAAAAAAGGAAAGTTTCCAATGAGACAAAAAGCTATGGGTCAGTTAACTGAAACTCCCGGCCATGCATGGCCGAGGGTTCGTCCAAAACCCTAGATCCTTCTAGCCTATAAAAGAAGGGGTAGGGGTACCATTTGGAGGAGGAAAAATATAGCGAAGAAACTCTACCCATTTGCCGAATCCATTGTCCCAACCCTTTAGCCTTTCCTCAAGCCAAAGGAGAATTAACGCAAAGCAGTTGGAGGACAGAAGAGGAGGAGCCCAAGATCAGGATCAAGGAGTGGTGGCCGATCTCGACTTTGATTGTAAGTTGATTCATTTTTCAAATAATAAAAGAATACTTTTCCCGTCCCAATGCATGAGTTATCTATGGTTTGTTTAATTTATGCTTAATTTCTAACCCTCAAGTAGAAGAGTAGCGTGCATGCATCGTTGATTGTTTTGATTGCAGGCTATGTTTGGAAGGAGCAGCGCCAACAACGGGTCAAAAGAGCAACGGAGGATCTACAACAAACATCAGTAACAAGGTTAGTAGTTCCTTTCCATGCATGTATTGTGAAAGAGGGTTTTATGTTTTGGGTGGTAGGTTAAAAAGTAATTTCTTTACGGTCAAAATCTGCATGCAAGTTTGACCCTAGTTTGCTAGTCCGTAGGGTATTTTTCTCAACAACACCTGTCCATGCCGAAGGAGAATTTTTCCAAGTTGGTGTATAGCTTGTGTTGTCATAGGGTGTGCAGAAACTGCTGAATATGTTGCAAGTGTTCGGCCCAAGTCTTGTTATAAATGAGAATGTCATCAATATACACCACTACAAAAGTATTGGTGAATGGTCACAGGCTATCGTCCATCATCCTCATGAAAGTGGCTGGAGCATTTGTCAGACCAAAGGGAATGACCAACCATTTAAAAAGGCCTTCCTTTGACTTGAAGGCAGTCTTCCATACATCTATTTGTTCTACCGAAACTTGGTGGTAGCCAGACTTCAAATCAATCTTATTGAAGTATTTGGCCCCCATGAGTTGATCAAGGAGGTCATTGATTCGAGGAATCGGGTACCGGTTTCTGACTGTGACTTTATTCAGAGCCTGATAATCAATGCAAAGTCACCAAGTTCCATCTTTCTTTTTTACCAACATGATTGGGCTCCCGCAAGGTGATGAGCCAGGACAGATGTTCCCCTTATGGAGAAATTCTTGGATCTGTTGCTTGATCTCCTCATTCTTTAGCAGAGAGAGGCAATAGACTGGCCCATTGGGTAGAGATGCATCGGGGGTTAGATCGATAGGGTGATTGACCTAGCAGTGAAGAGGTACCTCGGTAGGTGAGGAGAAGATATCTGAGTATTTTTCCATAACCTTATCTACTTGCTTCTCTTGTGGAGTGCTCAGCTGAAAAGACCCTGGATGTGGCTGTGATTTTTCTCTCATTCTAAGAGAGAATCACGAAGAAGACAAACTTCCCCATATGAGAGATGACCTTCCTGCATTTCTTAGCAGAGATCAAGGAAATAACACTAGGTGGGACAGCCTCGGGTATCATGTACAATTTCCTGTTCAAAGTAATAATAACAATACAAGGCTTAGACTCATATACAACATGACATTTCCATAAATAAGTTTGGCCCAAAATAAAATCACAAACTTCGAGAGGGGAAACATCACACAATACCTCGTCTTTGAATGGCTTGATATCATATGACAGTCAACACTATTGGCTGACGTGGAGATCGCTTCCTTGGCGGAGCCATCCAATGGTGTAGGGTTGTGGGTGCAGTGTTGTTGGCAGGGCCATCCGCTTGATGACCTATGCTGAGATGAGGTTCTTCTGGCTACCACTATCAACGATGAAGTGCAGTGGGGTTCCTTTTACCCACATCTATGAATGGAAGAGGTGCTCTCCTTCTTCTGGCTCATTCGGTTCACCATGTTGGAGCTTGGTGGTACCAATGGTGGCATTGGGTTCTGCATCAATGATCCATCTTTCCCTTTCTGGTTCTGACCCAGAGTCATAACCCACATCTGATTCAGAGGCTTTCACTTTGGCTACCAGCATCTACTTTGAGTGACAGTTAGCAGTTTTATGCCAAGGGATCTTATGGAAGTCGCACCACTTCCCGATATATTTCTTTGTCTTTCCAGTGTCCTTCTTTGCTTGCGGATTGGACTAGTTTTCTTGATAATGTCCATATTTTCTCTATCCTTTGTTCTGTGGGTTGGGGCTTCCCTTTCCTATATTTTGTTGTGAGGGGTTCCCTGACCTAAATTGTCGCATCTTTTGTTTGAGCTTCTGCTCGATTTTGACAACATATTGGTAGGCCGCTCCCAGGGATGAGATGTCCAGAAATTCCATTTCAGAATAGATGTATCTATGCAGAGCACTGCGATACTTGAGCACCAAATGTCTCACTGAATATTTGATACCCATCTTGGTGCATAAGGTATGGAAGATATTTGTGAAATCTGGCACTACTTGGTCTCTTTCTTGCCACAGTGTGGTCCATTTGGTATACAATTCATCATAACTTCCGACAGTGTAGTATTGTTCCTTAATAGCATCCCTGAAGGATTCCCAGGTGGTCATGACTGTAAATAATGAGGGTTCCTCTATTTCCTTTTTCTCACAGAAAGTTTCCCACCAATCTTTGACATGGGGAATGACTTTGAGGAGCGTAAAAGTAATCTTTTCTCTATTCGAAAAGTTATGGATAGAGAAATACCTTTATAGTAGATTCAACCACTTGTCTACAACATCTGCATCTATCTGACCTTCAAATATAGGAATATCGAAGTTTATTTGTACCTTCAAGGCGGCGGTGCCTCCGCTCGAAGAAGATGTGTCGCTTGTTGGTAGTCGCTGAAGGATTTGCACGAAATTATCCATCATCTCGTTCCTCTATTGCATGAGGGATTCCTCATTCAACATTTTGAAAGGATATCTTGTCCTATCATATTTCTTTTCTCCTTCCATGAGAGGTCACTTGGGTGTGCGAGAGCCTTTGTCCTCAAGAGAAACAAGCTCGAGACCCAAATATTTGTACTCCGACCTCGTTGGGGACATGCATTAAGACGACAATGAGTAGACTGCTCTGAAACCACTGATTTGGATTTTATGAGAAGAAAAAAATGAATACATATTATTACCAAATGCTTAACACAGAATAACAAAGATACAGTAAAACCGGTTTTCTATTCAATAAGGAAATAAGTTGAACTTGTAAAATGCAGCGGGAAACAAGCTTGCTGGAATGGTGGTGTCTTATCTCTGAGAAGAGATGTGATGGTTGCACTCATTCACAAGAAGATGACTACAATGAGGCTCTCAAGGCCTTTTTAAAATAAACATGAGTTTCAAAAACCCTAAACATCCAAAAACCTAACCCTAGGAGATGAAGCGCCAAAATTCATGTGGGCCCCGTTTGGGTAAGTCAATACATCAACTTCCCGAGGTCGTAACTTTTGCATACAATCTTCGTTTTAGGCATATGATAGCCCATTAGAAATATCTAGCCAAGGACCAACAATTGCACAAAATTTCATGATGAAATTTTGTGATCACAACATACCCCAAAAAACATCGTTTAGGGCCTCAAAACGTCTCCGGAAGTTTAGGACCCGAAAAACTGCTAAAAATAGTAAATTATCAAAATTGCTAGAAAGTTGTTTTGAGCCAACTGGAAAGGGTGGGTGGCCACTAATATCCACTTGGATCAATGTTGCTCTACTTTGTGCAATGTGTTGATGTGTTTCTGTCTTTACTTGCTAAGTGCTTTGATATAGATAGATAAGATTTGTTTATGCTTTGTGCTAACGATGTGTATGGATGTTAGATTTGACTTATGTGAATGT
The DNA here is from genome assembly GCA_009831015.1 of Picea engelmannii. Lineage (NCBI taxonomy): Eukaryota > Viridiplantae > Streptophyta > Pinopsida > Pinales > Pinaceae > Picea > Picea engelmannii. The sequence goes on along the minus strand of ML778136.1, from coordinate 182,377 downwards.
TCTTAGTGCTTGAATATGCTAGATCTAATATATCTCTCTATGATAAGTTTTTAGATACATCAGATCTGAATGAATGATGTGATGCTATGTTTTATCTATGAAGTAGATGAAGTCTCACCCGAGGTAGAGGCAGGGGTGGTTGCAGGACTCAGGTGTCTGCAACCTTAGCTGGGACACAGATATGTGATTATAATACTTAACAAATCACTTAGCACTGACAGATCATCAACGAGCGCAAGACGAAAGAAGACATCATGGGACTCGGCCCCTTTTTGGGCCCTTTTTGGGATTTGGGATTATGGAACGGGTATGGGATGTCGGCCCATGGGTTTACCCATGTTTAGGCCTATTTTGTAAAGTATAAATAGATGTCTAGGAAATGTAAGAAGAGAGAAGTTACAAATGGCTAAGTGCTATATCTATGTGATTGAAGGATAGTAAGTGCTATGTGCATACTGTGTGAGACTTGCAGAGCTAAATGCAATTCATTGTAAGAGGTTGTGGAAGGTTGTGTGCTTATATCTACTCGGGGAAGGAGGATCTAGCAAGTTGAGCAGATCTCCTGTCCTATGCAGAGTAGGGTTTTGAGGCTTTGTGCGTGTAACCTATTGAATAAGTTAACAAAGAAGAATATTTGGTGGGCGTAGCCCCAGAGTGGGAGTGAACCACGTATATGTTGTGTTGCTCTGCTTTGTGCAATGTGTTTATGTGTTTATGTCTTTACTTGCTAATTTATTTGATATAAATAGATAATATTTGCTTAGGCTTTGTGCTAACGATGTATATGGATGTTATATCTGACTTATGTGAATGTGCTTAGTGCTTGAATCTACTAGATCTAATCTATGTCTCTATGATAAGTTCTTGGAGACATCATATATGAATGAATGATGTGATGCTATGTTTTATCTGCGGAGTAGATAGTGGTTAAATATTGATGAATTATCATTGCTAAGTGCTTTATTAAGTATTACAATCACAGATCTGTGTCCCAGCTAAGGTTGCATACACCTGAGTCCTGCAACCACCCCTGCCTCTACCTCGGGTGAGACCTCATCTGCTTCGCAGGTGTTGTTGAAAGGGACAATAGTTAGGATTTTTTTGGTGTGTTGTTGTAGCGTTGAACCCTGGGTTTGCCCCTGTGCCAACAACGCAATAGTAGGATGGTGTCAAATTTGTCCAATTTTTCCAGTGCAGTAAGCATAATAATTTCAACAACTAAATATGTTTAACCCTACCACCTAGTAGAATAACTCAAAGAACAAGGGAAAAAAAAAAACTGATTCCAACTAGGGATGGGGGGAACCCTCAATAAAAAAACCCCCCAGCAAGGTTAAATCCTAATGTTGGTAATTAAAACTAGAAAACTAGAAACATCAATGGACAACAATGACAGGGGAATAACAACAACCTAAGAACAAACTTCCCCTACACATTATGTGGTGAATATGGAAATTATACTCATCAATAACCCCAAATCATAGACTTCAGAAGGATGAAGGAATATATGAACACATAAGGACCCCTTTCCCCACAAGGTTTCCCACAAGTTTAGTAAAACATTCCTCAACCTCTACCTCTAGTAGTATTACAAAACACATTCCATCAACAAGGAGTGGTTTCTACACAACAATATACTAGGCCCTCCACCTAGTAGATGGGACAATATCCCAACCTGGTACAAGCTCAACCTGACAAATCTTCATCCCATATCATTCTCATAACATCTGAATTCATCCATATTCAGACTCATTATCATCAATATGACATAACTCTCTACTCTACTCTGACCATGTTGGATGCACCTTAATTACTAGTAGGTAACCCTTTGATGATCCAATGTCCCGGTGGTGACCCCACCTCATGTGTATTGAGAGAACCTCTATGGAATATTGCTCATAATCCACATGCTAGGGTAGTGCAAATATATAGCATTTTGGATGAATTGGAATAATCCCTTGCAACCATTTCCATACTCGATGTCTTGCAAACATGTCCTTTATAAAGGAAATCCTTGCTATCCACATTGGGGGTAGTTGACCCTTTTGACTCATGATTCATTAATTTTTATTTATACAACTCATAACCTCAACTCCCCTCCGTTGTTTCTTTCCAAATCCCAATCATGATTCAAAACATCACCATTCACAGATGCATCATTTATGAAGGAGACTCCACATGCATCATGTCCAAAAGTGTTTGGAAAAAACTCAACTCCCCTAAAATAATCCCTTCTACTATTACCCTTTGTGCCTATGATGGTTTTCAATCACAACCTGAGGGTCTATTTCAAAATTTCCCCATAGATTTAGTGGGAAAAAATATCTTGATTGTCATTGAGGACATAGATGTCGGATTGGACTAGAACATATTACTTGGACGTAGCTACATGTATGTGATGAAGGTCATGGATTCATCTATATTTACACCATGATCTTCCCCATTTTAGACAAAAACCCATGTTATGTATAAAACCCCTTATTAAGATGTATATATTGAATTATTACATTTATAGTGTTATGTTTGTATGTAGGCTAGAACCAGCCATTGTAGTCTTTCATTATAATTGTACATTTTTCTCCTATATATATATATATATATAACAAGGAGACCTAGTCTTAAGATCATCTTATCTCATAATATCTAATCTTTTACATTGAATATATTGAAAAAGGAGGATTCAAACTCAATTGGAGTGCTATTCATTTATTTTTTGTCATTCTCAAGGAATTGGTTCATAACATTTGGTTTCAGAGCATCAATCCTAGGGTTTTGTTGCTTCAAGCGAGTCATGTTGGTATTTTCACTATAACATTTTTTATGGGATGCTTTAGAAAATGAAATTTAAATTTTACTCAAGATACATATCCAACTTTATCTCATAAAAAATTCTAGTTTTGTTTCATTATACTTTCATAGATATATCCTATGGAAGGTAGGGTTTTTGACTCATCTTGAAATCATATTTAAATGAGTTATCTTGGTATTTTCACTATAAATATTTTTGTGAGAAGTTTTGATAGCGATATTTTGTGAATATTGAGAGCTCATAGTGAAGCACATCCGGTACAAATTTTTGGGTTTGTTTCATTATAATTTGAAATATATCTTCTATATAAGTTGGGGTTTCTGACTAGTCCTGAAATTAGTCTCAAACTAGACATCTTTTTATTTTTGTTATAAAATAATTTAGGTGAAGTTTAAGAATATAATTTTTTATAATCCTAAGATGATATAGAAAATTATCTGTGAATTTGTTTTATAAATTTAATCATTATAATTTGTTATATATATCTTGCAAAAGTTGGGGATTTTTACTAATCCTAAAATTAGTCTTAAACAAGTCATTTTGGTATTTGTACTATAACCTTTTATTAGTGAAGGTTTAGACTGTGAAATTTTTTAGGAGTTTAAAAAATTCATATTAGAGTACTATAGGCCAAAATTGCAGAATCATAAGGGTTCAAATTTAAAATATATATGAGGACAAAGTTCAGCCAACCATACATACTCCAAATTAAGGGTTTGAAAGGTAAGAAGTTAAAATTGGCATAACTTTTGATTGGAAGATCTATTTTTGATGATTCAAAATTTGTGATAAAGAGTAAAAAGAAGAGGATTATTATTTTCTCACATGGAAAATTATTGTATAAGAAATAGTATTTTTACTCCTCATAAAAACACAAACATGACATCCAAAGAAAGTGAAGACATATAAAACAGGGTAACCCAATTAAAGAACCAAGTTGATCAAATGGGTTCTAGCCTATTGAAACCAATGGATTTATCAAATTATCAGGAATACCTTAAAAAGGAAATGGAAAAGAATATGGATGAAAATCAAGATAATATGGAAACTACTATGTTAGAATTTTCAAATTCCATGTCTTACATGATCTTACATGCTCTAGATGAGAGATGCCCTATAGGAGATACCAAAATTCAAGGCACTAGTGAAAATGTAGTGGAAATAAATATTGGGTCTCAGAATCATGATTATTCATCACTTCAATATCCACATAAACAATCCTTCAATCAAACACCAAGGAACTACTTATTTCAAAGATTGGTATGAGGAATTTTTATCGTAAAGATCCTATAACATGGATACTCCAAATGGAGAAATTATTTGATCTACACTGAGTGATAAGAGTACAAAAGGTACTTATTCAATCCTTTTATTTAGAAAATGATCAATTTGTTTGGTATCAATGTCTTTGTGAAAGAAAAAAAATTATATTATCTCTTAGTCCATTTTTACGAATGAATTGATATCACATTATGGGGATATTAAGAGAAATACATTCCTTAGTTAATTGATAAATCTTAAAAAAAATGGTCTAATTACAGAGAACATTCAACAATTCCAAATGCTTAGTCTCAGGGTAAAGAAAACTCCCAAAGGGTAATTTTTTAGATCTTTTTATGGACAATCTAAAGGAGAACATTCAACATGAGGTGTGTCTCTTCGAACCTAAATACCTAGAGAAATATTTCAATATGGAAAGGAAAGTGGAAAACAAAATATGGCTACTATAAGAGTATCCTCTAATGGCTATAGAGAGAACCATGTTCTCTCTTCTAACCTCAATCAATTAACAATCTTGACACCTCAAGAAATAAATTAAATAAGAGCAAAGGGACTATGTTTCAATTGTGAGATAAAGTACAATAAGGGGAATAAATGTGTTGAGAATAAATTATTCTGCATAGGCTGGGAAGAGGAAGAAGATAAATAATTGGAACCATCACATGATCTAGATCTAAAGATACTAATCCAAGGATATGTGTCATGCATTGTTTGACATCAGTACTCCAAAAACCCTGAAGATACAAAGATACATAAAAAAATAAAAAGGTAATAGTGTTGATGGATTCTGGTAGTACCCATAACTTCGTCAGTTACAAATTAGAAAAATATCTCAATTGTTTTGTATATATAGCACCAACGTTTCAAGCAATGATTGCATATGGAGATACCATAAATCATTTTGGGAAGTTCTACAATATTAAGCTAAATATGGGGGAGTATTTTTTGGATAGTCCCATGATTTCCATACAAATGGGTGGTGTTGATGTTGTGTTAGGGGTCCAATGGTTACAATAATTTGGAATAGTGTCCCTTCCAAGGGAAAACCTCTAAGGTGAAAATATCTAATAGCATGACAAAAATACTCAAAAAGGTATACCATGGTGTAATTTCATAATTGTGCTCACTAGTTGTTCAAACATATATGTCCTAATTGTTGAGCAAAGGGACTCTGTTTCAATTGTGAGATAAAGTACAATAAGGGGAATAAATGTGGTGAGAATAAATTATTCTACATAGGTTGAGAAGAGGAAGAAGATAAATAATTGGAACCATCACATGATCTAGATCTGAAGATACTACTCCAATAATATGTGTCATGCATTGTTCAACATCAGTACTCCAATAACCCTTAAGATACAAAGATACATAAAAAAACAAAAAGGTAATAGTGTTGATTGATTCTGGTAGTAACCATAACTTTGTCAGTTACAAATTAGAAAAATATCTCAATTGTTTTGTATATATAGCACCAACGTTTCAAGCAATGATTGCATATGGAGATACCATAAATGATTTTGGGAAGTTATACAATATTAAGCTAAATATGGGGGAGTATTTTTTGGATAGTCCCATGATTTCCATACAAATGGGTGGTGTTGATGTTGTGTTAGGGGTCCAATGGTTAAAATAATTTGGAATAGTGGCCCTTCCAAGGGAAAACCTCTAAGGTGAAAAGATATAATAGCATGACAAAAATACTCAAAAAGGTACACCATGGTGTAATTTCATAATTGTGCTCACTAGTTGTTCAAACATATATGTCCTCTACTCCATTGGATCTCCAAATAATTATCAACGATAATTCCAAGGTATTTGGAGAAATTCCTAAGGGTCTTCTACCTACCCAAGATCATGACCATGATATTCATTTGCAACTAGAAAGTGTACCACCTAAAATTAGACCTTACAGGTATCCATATGCACAAAAGAGTGATATTGAGCATACGATCCAAGAAATGTTAGAGATTGACATCAATCACCCTATACAAAGTAATTTCTCTTCACAAGTGGTTATGGTTATGAAAAAGGATGGTTCTTGGCATATGTGTCCAAATTATAAACAACTAAACTTAATGACCATAAAAGATAAGTTTTTTGTTCTTGTCATTGATGAATTATTAGATTATTTGCATGGAGATATTTTATTTAGTAAGTTGGATATTCGTTCGGGATATCATCACATCAGAATGAGGAAGGAGGACTTCCCAAAAGAACCTTTAGAACAAATTAAGGTCATTATGACATTTTGGTTATTCCGTTTGGACTTACTAATGCACCTTCAACATTTCAAATCTTGATGAATTCTAATTTCAATCCCTTCCTTAGAAAATTTGTGTTATTATTTTTTGAAGACATATTAATCTACAACAAATATTGGGAAGAACATGTACAACATGTTGACATAGTATTACAACTATTGGAAGAGAAATAACTTTATGTAAAGCCTTCCAAGTGTGCCTTTGGGGTTGAATAAGTGGAATATTTGGGTCATATTATATCTCATGAAGGTGTAAAAGTGAACCCTAACAAAATTAAATCTATGAGGGAATGGTCAATTCCAAAAACCTTGAATAAAATTAGATTATTCTTAGGATTGACAGGATATTACCACAATTTTTTCAAGACTATGGTCAAATAGTAGAAACCTCTAACAAAATTATTAAATAAGGAAGAAATTTTCCTCGACTCAAGAAACAACCAAATCTTTTGAAAAACATAAGAAGGCTATAATCAAGCACCCTAACAATATGAACAGAGATGGTGGCCTAGAGGTAAGTAGCTTATGGACCCATTAATAAACCAACTAAGGGACCCTCATAGATCAAATCAGGCATGACACCGACATTTTCCTTTCCTTCTTGTTTTGGTTTTATTTTTGAATTAGTTCATAGGTTTATAGGTCTAACTAACCTAGTCCTATTACTACTATAAAATTTTAATTATAAAAACTTGTCACTATATATATTATTAATTAAGTCCTATATACCCTAATCCTGATATTATAAAGCCTAAATCTACATTTATTAAATACTTAATTTTTATCATTCTAACCCTAGATTTATATATATGTATATACACTATTATCAATACTTATAAATCCTAACTAATCCCAATCTTTTAAACCCTAATCCTAACCCTAATCATATGATACTAACAACATTATGTATCTTAATCATATTATGTATCTACTACATACATTAACACTATCAATCATATTTAAATCTTTCTAATAATTAGTTATGATTAAAATCCTAAATTGCATAAACCCTAAAAGCATAAATAATTAAAAGCCTCCTAATCATATTCAATTCATTCATTCAAAACCATATATATATATATATATATATATATATATATATATATATATATATATATATATATATATATATATATATATATATATATATATATATATATATATATATATACACACTAAGTTATGATATCCATACTTAGGTAATAATTACTAATCATTATCATTTGTTTTATTAATTTATTAATGTTTAACTCTAAAATTAGGGGTTTTAGATAGACGACTTGGTTAAAAATTTATAATTAAATTTTTTTCTGCATCTAAAATATTAATTGGCGAAGATCAACAAGATTTAATTTGACAATTAGTCCTGATGATGAATCCTGATTCGGATTCAAAACATCGATAAAAAAATCAAGCCAATTGTGGATTATCTAGATAACACCTACGAAACTCTTCACCATAGAAATTTGAAAACAGTTGTAGAACTCTTGTCCTAGCCACACATAAGATCACAATTTTTTTTATTGTTGAGTGTGATCCATCAGACCATGAAATTGGTGTAGTTTTAATGTAATAAGGAAATCCCCTTACCTTTGAAATCAACCAACTTAAAGAAAAAAAACTTAATCAAACCCATTTATGAAAAAAAAATGTTATCCATATTAGATGCAATTAAGAAATGATGCCCATACCTAATAATAAGACACTTCAAAGTAAAAATAGATCACGATAATTTGTATTACTTCTTGGAGAAATGTTTATATTTAGAGGAGAAACAAAAATGGGTTACAAATATTCTAGGTTATGAATTTGAAATCATTTAAAAAAAGGAAAACATAATGTTGTGGCAGATGCCCTTTCAAGGAAATAAGAAGAAATGGAAGGCTCACTATGTTCTATCTCTACTTTGCAATCTGATTGGGTGGAAGAAGAAATGATAAAATGAAAGAAAGATCAAGAGGTATGAAAGACCATTCAACAACTACAAGAGGACCCTAGTTCATTAGATAATTTTGTATGGAAGAATGATTTGCTATTGTATCATGATCACCTTTATTTATGTAATAATTCCCAAATCAAACAGAAATCCCTTATGGAATTGCACACTTATCCTATATGAAGACATTCAAGATTCTTGAAAATGTGCCATAGGATCAATAAGGATTTTTAATAGGAAGGTATTAAAAATGATGTTCAAACATTTATGTTTGAATTTGTGGTCGATGTTGGAAAGATGTTTCAATGGATTTTATTATAGGTTTACCCAAATGTTATAACCCTAAATTGCACCAGACATGCATACCTAGCATCAGACCATCTTACTTGCTATCCTTGCCAAGCCATCATTGAACAAATCTTTTGAAAAACCATTTTCTTGAACATGTACATGCCCTGCACCACTACTGCCCACGTACACATGCTTGTTGAACCATTATAGCCCACGTACACTCACAAAAAGAACGAAAAATAAAAACTGCAAAGGGATATGAGCTTTTGGGCTGTTACTAATCATTTGACCACCTATATCTGGTCACCCAACCGAATACCTATCTTTTTGACCTATAAAATAAGGTGTCGGGGTCCCATTTCAAAAAGGAAGCATGAGAGCAAAGAAACTCTGTCCATTTCAGTATTCCCCCTTTGCCCCAATATTTTGCAACCATATTGTGAGTTTGAACCAGAATTCCCTTTTTCCTCCATTTCAAATCCTTGTCATTTACCTAGAGAGAACTGAAGAGGAGAAGAATACATGGAAGCAGTTGGTGCATGGTAAAGAGGATCCCAGGACCGAGTTCGAGGAGCATTTTTTAGTCTCATATTGTAATCGACTTTGTGATATTAATATAAAGAAATACTTTTTCCGTCCCGCCAAATGATGTATTCAATCTTCATGATTTATTTTCATTTTGCTTATGATATCTAACCCACTAATCCATATGTAGAATGCATGATTGTAGTTTCTTGTTTGTCTTTTGATGAATGCAGGTCAGCCTTGGAAGGAGACTTGCAGTCAGGAAACAACCAAGTGAAAAGGGATTGACACCGGACGCGGAGTTTAAGGTAGGACTACCAGATCCCTACACTTTTATTTTTATGTATGATTGTGGGGTAATGTTGGGATAGTTTTTAAAAGTAGGAGACTTTAGACGGTTAGCTCCGCCTACACTTTAGAACCCTATTGTAGTTTGTAGGGGTTTTTCCCGCTTACATCAGAATTGGTCCCACATCTATACATAACAGATACATAGTTGTCAAATACTCTGGTACACATAAATATGATATATATATATATATAAAGAAATAAAAATTAAATAACTTTGAAAAACAAACATACCTATCTCTCCTCATTCTTCTTTGGGAGGTATGGGCATATTAGGATCCGTGGAGAATTTGAACCTGACATAGGGGTAGTCCTCTATGGCCGGAATCTGTCGAGACCACCAGTCGAAAAATTTATCATCAAAGGCCTCAATATTCCTCCCTCCCCCCTTGTCCCGAAAACAACACTGCCTATATACATAATTCTAGGAGAGAGGTCTCATGCCCTCATACTATCTCTCGTGGACTGAGACTGGGTACCTGCTCAAAGAATAAAGAACATAAAACAATCCCGAACCAAAATATTTTGTTCTCCCACACCTGACACTCCGTCAGTTGTCTCTTCATGCAATCTAGCATGGTTATGCTCTAGTCGAACGCTCATGCATTCAAGAACTGTACCACACAATGCATGTGCACCCGGGAAGCCTAATGTAAAGCCGTGGATCTAGTGATCCACCCAATAAGTAAAACTATCACTTTCAGTGATAGGTTGTAAATCTTGTTGATCGGCACCTGAGAACCCACTTTATCTGTGCCTGCCTCCCAGTGTAGCCCAATTAACTCGGTTATGTTGTGAGGCCTCGAGGGAAAGGTACATAAGCTGAATGGATCCCCTCTCCTTGAGAGACCAATTAGGAATTAAATGTTTTCAGTCATTGGATTCAACGAATTCCCCTCGAGCATAAATGCCTTGGCATCTGGGTGCCAGTAATCTACCAAGGCATTCAGTAACCTGGGTTGTGACCTCATGAGTGGACACTAGAAGTATTTCAACAAACCACATTGAGATAATATGATAAGAGCAACAGGTTATTCTGAGACCAAATAATCAATGTCTTCATGCTCCCTTTCTCTCCAATGAACGTACATCCTGCAAAAAGAACAAGTTCAAAAGAGAGTCAAAAAGATTTCTTTTTAAAAAATTTCCACAATTTGGAGGGTGTACGTAGGCTGTATTGGACACAGTTGCATATGCATGCAGGCAGATTATTTTCTACATGCAAGCATACATGGGTTGTCCTAAGACAACCCGCGTACACGTAGGGCTGACCTTTTTTAGAGGTGCACGCACCCCCAAAAACCAAATTAAAATGAAAAAGGAAAGTATAGAAATGCAAGAGGAGCTAGTTTGTACTTACTTGGTCCAAAGGGAAGTTCGTTTCGTCCTCTAAAGCTCTCAAAATCAACTCTTTTAGCAAAGGGGTTTTTTTGACTTCTTGGTCAATTCTCAATTTACAATGGTATGAGTTGCCAGCTTCTATTTATAGACTTTTGGGCCCCTTTTTGTTATTTTTGGACCCCTTTGTCATTTTTTTCTATCTTGAAGATCATTTAGTATGGTTCTTGATTTTCTTATGGGATGTTACGATACATGTTACTTTTATTATTGGGAATTTTTTTGAGAGTTGGTTCATTTTTAAAGGTCCTTTGGTAAAAAAGTCAGTTTTCAAACTTTTTGCATCTAAGTTAGGTTTCCACCTCCACTTTCTGCATCTCGTTGTCTTTTCCACTTTTCCATAGGATCGACCCCACCGAGTTGTGACATGGGACCATATTTGATACTTTAGAAGTATCGTAATTTAGTGGTAGAGCCTGCCTTTACATGGATGCCCTAGTTAGATCCTCATTGCTTTTGGCCTCCATGCCGTCATTAATGACTATAGGCTCGGGAGTCCTTATTAGTGTATCCTGATTATGAGTTTGAGCCTCATTTTCATGATTCACCATCACTCTTGACCTCACCCTCAGGACTCCCAAACAATGACGGGTCTTCTTTTAAGACGTTTTCAGACCCTCTAAACATGAAAATATTGTTGAGCGATCTTGTTGCCCTTCACACTCGCCAAACTAAAACTTGAAGGCACATTTTTTCGGTGGTAGTTTACCCCTTTTTCAGTCCGGACGGTCAATTGTATGAACAAAGGTATACTCTAGGAGCTTTGGTTATCTGGAAGAGTATTCTCAGGTATAATTTTAACCCTTTCTCGGGACTGAGGAACTAAAATTATGAAAAAGGAACCCCCACAGAGTCCATAGTTAATCTCTTTTCAGACTCCCTAAAATTGAAAAGATGGCAGAGTGACCTAGTTTCTTCACACTCATTAAATTGGTCCAGAAGAACATCCCTTATGGAGTCCATAGTTAAGCTCTTTTCAAACTCCTTAAAAATGAAAATATTTCCAAGTGATCTTGTCTTTATCACACTCATTAAAATGGTTTTGAATAGATGTCTTTTTAGTGCTAGTTTATTTTGAACTGACTAGACTACCTTCGAAAAAGGTACCCTAGTGGAGTCTCCTTTTACACTTTTTTAGACTCTCTAAAAATGAAAAAACGTCGAGCTTACCTTCTTTAGGCTCGTTAAAATTACATCAAAGGACGTTATCATTGTGTCTTATTAAAATGCATTTGCATTCCTGCATATTTGGCCTAATACCATCTCCATGTTGCTCTCAAATGAACCATCTGAAGCATGCCTTCTACACAAGCCTTGTAGCAATTTTCCTCTATGTCTTGACACCTTGACCCATGGAGGATTTTTCTCGAGTGTCCTTTTCCTACATCTATCTCCTTTCTTTGAAAATTAGTGTGTTCCTTGTGCTTGGAACTAGAATGTCTGTGACACTCATTCCTCCTTTGTAATGTAGCATTCTTTTATTCTTTTTCAAGCTTTCCAAAATTATTGAAAAAGACAAAAAAAATCAAATATACCCCAAAAAGAGGAAGGGAAAAGTATTTTCTTTTTATTGGAAGCACAGTGAGTCTCCCTTGGACAAATCACATCCTTTTGTTTTTTCATCAAGCTCTGGGATTTAATATGACCTTAGGAAGTTATTCTCACTACATAGAGTTGTGTCCTCCTCCATTTGGTTATCCTTCTGAACATATGGATAGTTTGCATTGCCTCCTGCATCATGAACTTATGTCAATGCCATGTTGCCTCAGTCTCATCATTTGTCTTGATTTTTTCCAAGGGAAGTTTTACTAAGATTGAGTCGACCCTTCTGTAGTCTATCTCTTGTCCTCATGCCCGACCACCTTGAAATACCAATCAAGTCCTTGTTCAAAATCAATGAAGTTCTCTACCTGATCACCGAGATCCTCTTGTCTGTTCTCGATGAGTCGTCGAAGGCCTCTGGGTAGTGAAGTCGTACACTGATATTACACTCCTACCTGATTTTTGAAGATCTTGAAGTTGTTTCTCGAGCTCTGAAGGCCTCATCTCCAACCATCAGTCATCATTAGCTTCTTAAAGATGGATACTATATATGTATACATTTTGATTTTGAGATGTATATCCATTGTGTATTGATCGCATCTACACTTTATATAGTTATATGACATAGATCTGCAGTTTATTTGATTGGTAGCCATCATTGTATTTCATCCCAAGCATGGGTATGCCCACCTCGGTGAGACAAATTATATTTTGCAGATGGAACCTCCTGAACTCTGGTTCCTGGGCTCACTTGCTTCGTACGTTGGTGAATATTTGTAATATATTTCGGCCATCAGATGCTCCTCTGACCTCACAAATTAGGGGGCATCTGTTATAACCCTAAATTGCACTAGACATGCATACCTAGCATCAGGCCATCTTACTTGCTATCTTTTCCAAGCCATCATTGAACAACTCTTCTAAAAAAACATTTTCTTGCAGATGTACATGCCCTGCACCACTATTGCCTACGTACACATGCTTGATGAACCATTACAACCTGTGTACACTCACAAAAAGCATGAAAAATAAAAATTGCAAAGGGATACGGGTTTTGGGCCATCAATAATCATTTGACCGCCTATAGCCAGTCACCCAACTGAATACCTATATTTTTGGCCTATAAAAGAAGGTGTTGGGGTTCCATTTCAAAAATAAATCATGAGAGCAAAGAAACTCTGCCCATTTCAGTATTCCCCCTTTTCCCCAATATTTTGCAACCACATTATGAGTTTGAGCCAGAATTCTCTTTTTCCTCCATTGCAAATCCTTGCCATTTCCCTAGAGATAACTGAAGAGGAGAAGAATACGTGGAAGCAGTTGGTGCATAGTAAAAAGGTGCCCATGACCGAGTTCGAGGAGCAGTTATCGGTCTCATATTGTAACCAAATTTGTGAGATTAATATAAATAAATACTTTTTCCGTCCCACCAAATGATGTCTTCAATCTTCATGATTTATTTTCATTTTGGTTATGATATCTAACCCACTAATCCATATGTAGAATGCATGCTTGTAGTTTCTTTTTTGTCTTTTGATGAATGCAGGTCAGCCTTGGGAGGAGACTTGCAGTTGGGAAACAACCAAGCACAAAGGGATCGACACCGGACGTAGAGTTTAAGGTAGGACTACCAGATCCCTATACTTTTCTTTTTATGTATGATTGTGGGGTAATGTCGGGTTAGTTGTTAAAAGTAGGAGACTTTGGACGGTTATCTCTACCTGCACTTTATAACCCTAGTGTAGTCCATAGGAGATTTTCCCGCTTACATCACCAAATCTAAAGGAAATACTGTAATCATGGTAGAGGTGGATCTACTGAAAAAGTATGCCCATTTTTTCTCCCTTTATCACCCTTTTAAAGAAAGTATAGTATATACAACATTCATTGAAATAATTCAAAAACTATATGGAGTCCCCAAGGTTATTGTAAGTGACAAAGATCCAATTTTCACTGGAATTTTTTCGATTGAATTATTTTGTTCTTTAGGTACTCAATTGGCTCACAAATCATCTTACCATACTCAATCTAATGGTAAAATTGAACTTGTGAACAAATTTCTAAAAGGATATATTTGTTGCTTTGCATATGATAAAAATAAATAATGGGTCAAGTGCTTTCCCTTGGAGAAATGGTGGTACAACACATCCTTCCATAATTCATAAAAAAATGTCCCCATTTCTGGCACTTTATGGATATCATCCTCCATCCATAACATCACCCTTGAAAGGGATTTCAAAGGTTCAAATAGTGGAAGACCACATAGGGCACCAACAAGAGGTTCTCAAACTATTGAAGGACAACTTGATTCTGGAACAAAATAGGATGAAACAATAAGAATATCAACATCATAATGAAAGGGAATTTGAAGTGAGGGATTGGGTATTTATGAGGCTACAACCATATAAATATATGTCCCTCAAGAAAAAAAACAAGTACAATAAATTATCACCTAAATATTATGACCCCTATAAGGTTTTGAAAAGGATTGGAAGTATGGATTACAAATTGGAGTTGCCTCCATATTCATGTGTACATCTGGTATTCCATGTTTCATACTTAAAGAAGGTAATTTACAACAAGATCTAGTCCAAACTATTTTACCAAAGATTAATGAAGAAGGGAAAATCATACTAGAATCGGAAACAATCCTTGAAACAAGGATTAAGAAGGTGATAAATCAAGAAATTATAGAGTACCTCGTCAAATGGAAGAACCTACTAGTGGAAGAGGGGACATGGGAATATGATTTCTTCATGTTAATCCCTAGATTTCAATATCCCCAATAGAGATATGTTAAAACATGTTGTTTTGTTTTCCAATGATTTTGTTTCTCTTTGTGTGATTTTATCAACTACTTTTCATTACATGTGTTTTTAGGCAACACACTGACTAATAACTTTCAAAAAAAATAAATCATGTATTCTAGTAGTTTTCATTTCATCAAACACATAGTATGCAACATGAATACACATAGAATTGAAGAGACAACTTTGAAATTTATTATGAATGAAATCTAGAATACAATAGTAAATATCTAATGTCTACTATAAAAGCTTCACTACAAAATAAAACACTATAGAAATCAAGTCAAAACATGTGCCAATACCATAGTCTCCTCAATAGATGATGGTTCTCCTTCAAACAATAAAGGACTACTGCCTAGATGTTGAAGCATGAAATTTTTGGGTAAGGTTCGATATACAGTGCAATAAATGAGGCAAAATGGACCAAGAAGGAAAAGGAAGTAGCACACCGAGAACAAAGGAAAAGCAACATGAAGGAATTGTGGACTGGCATGCAAAGGAAGTTAGAATGTGGACAAGTTGAGTCTACTTAGAATTAGGGTTTTGGAGTATGATGTAAGTTTTTTTACCCATATTTGTAATATAAATAGAGGATGTATAAGGAAAATAGGGGATATCTTTTGATATATCTTATCTTGAGCTTGTCTAGTTTTTGTGAGGTTCAATTCAGTCTTGAATAAGTTTTGAGTCGCAGTACTAGTTTTGTTGAGAGATGTAGAGCTCAGATGGAGTCAATTTTGGATATGTAATTGAGGGTCAGGTTGAACGCTATGGATCTTTGTGCAATGTTGGTTATCCTTAGTAGTACTAAACCCATGATGTAATGCATGCAACGCATGAACTTTTTGATGAAGAATAATATATTTGTGGACGTAGCCCAGGGGGGTGAACCACGATAAAATATGGTGTATCTATGTGCACTTTGTGTTGCTTTATTATTATTTATGATGAATTAATGGATAAATGAATGCATTTGTTAGAGTTTATTTATAATGCGCACTAGAATAATTATGCAAAATGAATGGTTAAGGTTAAATGAATGGTAGATATAAACAATGCTATAGTAAATATGATGAATGTTGAAGTATAAGAAGACTAATATTCCTAACATCCCCACAAGTTCCATCCCTTCCATGATTGCAGACACTTGGGTCATGTAATCACCCATAAGCCATCTCGGTTGAGACTGTGCTATGAAATCTGTGGGCAATGTTTCCTTCTAGTTTACCAGAGGGGCCAATGGTTTCTAAGGTTTTGTTGGAGAACTAAGATAGAACCTGGGTCAGCCCATACATCCAAGAAATGGTTTCATTGTTGGTTGGAACTCAACAGATCAGATTGGAGGGGATTTGATGAAGAGAATGTAGTGGTAAAAGGGGATGCTTATACCATGGAACTTGACAAAGAAAGAGATTGAAATATGGTTGGAGATAAAGAAACGGGAGTTTGTGTAGAAAGATAATAAAATCTCTAGGTATACACTGCACCAGTATCTGTAGAGGTATGTTTTTACTGATTTTCATGTGGCATTTTATGTTATTCTCCAGAGTTATTACATGAGTGGTTATTAAGGTTGAAGGATAGTCATCTGACTAATTAGATAAGGCCAGTAGAGTGGAATACTAAGAATATTGTGTGATTGGAAAGGGTTAATAATAAATTCATGCATGGAGTGGATTTTTGGTTAGAAAATATTACTGTAGAGTTTATTACTGAATTTACAGTCGATATAGTGAAGTCATATACTTCTGCAGAGAAGAAATTCTTGAAGGGACCAAGAGGGAGGTACATTAGGTCACTTTACATGTCGATCAAGATATTATTGAAGGATAAAGGCATGATGACCATGGAATCAGACAACTAAATCACTCTATGGGCATGGGGGATTTGGGGGAAACACTAAGGAAGATATGAAATATGGAGAGGGATTTGGAAAAAGGACAAAAGCAGGAAGATATGGATCCCATAATGATGGATGAGGAACAAACCAGGGAAATAATAAGGAAATCAGTAGTGCTATGCAATGAAAGACCCTACCAGTATAAGATCAATAAGAAAAAGAGGGCAATAGTCGAGTGAGAGGGATTGGATAGTGATGAGGAAAAGGTAGAGGATCTCCATGTCACAGGGTAGATTGAGGAAATATTGTGTGCCACATATGAGATGAAAACCATAGGTTAGGGGTCCAGAGTAGAATAAGGATATATGTTCCATATCCAAATTAGTGTGGAACCCACAACCCCATGTGAGAATAATACATTTGAAGAAGAAAAATCGGTTAATCAACAAGTGATTAGTGGTAGAATGATTTTTTGCAAGACATGGGTCTAGTGAAAAATTAAGTCGAAGTCTAAGTTCAATTAGTACCAATCAATTATCTACACCACGGGGAGTTGGTAGTACAACAAACTTCACAATGGAAAGACAAGATCCAACTATTAGGTTACCAGAGTTTCTAGGAGAAGGGTTAGAAGACCCAAAAAATCATTTGTTTATCTGTGAGAAGATATGGGAAGCTAAGAATATTACAAATGAAGATACAAAGGTTGCGTAGTTGGAAATCACATTCAAAGACTTCACATTGGATTGGTATATGGGTCTCACAGTAAATAATCCAATGGGATAACCTACAATCTTTGTAGAGGTGAAGAGGTAATTAATAAATAAATTTTAGAAACCAAGTTCATAGGATTAGTTCATGAATGAGATGATAAAGATTAAGCAGAAACTGGGATAATCAGTCTAGGAAATGGACCAGAAGTTTAAGTACCCTATTATTGATATGCAACATAGACACTTATTTGTTAACTCTTTATTGGCACATTTGAAGTATCCTTTGAGGTAAAAAAAAGTTCCAAACCCAGGATGAAGCCTTGCAAGGAACATTGAAGTTAGAGGAAAATAAATATATGCATACAGATCCAGCTATGGAAGAGCTGAGAGAATACCTACATAACTTAAAATTTCAGTTGAATCTGAATATGGGAAAGAAAATGAGGGAAGATGTCTGGTGCACATTTTTCATAACAAAAGGTCATCATAAGAACGAGTGTCTAACCTTTGTGCAGTATATAGGAATAGGGATTCCAAATAAATTATAATTAGAAGGACCATGGTGTGAGATATGAAAAACACATGGACATGATCCCTATCATTTTCCCATGATGCAAAAGTATCAAACATTACCAAAGAGTAAATTTTGTAATTTTTTCAAGTCAGTTGGACACGAAGACAAGGACTACAAAACCTTGGAGATAATGAAGGAGAGGACATTAGATGCATATAGGGTGCAGTTTGAATTAATGATAACACAATATACGCAACAACTATAGTATAATCATTCTCAACAACCATAGTATAACAACGTACAATAGTTTGCAGCGCCACCATAGTACAATAACGCAAAACAATTTGGAGCACCACCACAGTATAACAATGTGAAACACCACCATAGTACAATAATTCACAACTAAAGTATAATCAAGGACCACAATATAATACACCACATAGATATAATCAAGGAAATAGAGGAGGCTTCAAGGGAGGAGGCTAAGGAGGGAGAGGCTTTGGAGGGGGTATAATATCTGTAGTTTGTCACATTTGTTGGAAACATGGACACTATGAAAGAGATTGTCAACAAACACCTGTGACATGTATGTATTTTCGTGAAACATACCATGAGACAGAAGAATGTCTGACACTTATGGTAAAGATACAAGATAAGAGGAACCCAAAAAATCAGACCATCTAATGGATTGTTGTGGAAAACATAGAAGAAGATGGGAAGAATATAAACATAGTTAATATAGGGGGAGAAAATATAGGAGGATATGCAGAAAAGAAGGATCATGACCAGTACCAGTGGGTAAGGAAGAATACAGAACCTGAACAAAAGTTTTATGCATGCAAAGATAAGGAGACATTCAAAGAAGCTAGATAAGAGATTCTCAAAGAAAAAATTACATCAACTTTAGGAAAAAAGCCAGTAGATGATATACCAGTTTATGGAATTCCTCCATTATTTCATCAAACTAACAGAGAGCAACCATCAAAACAAGTAAGTAATATAAGAATTTTTTTGGGGTCTTATGTGAAGTTGTTGAATTACAAAAATTCTTTACAAATATTACAGTGTTTGTTAGAGAATCATAATTATTGAGAAGAAATGAAATTAGAACTCAAGAGGGTCAATCAAGTTCATAAGAAGAGAAGAACAAGTAGGGAATTTAGGTTGAATGCAAACATTGGAGATTTTAATAAGGGGGATATTATACTAGAATTAGGGTATGAAGTCAATGTTCTGCCAAAGAAGACATGGGAATCTATGGGAGAACCTACATTTGGATTCTTAGCTATTCATTTGAAGTTATAAAATCATCATAGAGTGGTACCAATAGGTAGATTGAAGGGGATACAAGTAGATATAGATGGAGTGTGCACCATGGCAGAATTTGAAGTCATTGACATAGTATATAATACTTCACCATATCCAACATTATTAGGTATGGATTGGGATTTTGATAACCAGGATATTAAATTTTTTGAATACAAGGAATATGATATTTGAATCTGGAGAATATAGAGTTATTGCACCATTGGATCTCTCAGAAGGAGGATGGTATGTGGAACATGTGACATAAAATTTAATTACAGAAGAAATAAATCAATTGTATAGAACTACTGCACGTGAAGAGGATTATATCAACCCAACTGCAAATGAAATTTTGAGTTGGAGGGGTATTAGTTATTATGCTTCAGACTCTGATACAAGACTAGAGAATTGGAAGCAGGGACTACATGAATTATCCACTAGAATATGTGCCAAAATGACATGCGTGCTAAGATGGATTGGTTTAGAGGTAAGAGAGCCTCCTACATTTTATGGTTTGAATGACTTATAATATTTTTTAATGAAATTTGAATCAGAAGTAGTATAAAATCAAAGACTACTAGTACTAGATATTTATTTGAAATATACACCTACCCGTTGGTGGGGTACAAATAAAGATAATATCAACAAATGGTATCAATGCAAGAGATTAATGCACATCAGATTCAATGCAGAACAAGAGCATAGATATGAGGAGAAATATGATGGAATTGGACAACCCAGAGAACATGTAGAAAGATGTATAATTCAATGGAAATTAGTACCACCATAAGAATAACCACACATTTTATTCTCACATTAGAAGGAATTACAAAGAACTAGTACACATAATAGGAACAACTCAGGGAAACTGTAAATTGGGAAGAGATACAACATAACTTTTTGATTACATTTTCCTTTGAGCATGAAAGTCCAGAGATAGATACAACACTGAAGGTAGTAAGAGATAGGATTTTCGAAGAACTTGAGGTGGATATTATGACATCATATCAGAAGAAACAAATAGTCAGATAGTTTCTACATTGTTATCATATCGCAGAAGAAGAAGACCCAACAAAAGAAAACCCGTGCAATATCCAGGTCCTAGAAATTGAAGGGGAGAGGGAAGTAGAAGGTCCAAAGCTATATTCAAAATATTATGCTGTACCATTAAATATCAAGAAGGTAAACATTGGACCTACAGAAAAACAAAATATTGTAAGGATTGGAGATTATTGGGATAATCAGATAGTAGAAATAATCACAAAGTTACTACGCGAGTACAACTATTTGTTTCCAGAGACATATTCAGAGATGAAGGGATTAACAGGAGAACTTGGAGAGATGAATATCCCTTTGAAACCAGATGCTAAACCTTTAAGACAAAGACCTTACAGGTTAAATCTAGTGTATAAGAAGAAGACGAAGGAAGAAATTGACAAGATGTTAGAGGATGGTGTCATAGAATCTGTGGAAGAATCATAATGGATTATCCCTATGGTGGTGTAGGAAAAGAAGAAAGGGAGAATCAAGATCTATGTAGATCTGAGAAAACTGAATGATGCTTTCTTATATGATCTGTTTCCTACCCCATTTACAGATAAAGTTTTGGATAATGTAGGAGGTCAAGAGGCCTATTCATTTATAGATGGATTTTTAGGATATCATCATATTAGGATAGCACCAAAATATATACACCAGACAACATTTTCTAAAGACTGGGGATCATTTTAGTATACAATTATGACATTTGGGTTGAATAATGCACCTACCATTTTTTCAAGGGTAGTAGTAGCTTCCTTTAAAGAATTTATTCATACATTTTTGGAGGTTTACTTGAATGATTGGATAATGTTTAGTTTATTAAAGGATCATATGCGAGTGTTAATATTGATGTTAGACAGATGTAGACAATGTCAGATTGCATTGAATATTAATAAATGTATTTTCAATGCACCTTTTGGGATTTTGTTAGGGCATGTGGTGTGTAAACATGGTCTACTGGTTGATATTGGTAAAATTGTTTTCATAGTAAACTTACCACCACCGAAGTCAGTGCGCCAATTGAAGAGTACACTTGGTCATACATGGTATTAAAGGAATTTTATAAGGGGATAGGCATAGATTACTGTGCCAATGGAGAAATTACTGAATAAGGATACTAAATATCAGTGTAATGAGGAATGTCGATAGAGTTTGGATATTTTGAAGGAGAATATGGTGACATCACTAATTTTAGTGTTTCCAAACTGGGAAAAATAATTTCATGTGCATGTGGATGCATCTACAATAACACTAGGAGAAATATTGAGACAACCAGGAGAAGGTGATATAGATCACACTATAAAATTCACAAGCATGAAGTTATCATATTCATAAAAAAACTACAATACTACAGAAAGAGAAGGATTGACCATGGTGTATGCATTGCATAAATTTAGACATTATTTTTTAGGGAAACACTTCAAGATTTTTACAGATCATTATGATCTTAGATATTTAGTCAATAAGCCAATGTCGGGGGGAAGAATATGCATATGTCTACTTTTGTTCCAAGAGTTTGACTTTGAAGTTGTGGTGAATCCTAGAATATTGAATGCAGGACCAAATCACCTATCTAGGATAACTAATGGAGAGGAACCAAGTAACTTGGAGGACAACTTCTCGGATGCACAATTTTTTTCAGTACATATAGATGATGAGTATTTTGATGAAATTATTGAGTTTTGGAGAACAATATTTGCACCAAAGGAATTGCATACTACACAAAAGAAAATTTTGGTGGTCAAAGCTATAGAATACTAATTGATTGTACGTCACTTGTAAAAACTTAGTGCAAACAACATTTTGAGGAGATATGTTATGGAGCATGAAATACCTATCGTTTTAGAATAATCACATGAAGGAATTGTTGGAGGACACTATCGAGGAAAGGCCAATGTGCAGAAGGTATTGTGCACATGATTATTGTGGATAATAGTTCACAAGGATTCAAATCCATACTGTCAGAATTGTGATGTCTGTCGGAGAGTTAGAAATCTATCCAGGAGGGATGAGATTCCATTGAGACCTCAAGTAACTTTTCAAGTGTTGGATTAGTGGGAAGTGGACTTTGTAGGTCCAATTAATCCACCAGTCAGAAGATCAGGATCTATATATGTTATTACAACGACATAATACTTGACCATATGGGATGATGCAACACCAATGAATGATTGTAGTACAGAGACTGTAGCATGCCTTTTATTTGAACATGTAGTTACAAGGTTTGGATGTCCAAGAATATTGATGAGTGATCATGGGACTCACTTTATCAACAGTACAATCCAAGAAATGCTGGAAGAATTTGAGATACATCATCAAGAGATCACTCCTTATCATCCTCAGGAGAATGGAACAGTGGAAGCATTCAACAAGATATTGGAGAATGCATTTACCAATATTTGTAATGTAAACATGGATGATTGAGACTTGAAGGTACCAACAATGTTATGGGATTATATAATTACATACAAGAAGCTAAGAGGGTAGACACCTTTTAGATTGGTGTATGGATAGGAATCAATAGTTCTCTTAGAATACTTGATACCAAGTCTGTGCATTGCAACAATTACAGATATGAAATACAGAGGCACAATAAAGGAAATATTGGCTCAACTCATGGAATTAGAAGAAGACAGAATCATAGATGGATTCCATCAGGAGGTACAGAAAGTAGAGGATAAATCCTAACATGACATATATATTAATAAGAAGAACATCAAAATAAGAGATATAGTTCTCGTCTGTGACAATAAATACTTGAAACACCAAGGGAAGTTCAGAATGCATTGGCTAGGTCCATATGAGATAAAGTCTACCACAGATGGAAGTGTTTTGCAACTAAAGGATTTAGTAGGCAAGGAGATACAAGGAATGGTGAATGGTATTTGACTAAGACTATATAGGGATAGTCAACCTACCAACCCTAATTAATTACAACATAGAAAGTGTAATTGTACATAATGTAGGAAGAAAAATAAAAGAAAAAGTAGAAAACAAGAAAAAGGAAGAAAAACAAAAACTATAAAAATAAGAAAAAGACAAAAAAGAAGTAGTTAGAGGAATAAATGGTAGACATATAGTTGAGAATGATAGTGTGCAATAGATGGTAAATTGATGCGACAAAATTTATGATACTGCATGTAGGAAAAGTAAATGTGACTCACTGGGATGGAAAATGATTGGAAAAATGAAAAAATTGTGAACAAAAAAGAGAGGGCACATCAGAGCATTTATGACAAATTCTATAAAAAGGGAAAATCATGTAAAAGACAAAACACTTGCGATTTTTTAACAAAGGAGTGATACAATGAAAAAATTATGATTGTGGGAAGAATCATAATCCAACTAACTTGCACATAATTTTTCCAAAATTTGAAAAATGTCACCACCAAAAGTCGGAGTGCCAAGTCAGTTCAGGCGAAGGACCAGAAGAAATAACATATCTATGGAGGAGATGACCAGGGTTTTCGATGTGGATGATATTCCAACAACATAAAGTGAATCATTCAGTGTGATGTGGGTCGAGGAGAAAACCCCAGAAGAAGAGGCAGTAAGCCAAGCAACGAAAGAGAAAAACCCTAGGGAAACAAAAAACCATAATACAACAAACCCATAAATGGCACTAACAAATGGTGAGTAGGAAGAAGACAATGAGAGTACAGAATCAGATAAATTGGACACAAAAAATAAATCTAGAATAGAGGAATCCCCAGAGGTTGAAGATGATCGTGAAAAAAATGAAGGAATACATGAGGAAGAAACCCGAGAAGAAACAACCATAGGATAGTTGAAGAAAAGGTAAGCAATGGTGACAATGCACACACAAACACATATTTTGTTGTCAATTCCCCACATTCCATATTTAGTCATAGTTGTAGAATATGTGTTGGGATGTGTTCCCAAGTTGAAGTACGTCGACTACGATGTGACCAAAGTATAAAATTTCCTAGATCTTGTGTAGGAGTTTGACATCAAAAATAGGGGGTCAACCTTTAAAGGAATTACGATAATGGATCCCAAACAATGGATATATAGACTTTACAACTCTGGAATTATGAATTTATTGGAAATTCCTCACTTCGATAGGGGGAAGGATGTTAATGAATGCGTAAATAAAAAAAATCGCACGTACATGGAGGGATTTTGTGGATGGATAGACCTGTCGAAATCAGTGTTATAATTTCTAAGCTTATAGGACTATCGACAGATGGGGTAAATCCTGAGAAATATCTTGATGAAAAACAAAGGAGAAGGCTATTTCAGAGGAATTGAAGGCACAATTTGTCACAAACATAGGTATCAAAGGTATGATAATTAAGAATATCAATGACCCAGCTACCAAATTTGCAAAAAAATTGATGGCATGCAAGCTACTTAGAATGTGTCACAAAGATGAGGTGCATGTAGGGGTAGTCGCAGCAACTACGCAATGCACAGAAGGAATAGTTCTAAGTTGGGTGCCATATATGCTCAATTTATTCCTAGAAGACTACAAAGATGCACATGATGCTGGAATGGAGTTCCAATATTCCTGACTGTTGATTTTGATACCTTTAGATGCATGGGAAAAATCGAAGTATTCCATTTTTTGTGATAGAAGAGGAAAGTGTTGTGCAACAAGATATGAAACCCTATGATGCAACAAAGATTCCAAGCAGAGAAAATCAAACTCAATAATTTTTGGCATGTACATTCAAGAGAAAATTGCATATACATGGATAATTTCACCTGAAGTGGTGAAGGAGCATGAGGGGATAGCCAATTTTAAGGAATATGGGCATAACATATGGATATAATCCAGAAGAGACCCTAACAAGACATGGATAAAGATGCAGTATTGCATAACAAAAAAATAATTCCAATGGGTACTAGAAGAATGACCATATCAATGGGAGGGGCCAGTAGCAGTCAAGAAAGGATCAAAGGGAAAAGAATAGGAAGAATATGGAACATCACATAAGTCTATTATCCTAGAAACAAATACTAGAAAATCAACAGAGAACACCAAATCAACAGTCACTGGTACAACAAAAAAGAATCCAAGGAAGAAGGAAACAATACCAAGAGCCTCAGTACTAGGAAATAAGGGTGCAGAAAGAACAAATGGAGAAGCACAAAAGAAAGATGAGATCCCAATCCAGGAGACAAATATTGGAAACATACCAGAGATAAAGAAACATACACAGACAGAAAAGAGGAAATCAATAATGCATATGGGAGAACAAAGGAAGAATATGAAAGTGTAGAAGAAGCCAATTCAACTCACAATCATTGAAGATGATGAAAAGATGGTAGCATATAAAGTCCAATATGGAGGAGAAGACGCTTTATATGTCATTGAATATCAAAGAGAAGAACTCATGAATAAGTTAATGGAAGTTAAAGAAGATCTGGAGATATTAAAACTCAATGTCACACAACAGAGAAGAACATCACAACATGAGCCAATACATAAAGAAGGAGACAATCCATAAAGAAATAGTGGGAAGCACGACATTCCAGATAAGCCAAATCATGCTACAAGTGTTAAGAACCAAACATCAATATAGCATGGAAAAACCTCAGGAAAAGTACTCAACGCCTTGAAACAGAGATAATTTCAGATAATAATCCTCTTTGAGGGGGCAACCTCCTTTTACCCCACTTAAATGTTCAAGTACAAGATGATTCAAAATGAAAATGTCTCCTTGGTATATATAGGAGACTAGGAGGTATAATTACAACTAATGGCCTAAAGCCAACATAAATAAAATAACATTACTAATATAATATGCCCCAATTAAGGGGTAATGAGCCAACATTAGGGCTTAACATGCCCCTCCCCTTGAGACAAGTGTTGTCCACAATTCTTGAGTAACTCTGGATACTTCTGTATAAAAGACTCATCTTCCCAAGTGGAATCTTCAGCAGGTAGTTTCCTCCATTTAATGAGATACTCTGAAATGGATCTATTCCTTAGCTGGCAAATTCTTGTGTCCATGATGGCTTTAGGCTCCAATATGATTTTTCCTTCCTCGTCAAGTTCTGGCAATATAGTTTGAACTAGGATCTTGTCACCTATAACCTTCTTTAAGCATGAAACATGGAAAACTGGGTGTACTCGTGAAGATGCAGGCAGCTCC
>ML778136.1:136767-150429 GCA_009831015.1 Picea engelmannii | reverse complement strand
GCATTTCTTCACCTTCATCAAGAGTCCAATTAGGATTTTCTGGAGGCTTATTTGGTGTAGAAGGTCCCTTTTTGGGTGGCATGTTGGCCAAATATCACTTTTGAGTCTTGATTTTGAGGTGGTTCTGCTAGACAATATTTTTTCTGTTCTATCTCCCAAGTTTCGGCCCTTCTGGGTATGAAAATTTCTTTTAGGTAGTTCTATGATATTTCTTCTCTGCAATGCCACAGGTCTAATCAAAACTGGATGTGCCAAGTGGAATTTATGGTAACTTCCTCACAACTTTCCGATTTTTGGCCTTTCCAGGAGATCTCACTTTTATAGAATTCCCGACACAAAATAATTGATATCAAATTCTGAAACTCGCACCCAAAATACTATAGACTGTCCACGATCCAATACAACCAGTCCCACTCAATTTGGATACTCTAGAAAGAAGTTATGCTTGTTTTACCTGGAACACCTTCTTGAGACTAGTCAATAGGACTAGTAAGATACCCTATCTTACACAAGGTGTATCTACAAATTTAAGATGACCTAGAAGCTGAACGTTTTACCACAGATACCTTACTAATTTCTGTAAATTTTTTCTGGCGTTCAGGGTCTGAAACGTTACATAAAAAAATTTATAGCAAAAATTATGCAATGACTCATTTTAGGATGATTCCAGAACCCTATCTTGTACAGGTTGTATCTCCGAAAGTATAAGGCCTAAGGAGATAAATTTTGAACCCAACGTACCTTGATCCATCTACTAAATACCCTCCAAGAGGTTCCTTTTGAAACATTGTAGAAAAAAATTTATAGCGAAAATTCCACGGTGTCTCAGATGTAGCAGCGAAACCCCAAGACCTTGAGCTATGATACCATATGTTAAGAACCAAACATCAATATAGCATGGAAAAACCTCAGGAAAAGTACTCAACTCCTTGAAATAGAGATAATTTTAGATAATAAGCCTCTTCGAGGGGGAAACCTCCTTTTACCCCACTTAAATGTTCAAGTACAAGATGATTCAAAATGAAAATGTCTCCTTGGTATATATAGGAGACTAGGAGGTATAATTACAACTAATGGCCTAAAGCCGACATAAATAAAATAACATTACTAATATAATATGCCCCAATTAAGGGGTAATGAGCCAACATTAGGGCTTAACAACAAGTATATGAGGATATCACACAAAAACCTTTGAAGGATGTAGAATAGTTGGACTTGG
This sequence comes from Picea engelmannii, assembly GCA_009831015.1. Classification (NCBI taxonomy): domain Eukaryota; kingdom Viridiplantae; phylum Streptophyta; class Pinopsida; order Pinales; family Pinaceae; genus Picea; species Picea engelmannii. Next base: position 149,210 of record ML778136.1, on the reverse strand, counting down.
CTCTGTCCAAGATAGCAACCAAAGCACTGTATAAGTTATAGATGAGCGTCGCATAAGAATTTCAATATAGAGCTAGGACATATGCAACAAACTTTGACATAGCTAAGGAAGAAAAGGAGGTATTAGAGATAGCTCTCATAAAAGTGAAAATTGAACACGAGGAGGACAAACAACAGATAGAAAAACTGGAGAAAATACTTGAGGAAGTATTCCAAATGATTCCAGACAACACACTAACAAGAGAGCTCAATGTTATAGTCCAAAAATGCCACATCTATGCATCCAAGACATTGGCCCATCCATTTTCATCCTTTCCCAATCATACTGTTGAGGTTTTCTTTGAAAAACTTTTTGGATAATGTATGTGCCCAACTGCACTATCATCCCACATACATACACATGCTTTGTTCTAATCCTCTCACATACATACACATGTTTCATGATATTCAACCTGTGTTTACTCCCAAAAAATGCAAAAAATATAAAATTGCACGTATTTCGACAAAGTTTACGAGCTATAAGGTTTTTCTGACCATTTTACCCCTTGTATCCCTTCCCCAAACCGAATAACCATATTTTTCTCATATAAAAATGGGTCTAGGGGAATCATTTGGAGATATGAACAAGAGAATAAGAAAACTCTGCCAAAATACACGTTTTCTTATTCTCAAAGAATTGACTCTAGTGTACTCATTCTATAGGGTGTTCTAGACACTAGAACCATTCTTGGTACAACTTCTATTGAAAATTCAATGTTGGCACAAGGGCAGACCCAGGGTACAATGCTTAACAACGCACCAAAAAAACTCCGACTACCGACCCTTGTTGATTAGGGTTGGTTGTCATTGATGTCAACCCTTGAAGAAATCCCTGTAGCACAAGGTTTGGGTAATGGACCCAAGTTTGTTTGATGTAAAGATGACTCATTATTGTCTTGTCATGATTGATAAGAAGTAAAAATGGATGAACTCCAAAGTGGTCCCCTTATGGTGAAATCCCTCACGGGAAGACTCTTTGCGGAGTGAGAGAACCCATTCTTATTTGAGGAATAATGAGATGAAGGATAGTGAATTTGTCAATTAAACTATCCTATATGGATAGTGATTTTCATTCCATTTCTGGTGGTATGTGGAACATCACATAACTCCTCACTGTTAGAGAGTTATGACCATATGAAGTTGGAGAACCCCTCATAAGTCTTATAGAATCCCACAAGGGTCAAAGTGCTTTGCAAAATAAATTATTTTAAATGAAGAAGCCCTAAAATAAGGAAAGTGTAAGGCTACATGAAGATATAAATAAGAGGCAAAGCTCACTCATTATACACACACTTGTACATATTGTATATCTATTTTCTTGTGTAAAGATTCTTTTAAATACTTGTGGATACATATGAAGTGGCGAACGTTTGAGGTAGCACGAAGGGTTGACAATGAAATTCTTGGAATTACAGCAAAACCCTATTTTCTGAGGTGTACACGGGTTGTCTGTGTACAAGGTGTGTACATGCTGAGTTATATGTGGGTTGTTTGTGTACGAGCTGCATACATGTTGAGTTATATGCGGGTTGTCTGTGTACAAGGTGTGTACATGTTGGTAAATCCATGGAAACTTGAAGGGATAAAGATGCAGAGGTTCTAGATTCGGAGATAAATCTCCCAAGAAGGTCTAAAGTGCTCAGATACATTATATCCGTCCATTGGTTCAAAAGGTATGTCTTATTTCTATGAATAGTTGGATTTTGATGTATGCATGAGGAATGACAATGGAGATTTGAGGATTCTCCCTAGAGAGACTAGTGGCTTCATGGGATCTTCTGCATAAGTCAAATCTACAGAAATACAGTGATGGTATATTCATCATTGATACTTCTTGTGAGGCACATCTTGTATTTCTTGGAATATGGCTAAGGGTTTTTATGGTACATGGTTGAGAGTTTGTATTTGTGTAGTAGTTGATGTATTGAAAGATTGAATATCAGAAAGGGGTTGATGACTAAGAGCATGTGAGGGATATTATACTTGTTCATGATGACACATACCTATATGACACATGACTAGAGAGAGGCATACTTGCCTTGAGTAAAGGTTATATATAAGGATGCATGCACAGGGAATAGTTATAGTTTGGATATAGTGACAGGTTACAGATCTATGTGAAAGAAGTTACAGAGGATCAAAAGTTTTCAAGAAAAAGGAAACCCCAGTTTTTAGAATGCATACGCAGGCTGCATAACAGTTTGGTAGCATACATACGCAGGCTGCATAACATATATGGCGCGTACATACGTAGACTACAACACTACATGTCGTGTATCTATTGTATTTTTTTAGATACATGTTCAGTTCAGGTATAGTTTGATTGCAGGGTAGTTGTACAGATTGGATACAGGTTAGTGGTACAGGTTGATACAATTGTACAACAGTATATCTCACAGTGACAGGTTGGCAGTGGTTCCATGATTCTACTTATACTTTAGGGCGGTTGTACGGGGCAAGGACAGGTGGTTGTAGCCACCTTCCGGTTGTAGGCAGAGAACATAGGGGGTTGTAGCCAAAGAATTGGGGAGTTGGAGCTTCCCTTAGGTTGTAGCTTGAGAAACTAAGGGGTTGGAGCCTCCTTCCAGTTGTAGCTGGAAAACAAAGGAATTTGGTGCTTCCAATGAATGTAATTCTTGAAGACATATAATGTTTTCTCCCGATTTGGGTTTCCATGTAAAACACCGGTGTATTGTGTATGTGTGTGATTGTTCATTTCCTATTGCTCATTATTGGATTATAATTCTACATTGATATAACACTTGGATTATTTGGAGAAAAAGGATTATAATTACGTTATTACTGATTCACCCCCACCCCCCTCTCAGGAATCCAGCAATTGGTATCAGATCTAGGTTCCTTCAGAAATCAGTTTAACCATTGAAAGGTAGATCATGGAAAATACCATTTTTTATAAAAATGGAATACCACAATTTGATGGACAAAGGTATGTTTTTTGAAGCATAAGGATGAAGACATATATACAATCATAGGGATTTCAAGTTTGGCAATCATTTGTAAATGGATACACAACACCAACAGTTCCACCAACAAATGATAAAGCAATGAAACTTGGTGAGAATAATTCCAAAGCTACAAATGCACTTTTGAATGGTATCAGTGATACGGTATTTACCAAAGTTGCACATTGTAAATATTCTAAAGAGATTTGGGACAAGATTTGAAATATTTATGAAGGAGATACAAAATTCAAAGCAACAAAGCTTCAAACGTACAGAGGTCAGTTCGAACAACTAAAAATGAAGGAAGATGAGAATATTTCATCCTACTTCTTACGAGTCGATGAAACAATGAATGCAATCATAGGATTGGGAGAAGAAATCAAAGAATTTGTAATTGTTCAAAAGGTACTAAGATCTCTTTGTATTAGATTCAACCCTAAGATATCAACACTAGAAGAAAGATCGGATCTAAACTCAATAATCATGGATGAACTGCATGGAATATTCATAGCATATGAAATGAGAACTGAATAGGAAAATCAAGATGTAAAAGAAGCATCCTTCAAAGCATCCAAAATATCAAAGAAAAAAAATAAGGAATAAGAAGAATATAGCAGTAGCAATGACATCTCGGAAGATGATGAAGAAGTGGCCAACTTCATCAAAATAATGAACAAGGGAACCAACGGTAGGTATAGAGGTAATCTTCCTTTAATTTGTTTTAATTGTGATGGTATTGGTCATTTTGCTAACAAATTTCCTCATAAGAAAAAGAGAAATTATAAAGGTTACTCAAAAGGAAAACACACATATAAAGGCAAAATAACTACAAAGAAAGACTTCAAGAAAATATTATGCATCAAAGAAGACATTTCATCATCAGATGAAGATGAAATCAGTGACAGTGAGATAGGAAGAGTTCTATTCATGGCAGTAAAAGATTCTGACAAAGAAGACTCTGAAGAAGAATATGAAGAAACCGAAGAAGGATATGAAGAAGTCGAAGATGAAATTGAAGAGGCCAAAGTTGACTATCAAGAAGAATTAGTGTGTGCCATAGACGTTATCAGAAGAGAAAATAAGAAAAACAAGAAACTACAAGTAGAACTAGACAAGAAAAAGGACACTCGAGAACTAGAACAAATGATCACAAAATTGAAGGTTCAAATAGAAGAAGATAAAAGAATTGAAGAAGCACTCAAAGAAAAACTAGAAGAAAAGGACAAGATCATTGGAAACTTGGAAGTAGAGATTGTCACACTAAGAAAAGATATTCAAAAGAAACATATGCAGAATAGCTCAAAATTTCTGGATGACATTATCAACAGTCAAAAATCTCATCTTGATAAGTCTGGACTTGGATACAATCAGACAGAAAAGGGATCAAGCTCCAAAACAACAAAGCAAGAAACAAATCCAAAAAGCTATGAAGAAACAATCAAAGAGGATAGGAAGATATACAAGGAAGATTACAGGGACACTCCTCCACCAAGAAGATTCAGATTTCAATATCAACAATAGACAGATAGGCCTCAAGAAGAAGAAGGATTCATAAGAGCGCCTCCTTTCAGAAGATCTTCAACTCCCATATATCAAACTACATTTTTTGGTTTATGTTATGCATGTAACAATTTTGGACATGTGGCCAAAGATTGCAGAATGACAGTCCCTCCTAAAGAACCTCAACAGAATAACAACAGTCACAAACAAGAACCTCAGAAAATGACATGGATAAGAAAGCAAGATCAGTATAACAATGAAGAATGCACGATCGCTCTATAAGCTAAGAAAAAGAAACACGGTTGGTATGTTGACAGTGGGTGTTCAAAACACATGACAGGTTATAGAGACCAATTTCTTACATTGCGAAAGGAAAGAAATTGATCAGTCTCCTTAGGAAATGATAATTCAGCCAAAATCATTGGAGAAGGCACCATCAGAATTGGGAACAAGAATGAAAAGGCACAAAATGTTCTACTAGTAGAACATATGAAACATAATCTTCTAAGTGTGAGTCAAATTTGTGACCAAGGTCATAAATTTACTTTCGATTCACAAAAGTGTGAGATAAGAAGAGAAGGTTCAAGGAAATTGGTCGGTACAACTGCTAGAACTTCAAGCAACATATATGTGTTAAGTGAAATTGGAAATGAAAAGTGTTGTCTAGGAAAGGAAGATGAAATTTGGCTATGGAATAGAAGAATGGGTCACATGCATTTTGATAACCTTGTCAAAGTCAGCGAAAGAGAAGCAGTCAAAGAAATTCCCCAGATCACGAAACCAACCAACACTTTATGCAAGCATTGTCAACAAGGAAAGTAAACAGAGACCAGGTTCAAATAAAAGGAATATTCAACAACAAGACCAATGGAAATTGTGCATATTGATCTAGTTGGACCAAATACAACAAAGGGCTTAAAAGTTGAGAGATAATTTATGTTATTAGTTGATGATTATACAAGAATGACTGCAGTTTTCTTTCTCAAGAACAAGTCATAAGATTTTGAAAACTTCAAGATCTACAAGGAAATGGTTGAAAATGAGATGGATTCAAGAATCAAATGCTTGAGATCTGATAATGGAGGATATTTCACTTCAAAGGAATTTATGGACTACTGCAACATTCATGGAATAAAAAGGAAATTATTTGTTGCTAGGACACTTCAACAGAATGGAGTTGTTGAAAGAAAGAACATGATAATACAGGAAATGGATCGAACAATGCTAATGGATTCCATGTTGACAGATATATTTTGGACATAGGAAGTGCATACATTAGTTCACATTCAAAATAGAGTAGTGCTCAAAAACAACATTGATAAAAATCCCTACAAGATATGGAAAGGAAGACCAGCAAATGTGAAGCACTTCAGAGTTTTTGGAAGAAAATGCTACATCAAAAGAGAAGATGGTGGAATGGGAAAGTTTGACTCTCGTGTGGACAAAGGAGTACTTGTTGGTTACTCAAGTACAAGGAAAGCATACAAGTATTACAATCTAATATTGAACAAAGTTTTGGAAAGCATCAATGTAACAATTTATGAAACAAGCAGACCAGAATCAAAGGAAGAAGAAAACAAATCAATGGAACAACTTTTCAAAGAAGAAGCAGAAGATGAAGTAGAAGAGGAAGATGAAGAGAATCTAATAGAAACAGAAGAGAAAGTTCAGAAAGTATCTCCAAATACACCTAGCAAATGAGTACAGAAGAATCATCCTTTAGATCATATTATTGGAAACAAAAACGTAGGAGTTGAGACTAGAAGAAAAATCCGTTCACCAGAACAAACACACCTAGAACTCTTATCTACAATTGAACCAAACCGTTTTGAAGAAGCCAACAAGGATGAATTTTGGAATAAGGCCATGGATGAAGAATTGGATCAAATAGAGAAAAATGACACTTGGGAATTGGTTCCAAGACCAAAGAATAAGAATGTGANATTTCACTTCAAAGGAATTTATGGACTACTGCAACATTCATGGAATAAAAAGGAAATTATTTGTTGCTAGGACACTTCAACAGAATGGAGTTGTTGAAAGAAAGAACATGATAATACAGGAAATGGATCGAACAATGCTAATGGATTCCATGTTGACAGATATATTTTGGACATAGGAAGTGCATACATTAGTTCACATTCAAAATAGAGTAGTGCTCAAAAACAACATTGATAAAAATCCCTACAAGATATGGAAAGGAAGACCAGCAAATGTGAAGCACTTCAGAGTTTTTGGAAGAAAATGCTACATCAAAAGAGAAGATGGTGGAATGGGAAAGTTTGACTCTCGTGTGGACAAAGGAGTACTTGTTGGTTACTCAAGTACAAGGAAAGCATACAAGTATTACAATCTAATATTGAACAAAGTTTTGGAAAGCATCAATGTAACAATTTATGAAACAAGCAGACCAGAATCAAAGGAAGAAGAAAACAAATCAATGGAACAACTTTTCAAAGAAGAAGCAGAAGATGAAGTAGAAGAGGAAGATGAAGAGAATCTAATAGAAACAGAAGAGAAAGTTCAGAAAGTATCTCCAAATACACCTAGCAAATGAGTACAGAAGAATCATCCTTTAGATCATATTATTGGAAACAAAAACGTAGGAGTTGAGACTAGAAGAAAAATCCGTTCACCAGAACAAACACACCTAGAACTCTTATCTACAATTGAACCAAACCGTTTTGAAGAAGCCAACAAGGATGAATTTTGGAATAAGGCCATGGATGAAGAATTGGATCAAATAGAGAAAAATGACACTTGGGAATTGGTTCCAAGACCAAAGAATAAGAATGTGATTGGCACAAAATGAGTTTTCGGGAATAAATTAAATGAAGATGGACAAGTTACAAGGAACAAATCTAGATTGGTATGTAAAGGATATGCACAGATTGAAGGAATCGACTTTGAAGAGACATTTTCCCTAGTTTCCAGAATGGAAACAATCCATTTTATTTTAGCCTATGCATGCTCCAAAAATGTTAAAGTATATCAGATGGATGTAAAATCATCTTTTTTGAATGGGGAACTTGAGGAATAAGTCTACATTGAAAAACCAAAAGGATTTCAGTTGTCACAGAACAAAAATTATGTGTGTAAACTAAAGAAGGCCTTGTATGGTCTAAAATAGGCTCCTAGAGCATGGTACTCTAGACTAGATAAGTATCTGCAGTAGGCATGGTTCAGAAAAGGAAGTGCAGAAAACAACCTCTACATCAAGGTAAGTCAAGGTAATATTTTATTAATTGAAGTTTATGTTGATGATATTATTTTTTGTAGTGATTGTTGAGTCTCTATTTTGACATAAATAATGCCCTATGTTACCCTATATCTAAGCCTTTTTGCCTCTGTTATAAACCTATACTAGACTACTCCCTCCCAAAACACATGCCTAAAAGCTATGTCATGTCCACAAGAGGTAATTGATGATTTAAAGCATGTTTGTTTAACTTTCTTAAATTAATTCGATTGAAAGTGTTTTATTTTGTATAGTCATAATGATTTGATTTATGAGTAATCTATCCAACACTACCAGACACAGTGTAATCCAGTACCAAATCCATTCTAGTACCCAAGATAGTTTTAACCCGGTACTAAATCCATTCTGGTACCAAGACGTGTGTTATTCCGGCACTACCTTCTCTACTCTATTCCGGTACTAGACTCGCGACTGTGTGCAATCCGGTACCAGAACCTCTATTTCTAGAATGCACCAGTTGGACCTGAATAATGGTGAATATTTCGAGAAGACAATTGGATAGAAGTGCCCGAGTCAGTTTTCCAGTTGCAAGAGACTCCATCACTCATGCACTTAGTGTCATGAGGATGTAGTCGATTCCTAAAAATTCGATGTAAATATTAAATGTGAAATTTCTCAAATTGTTTAATGTTTATCCATAGATATTAATAGTATTAGCTTACCTTATATAAGGAATGTTGTATAGATGATAAAGAGAGGATATAATGGCGAATGTAAAAAAGTATGCTGTAAGAACCAGACAATACTTATCATTGTCATGTATGAAGTAAAAGATGGTTGATCCAATTTACCGGCTGAATTAATACAGAAGATCTTTTATGTCAATTCTTGGATGTGAGTGAAAAGTTTTAGTCTGTTACTCCCTTAAAAGGTTCCTTGTTGGTTTGGCAAGGGCCCACCTCCCCAACTAAGGTAAACCTCCTTGTATACATTATGTGTGTTTGTGTGGATAGTTTACAACAGTGTGTGTGTGATTTTTCTTTACTTCATTTTCAGGATTGAACATTGAGTTAATCATTTTGGATTGGTGTGAATAAGCAAGTGTTAGATCGAATAAACATTTCATTCTCAGATGTTGAGGGTGGCTATTTCATAATTTGAAGTGTGAGACTGATATTTTGAGTTTATGACTGTAGTAGACCTAGTATCGCAAGGGACCAGGAGACTTTATATTTCATCTTCATGTTCTGTAATAAAGTATTTCAGTTATACTGAACTTCCCTTGTGCTGGTTTGATTTAATTACATGAGGTTGAAGTTGGATTTTGTTTCGAGAAGGGTTGGAATTGTTTTAATGGCTACAGAAGACAAGCTTCTTAAAGTTCATCTTTTCAATTCAAGCACCTGAAATGAACATACTTGTTTATCTAGGACAACATCTCTTTGATTGACTGTTTGTTTAAGTTTCATTATAAATTTTCTCTTCTAGGTTCAGAGAATACTTTGAAGTATTTAGAAATCTTAGAAACATGATTTTTATGTTATTAATTATTTCCTATATGCAACAGACTTAGGTAGGTTACTTGTTCTTAGCACATATAGTGTAACGACTCTTTCGATTACGAATCCCAGATTGACATTTAAATGTGTGTGAGATATACATTGAACATATTTATACACCAACATTTCATTTTGGTGCCATTGCTAGGGAGTTGTAAATGGTAACAGGTAGCATATTTTTTATTGGTTTGATGAAGTATTGGATTGGATTTGAGGATAATCTGAGGGTGGAGAGAAGATGGTAAGATGAAAGGTAAGAACCTATGCATCCACTTTGGTGGGGTTGCTCCAAAGTCAGGTTGTCCTCCTACCTCTAATTAGGAATCTACGTTTTCATTTATTTCATTTTTTTTATGAGTAGGTATAGAGATAACAAAGGTATATTTATTGCTCCTAAAATCTTAGAAAAACTAGAAAAGAAAACAACAAAGAAACCCCCCCCTCATACTAATTCATCGAAAACTCGTGCAGGAAAAATTCTCAGAGGAGAGAGCTCAAAGGAAGCAATTGCAACAACAACAAAAGGCACTAGATCTGAAGACACTGTTCAGATTAAATACATAAGGCAACAAGAAAGGGAGGAAGCATTGGCGACCCCATACAGAGGAGAAACTGGAAAATAAGTAGAGGTGGTAATAGAAGAGGCTACATCTGTTGTTCGGAGGCCACACAAAACCTTGGAACAACCAAAGATACCAGGTAACCCAGTGGTGGAACCATCACTCAGTGGAGAAAATTCACCACCTCCCTATAGATTGCCTGGAAACATGGTAGAAGAAGAGGGAAGCATAGCCAATGAAACAGAGACATTTGGGTTCCCCATACTGGATATTTCCAAAGACATTGCTATGAAGAACATTCCATTATCTTCACTTCCTCATTTCTGAGGTATGTCGACAGAAGACCCTGACTCATTTTTATTTGAATTTGACATATTGTGTAGGAGCTATAACTACACAGATAATGCTAAAAAAATAAAACTTTTCCCAGCCACACTAAAATATTCGGCACTGCGGTGGTTCATGAGCTTAGGGGAACACACAATTTTGTCTTGGGACGGTATGAAGGAGGCCTTCCTCTAGAAATACCAAGATTACTGCAGACCTAGAGATGCTAGGAATGATATATTCAAAATGCAACAATCGGAATAAGAAAGCTTAGAAGACTACCTAGAGAGGTTCTTATACAATTACCAAAAGACTAAGTAGTTTTTCTTAGATACAACTACAGTTAGGAATGTCTTTCTAAAGGGTGTGAGGGATGATTGTATAGACATGTTAAACTTCATGAGTTCTGGGGACATATACCAAAATCCATTTGTAGACATAGCAAAGTATTGTAAAAGATACTCTTGCAGTCAAGCTAAAATGGGGAAAAGTATAAGGGACCCTACCAACAGAATTGCTAAATCCACATCCAGAGGCATCACGAGGATTGAACTAGGAAATCTATTGGGAAAATTTAAAATAGGTATCCTAAACACCATCAGTTCTCAACTAGATACCATGAAAATTAAAAGAAAACAAGAGGAAGAAAATGTTGTGTTAGCAATTTTCTGTCATCAGTGTAGGAGGAAACACCCTGAAAAGGAATGCCCCCTCAATGTTATTGAAATCTGTGGTCTTTGCACAAAGGACCATCCTACTAATGTATGCCCTTCTCTTCCCAAACTCAAGGCCATGTTCAAGGGAGGAGGAGAACCTGAGACATCCTACCCCCCTTGGAGAGCATGGAGACAACAAAACCCCAACATGTTTGCCGACCCAATTACACAATACCCCCAACAATAATGGGTACCCATGTATTATCCTCATTGGTTGACACAAACCCAAACTTGGCAACATGGGTGGAGAGGACCTATATATGGGAATGTATCCTTTCAACCAACAAATTTTCCCACCTATCCACAATATCCTTCGAATATTTCGTAGTTGCTCCAAGGATTTAACCCCCCTACTCTTCTTCCACCCCCACAACTACAAAAACCACTTGCACTACCCATGAATCCAAATATGCAACAACCAATGCAAGTTGCACCCATCCAAAACCCTCCTCGGCCTACCCCTATTCCTGTACAACCTATCCCTAACCCAAATAATAGACCGACACAACCTATACAAAACATTGAAGAAAAAACCTTTCCTACATATGTAATAACACCAGCTCTATTTAATGGAATTGAATTAAGATCGGGAAGGATTGTAAACAAAACAAATCCCACTATGGTTATTCAAGAAGAACAAGTGCATAATCACACAAACCAAGAATAAAAAATAGATGTCCAAACGGTTCAAATAAAAGAACATATGACTGATCCATTGAACGAAGAAAGAAACACTCCAGTACCACAAGAAATTCCTTCTCCCAAATTCCTTGAAGCAGAAACACCCCATGAAATGAATCCCCCTTACCCAGAAAGGCTGCTCATAAAGAAAACTAAGGAACCTCTAGAACATAATCTAGAGACTGAACTCTGGAATATATGTGTAAAGATCCCACTACTACAGGCCATTAAATACATACCGATCTATACTAAAATTATAAGGGACCTTTGCATTAAAAATCCAGGGAGAAAGAGGAAGGAACCTCCTATCATACGGGTGGTAGGGAAGTTATCCGAATTTATAAAAGAAATGCTCTCCAAGTATAGTGATCCAGGAAACCTAGTAGTAACCATAGAAATCAATGGTGTTGCCTTACCTAACACATTGATTTATCTAGGGGAAACAATAAATGTGATGTCAGTAAACACTATGAAAACACTGCAACTAGATCACTTAAGAGCTACACAAACTTTGCTAGAGCTTGCAGATAAATCAGTCATCACCCACTAGTACATTTGGGTCAAATTTTGATGACATGTTCAATGCAATTGCCACTTTATATTGTCGAAAGAACGACAAACAATGGACCCCTATCAAACGTCGTTTCACATGACGTCTATTTTCCGATGACATAGATTTCGTCGTAAGACCGACGTCTTGGAGGTGGCAAGACCGACGTCCTAAACGTGGAAAGAGAGACATCTTGGATGTGGCAAGAGAGATGTCTTAGATGTGGCAAGAGAGATGTCCTGGACGTGGCAAGAGAGACATCCAAAATGTGGCAAGAGCGACGTCTTGGACGTGGCAAGAGAGACGTCTTGAACATGGAAAGAGAGATGTCTTGGATGTAGCAAGAGTGA
>ML778136.1:120981-131905 GCA_009831015.1 Picea engelmannii | reverse complement strand
CGTTACAATTCGTGAGTCAGCAAGAGAAGATGAATCAGAAGCATGCGAAATGGGTAGAGTACATGCAGAACTTCACCTTTGTCATCAAACACATTTCGGGAACTGCGAACAAGGTGGCGGACGCCTTGAGTAGAAAATGTTTGTTGCTGCAGGAATTCAGGGTCAAGACGTTGGGTTTTGAGAACCTGAAAGATATGTATGCAGGTGATATTGATTTTGGGGAAGCTTATGAAGCAGTCGAGAACCCAGTTCTCAGGAATAGGAGTCCGTGGATTGACTACCTGATCCAGGAGGGATTGCCATTCAAGGCCAATCAATTGTGCATTCCCGATTGCTCTATGAGAGAGAATTTGGTGAAGGAAAAGCACAGCGGAGGATTAGCAGGTCATTTTGGGCATGAAAAAACATTCGCCAAGCTGAGCGAATCTTATTACTGGCTGGGCATGCGTACAGATGTGAGCAAGTTTGTTGACAGGTGCAGAATTTGTCAACACGCGAAGGGCAGAAAACAAAACACAGGGTTATATCAGTCATTGCCTATACCCGAAAGGCTATGGGAAGCCATTAGCATGGACTTTGTGTTGGGGTTGCCGAGAACACAACGAGGAGTTGATTCCATATTTGTTGTGGTGGACAAGTTCTCAAAGATGGTGCATTTCATTCCGTTCCATAAGACGAGCGATGCAACCCACATCGCCAATTTATTTTTCAAAGAGATAGTCAGATTGCATGGATTGCCGAGAAGCATAGTCTCGGATCGGGATACCAAATTCATAGGTCATTTTTGGAGGATGCTATGGAAGAAGTTGGGGACTGACTTGGAATTCAGCTCTTCTTACCATCCGCAAACAAATGGGCAGACCGAAGTAGTCAACAGGATCTTAGGGGATCTGTGGAGAAGCCTAGTGGTGGAGCATCACACCAGTTGGGATCAGATCTTACCACAAGCAGAGTTTGCATACAATGATTCTGTGAATTGGAGTACAGGTCAGAGTCCATTTCAAATTTTATATGGAACACAGCCGAGAGGAGTGTCTGAGCTCAGAGAGTCAGAACAGGCTGAGACTAGCAGCGCGAGAGCTGAGGAGTTCGCTGAGGCGATGAAAGAACTTCACGCACAGGTGAAGCAGCGACTGCAAAGGATGAATCAGGAATATAAGTGCAGAGCCAATCAAAGGAAGAAGTTGCTTCAGTTTGAAGTTGGAGACATGGTTCTAGCGCACCTGAGGAAGGAAAGGTTCCCAAGGGGAACATACAACAAGTTCAAGATGAAGAAAATCGGACCGTGCAGAATTCTGAGAAAATTCGGGGAGAATGCATATGAGCTTGAGTTTCCAGAGGGCATTGGGATATCTCCGATTTTCAATATCTCGGATTTATACCCCTACAGGGCTGATGAAACAGGCACTGGAATTGAGGAACCAGTGGTCCAGTGGGAGAAACAATTACTAGTTGCACAGAAACCGGGGATGGAGTGCATACTGGATAAACGAGCAGGGAAGAAGACCAGGAGGAAGCAGTATTTTGAATACCTGGTGAAATGGAAAGATCACCCAGTGGAGGATGCCAGCTGGGATACAGAAGTAGTGATTTTGAAACATGGGAAGACTGTACAGGAGCTCATGGGCAGGAGCCCATGAAATCTTTCGAGCCGAGGAGTATGATGCAGGAGCATCCACATTTTGATCAAGCGAGCCAGCGCATGGAGAGAAATAATACAGCTGGACCGCGCCAGCGCGTGCATTTTGAGTTACCTTGGATTTATTGCGCCACCACTTGAATGAAGAAATTCAAAGCTAGGCGCGCTTGTATGATATTAAAGATAAGAAGGCATTTATTTAGTTTCAATGCTGTTAGGTAGGAGTTAATTGTAGATTAGACAGATTTGACTCTTGAGAGGGAAAACAGAATATAAGCACCCTCCTTTGTATTATTAAAGAGTTCTGCATTATTCTGAATCCAGCATTAGCATAGAGAGAAACAGAGAACAGAGCAGAGAGCTTGTGAAGAACCTTCATGTACAGATATTGAGTTAATAGGAAGCTGTGATTCAATTCCATGGATGTGTTTGATCTCTGTGTGTTGTTGATATTATGCTTATGCATGTTTGCTTCTTTTTATGCTTATCTCCTATATGCTGCATATGTGATTGCATATCAGGTTCATAACCTGAGGGAATGAAGTGAATGAGTTTCCATCGTTTCTCTGCTTAAGCCAGGAGATTCCTGCATAGAGTGCAGTTGAATTCCTCCGCATAGAGTGCGTGGAGGAGGTTAAGCAGTTGAACTTTTGTTCTCTTTTGCCCGGAGTGAATTGGGTTGTTCGAGCCGGGCAGGTGGAGTGCAGGTCGAACTGGAATCTCAGCAGCAAGTCTGAGAAGGGAAGGACGGGTTTGTTGTAGCTGTGGATGTACAGAACCTGGGAGGCTTCAACACTTTGAAATTTGTTGAAGGAGAAGCGCAGAAGAAGTGCTCAAAGTTCCCTGAAGGAGCCAGAGAAACAAAGCTCAGGAGGGATAGTTCCTTGCAAGCATTGTGGGAACAGACCCAGGAGGAGCGTGAGAAGAATTGAGCCTCGAGAGTCGGAAGAGTTCGCAAGTGCAAGTGGAACCCATTTTCCATCGTGCATCGGCATATCGGGTTTGACGAGTGCAAAGGTTGCATGCACGTCGAAATCGTGAGCCGCGATTTCCCGATTTAATCGGAACCGTCAGTTTGATCGCAGACAGGTGGCACGGATCCGGCGTATCGGGGTTTCGGCATTCRGGGTTTCCAGCAGCAAGGCAACTAGGTATTGTGGATTCATGATCTGCGAAACCCCGAGACGACGCGTCAGCGTGGGACCCCAGGGATATAGTGGAGGACAGGTGGCGCGGTAGCAGAAAATCGGCACCTCGGTACCCGRGGGTTTGAAAGGTGAGGAGATCACGACCTTTCATATGCCGATTTCTCGATAGGGAAATCCCCGATACACGGAGGGTTGACCGTTGACCATCGGCACTCAGAGTTTCAGCGTTTGGTCGCACGAGGACAGTGTCGTCAGCCTCGCGATATCGCAAGACCCGATCTCCCGATTCGCGAAAGGGAGGATCGTCGAGAAGTATCCTGTGGGTGACGAAAACGCCTGAGAGGAATTGGAAGAGCTTGGACTCTTCAGCCGGGGGTAAAAGAGGAGGTCCTGGTGGAGCGACCGTGCCGTTGAGGGCCGGTTGACATCATGGTGGCAAGAGAGACGTTAAGAGGTATCAGCTCCGACGTGGTTGCTATGGGAGAGACACTCTTGGAGGTGGAAAGAGCGACATCTTGGAGGTGGCAAGAGAGACATCTTGGACGTGGCAAGATCGACGTTAAGAGGTATCATCTCTGACGTGGTTTCTATGGGAGCGACACTCCAAGACGTCGCAATAGTGATTGTGTTGAAGGTATTTAAAAAAAAATACAATATCAATACTGAGAGGAACATGTACATTAACCTTTGCTAAAATACTAGCCATATCAATATTTAAATCTATATCATCGGTCTTAGGCAAGGTTGGTTGAGGAGGAGGGATAACTTCCAATGGTAAAGGGGGTCTTGTCTAATTAGGTTTTGGATCACTAGGATATGTCTCAGGTGTTTTATCATACCAACTCGCAATTGTTAAGCTAAAGTCCAAAAGCTCAAGTGCAAGCATGCGTAATAAGACTGCAAAAATATACTAGAAAGTAAGTCCTTGTTTTTAGAAAGGATCAAAAGAATACTTTACTTTATTGGGTATGTCGAAACAAGTTCCATCCAATACAAGATCCTATATACCAATGTGATAGCTGAGCAACATAAATTCCACAACGTTCACTGAAACCTCTGACAATTTGTTTGACATTTAGCAGACAATTATATCATCAATAATACAACTTGAAGTCATTGTAGGTATTGCTTTTTATCCTTTGACTAGCACAACAACTTCACACATAGAATGCAAGTGTTATGTATATATACATTGAGAAGAAGAGCAAATTCATAGAATGAAAATTGTAGCAATTCAAAACAACCATAATAGATATGGATTCAAGATATAAATCTCATAATCTCTCATGCCAAGACATTTGAAAATGTCAAACCATGTAAAATTCAATATCCCAATACTCTGTCAAAACAAGGGGCAAAAAAATACAAATTTAAATACTTCAACAACTATAGCAGATTTGGCCTACAGATATACATCACATATATATTCCAAGTTTAGTTTCAAATAACAACCAATCTTAATGTTATATACACAACTACTCCATCTAGTTTCAAATAACAACCAATGTTAACTATCATATACACAACTAATCCGTGTAGTAGATATATTAAGTGATTGAACATCACAGACATTTTTCAAACATGGTCCAAGAACATGACAGGCCAAAGCAGAATATTGTGAATTTGTTCAAATGGCCTCCTGTATTGCACATTATGAGGAAGGTGCACATCCAAACTATAGATGGTCTCACAGATTTCAGATATAATCTTAGGAAAAGAAACATCCATATATCGAATTACTATATTCAAGATATACGCGATATGTTATCTAAGTATGTAGATGCATCCATTTAGCCAGAATTATTTACACGCTCACATTCATCAATCCATTCGGAATACCTGCAAACATTTTTCAAAAATACAAATGGCTAAGTCATCCATAGAGATAGTTATTACTCCATTACATATTAAGTCCCTCTCCTCCAATTCAATAAGGATGACCTTTGTTCAATAATTCAAACCTCTATAAATATCAACTATTCAACTAATCTTACTACACTACTAAAAAAAGGCATGTGGAAAAACCCAAACACTAAAATATATGGTTCAGAAAACTTACATGTTAATGGGATCACTCAATGTTGTCAATTACAATTAATCCAAGAGAGGATATTATGTTCAGTAAGGGCTCAAAATTAGAAAAATCACTTGTGAAAAATAATACATAAAAATAACCATAGGAAAACACAAAAAACTACACTGACCATTTATTGAGGTGTTGAAACTCTCCTGGCATATCCTGCATGAAGCCTCCCCGATAAGATCTTTCTAATCCTTGAATGAATAAAAATGTAAGAACTAGAAAATTTTCAAATTGCAAGGCTTCATATAATCAACAAACTAAATGTCAAACTGCAAGGCTTACTTGCTGGGAAACCAAATAATATAAGACCCAGAAATATCAAAAGAAAAATAAACAAACTACATCAAAATCACTCTTAGAGATTCAACCTAAGTTGGGCAAAAGAACATGCCACTTTTATATCATAGGGAATAGTTAATCAAATATACTAAAGTTGAAAACTAATGGTCCATTGCCTATTTTTATGGCTCAACATTAAATGTGGTCAAAGTAAGGATACCAAAAGGGAAGATATTTAACTAGGCAGGTGCACTTTTGAATTAATGTCATGTGCCATACAAAGTCCTATTCATGGAAATTTGATCAATATTTAATAGTTATCACCACACAAATCTATGGTAGTTAGCAAATTTCTGGGGAGGCTGACACATCATTGGCAATCCTTTTTACAACACAGTAAAAATGCAGAGAAACCTACACTAATGTAATGGGAACAAAGGAAGAAGAAAAAATGAACAAACTCACGTTCTCACAAGAATGAGTATGCATAAAATTCCCACAAGAATGAGTATGTATAAAGCAGAAAATAGGGAAAATAGAAAAATAGAACAAAAACGCCATTCCAAGAGAATTTAAAATGTTGAAAGTCCATGGTGAGTTGTTTCAACAGCGATTGTGAGGAAGATTTTGTTTTTTATCTTTAAGAATATATCTTCGAGAACAAATTTTACAATGATGTGCCTAAAGATTTTCAAGAAAATGTGAGTCAACCTTCTAGTGTAGAGAACTTGAATCATGAAAAATTATCATGAGTTGTTGTGCAAAAATCAGTTCAAGACAGGCAAATATGGGATTGTTTTATGCATGCTGACAAAGAGAAAAAACATATTTTTGAACCTGCACTCACTTGATTTCTAACAGGTTTACATATTTTTGAACCTGATTTCAAAGACTTTGGTTTACATTTTGGTTCTTTGTGCATTGTTTCTTGTGGTAGGAACATTCATTACAATATATACAAAGAAACAAGATCAATCACTTGAAGAACTAGGTCACAATGAAGTAATTCTAAATTCTTTGGATTCTCCCTGGCTAACAAAAACAAAATCATATACTTTTTGGGATTCTTCAACCATTATTTTTCAAAGTGCATGATGTCCATAGCAAGCTTTACAATGTACCAGCCAAGATGCTTTGTTTGGATGAAAAACAATTTTTTAAGGAGGCATAATGTTTTCTGTAAGAGATAGTGACAAAACCAGGTAGAATTCTAACCCTTTCGATCAGACATGGATCTGAACATAGAAGACACGAGAAAAAATTAGGAGATTTAATTCTACAAGTGGAGGAAACAATTGATTAAAAAAAAAAACTATGTTTGAGATGGTTTTCCATTGTGTTGATTTTTCAAACTAGGATCTCTTCTCCAAAGTGACCCCCTTTTAAAGATATTCAGAATCCATTGTGTTGATTGCCAGAAACACTGCTAACTCTCTAGAACATTAGACTGTGTTGTCTATAATCACTGAAATTTTTGGGTTGCACTTGACAGATGCCAAGAATCTCTACCAGTTGAGTGGCATGCACCTGCTTATGTGCTCATTGAGTGTGAAGACAAAGATATTAATGTTTCCGTCCAACAAAACTGTGCATGGAATCTCTAAAGCTTATTTCGAGAGGAGTCAAGTACATTCAAGGAAGAAAATTTTGTCGTTGGAATATCAACAAGGTTTCCACCTTTGTGAGGAATGTTTCAAAGAATCCAAATACCTAGCAGGAATTTCCTCTACTTCATAACAAAGACCATCCAAGCGATTTCAATCTGTCTGATATTCAGAAAAATCATGCTTTGGCTATTGAACATCTAGATTTAAGATTGGATGCCCTAAGGATTGAAATTTTCCCAGGTTATATGAGTGAAGGGATACATCAGAATGGGAACAAGTTTCTTCCATTATTGGGAAAGAGTTATGGAACAAGTGTCTCACCCTGGATTGTCACTCTAAAGACCTTAGAATCAATTGCAAAAAACATGAAAACATAGATATAAGATCATTTAACTAATTGATTAGTGATGATCATTAAAGCATCAACCAATTAGTACACATATAACATCAATCATAAACATTTGTCATCAATAGATTGTAACATACTAACAGACAACATCAACCACAAAATGAAATAGACTCTAGAGCATCATATTCACTACCAAGGAGTTGTAAGATTCAATCAATAGTTCAAATTTCAAAATTCAAGGGTAAATTGTCATATAATGTTAATAACTTCATTATTTACAAAATAAGCTATAATAAAGAGTCAAGAGTCATAACTATGGAACTAATGACTATATTTTTATGCTCAAATATTAACATTTTGCAAATTTAGCTCATTAGGTATATACCAAGCGTGTGACCTCAGAATTACTGATCAAGAAATTTTAAACCATATGAACCCAAGAATTTCAAAGTGCGGAATCAAACTTGGAAATCATCCATCAACATAAGAAAGTAACAATGCCAAAGCATTGTTATGTGACCATGCTCAAACCAGATATCTCAACAAATTTAGATGCATTATATGTAAGGCTCGGTTAAGTGTCTAATGTTTCAAATAACGCTTTTTGTGTGTATAAAATTAACAGATTTAACCACCAAAGTATGAACAAGTCCTTACTTCTAGATTACACCAACATCATTGTGAATTTATTTATGCATCTGTTGATAAATCTAGATCAGGATTTTAGCGAAGTTTTATGATTTAACCATGACTCTTCATGCCAATACAAGAAATCACTGAAATTTAGAGTCTATTCTTCTTAGAAATCTTTCATCATGTATCATTAAGCATGTTGAAATTCTTTTTTGCAAGTATAAACCAATCAAAGAATGCTTCCAACATAATGTGTGGAGATACCAAGAAACTGTCCACAGACAACTGTAATGGAATGCCACAGTCTTAATCCTCAAGCAACATGATTTTAAATCAACACAGTTTGCTTAAGAATATCTTAGATTTAATAAAATACCATGATGTATCAAGTTCATTAGCAGTGTTGAATCTTGTTTGGAGTTGAAAAATTTATGTCAAACCATAGCAGACCTTCAGATCAAACAAAATTAGAAGTCAAGTTGTGTTTAGTGGATTAGACCTTCAAATCTGTAATATCTCTTAATTTTCAATTCTTAAAGAACTTAAAATATGCATCCATCAAGGAATGACATTAGGAATTAAATTGTTTTAAGTGTTGTGTCGATGATTAAATCATGGTTTATGGAGATCCTAGGAGAGGTGTAGTCCAAGCATTTATAAATCAAGGACAATCCATTGACAATCTAGACTCAAAATGTGAATGGAGTTTATCTGCAAAAAAAAACATGTGGCTATAGTGCAACTCTTAAGGTTGAGTTGAAATACCTTCATGATTATGCTGGGATCAATAAAATCACAGGTTTAATAGCAGCTGGAAAAGTTGTTGCCCTTATCCAGCATGAATGGAGTCCAAAGTCTTTGATAGCTAGTGGGGAAATAACCCTTGCAACTTAGTGAATCTAAATAACCTTCGTGAAAAAGATGATTATACAGTGGTATAGTATTGCAATGGAGCAATGTTTGCAGCATTTAAATAATTTTTTTTGTGCATTTTATATAAAATTGTGCAAAAATCTTCCTACAAGAAGTTGGTAGCGCAAAGAGCAGTTTCACATGTATTGTGCTACCAACAAGACTATCTTTTGCAGATT
Organism: Picea engelmannii; assembly: GCA_009831015.1. Classification (NCBI taxonomy): domain Eukaryota; kingdom Viridiplantae; phylum Streptophyta; class Pinopsida; order Pinales; family Pinaceae; genus Picea; species Picea engelmannii. The sequence goes on along the minus strand of ML778136.1, from coordinate 123,076 downwards.
GGAGGAAAATTCAAATGAGGACTCCTTTTCGGTTGAAGAATGGGTGACTCAAGGCCTAGCCATCATTGGAGATTCTAGAAGAGGATTGTCATCATCCAACAAGCTTGTGGAAATGTCGAAGACTCAGTTTAGGATCAGGGTTTGATTCCCTTAAAATAGGATCTTATCTCATTTATTGTAACTAGATTAGATTTTGTAGCTATTCAATCCCTCTTTGGAGGATCTCAGTTAAACATTGTAAGGCTATGAAGCCAATCAATTATACAATGTAATTGCGGGGGAAAAGCAGTCTCGAGGACTGTGTTTCGAGATTGAAGACACTTATGCACTCTTTTATGAAGAAGACCTTAGAATATATTTTGGAATTATAAGTTTATTTCACTATTATTATTCATACCTTCATCTTTCCTTCTTTTCTGTACTTATGAGTTGAGTTTTATATCCATTACCTTGTTGGCTTAATGATTGGTAATTGTCATCTTACCTCTACATTAGTAAACTAAAAGCATAAGTAACTATTGCTAGTTATATTCGACCGTTCATATGTTTTTAATGTATGTAATGATGTTGATATAGTTAGTTTCCTTCATCCATCTTATTCAACAAATTATCTGATCAATTATCTCTAACCTCTCTTGCCTTATTTTGCAAACCAGTTAGCCATTTTAGTCACATCTCATCTTCAACCCATCTATGTTACACTTTTTGTTTCAAATATATGAATAGAAATTTCTTAAACAAGTAGGGAAATATGTTAACCTTTTACCTTACTAAGCTCCCTCTTTGAAATTGGCCTGGTACAAGAAGACTATTTAGGAGTTCATTAAATTATTTACTCTATTAATATTTACTAATTTCTTTTGATTCTGGTTGGATATTGCAGCTATTGGAGGCAAGTATTTGTCTGTAACGTCATCTGGAAACCTTTCTACTTTATTCGATTTGGGAGGACTGGTGGGTGGAATTCTCACAGGCCATATGTCTAATAGGCTTGATGACAGGGCTATCACAACAACTAGTTTCATGTACTCTGCAATTCCAACACTCATTTTATATCGGGTTTATGGAGGTATCTCAATGTTTTCCAATATTGTTCTCATGATGATTTCCAGAATGTTTTTTAATGGAACTTATGCACTCATTACCACAACCATTTCAGTTGATCTTGGTACACATGGCTCACTTAAGGGAAATTCGAGAGATTTGGCAACCGTCACGACTATTATAGATGGTACTGGGTCTGTTGGGGCTGCCTTGGGGCCACTTCTGATTGACTTTATCTCTACAGATGGGTGGAATGGTGTATTCACCATCTTTAATTTCCGGCCTTCTTTTGAGCCGCATGGTTGTGGCAGATATTGTGGACAATATTTCCAAGGAAAAATAAAGGTCTAGACAACAAGAGATTGCAGGTAATACACAGGGTCTTTATATCTATATATATCTAAATAGTTTGTGGAGTTGCAATGTTGGTTTCATAGAGTACACATGAGATATTTTTACAGGGATTTCTTTGTAGTGTCATTTATCTAACACCCTCCTATCTCTGTAACGCAGGGTCAATCATTCAACCACTGCTGATAGAGAGGTACTGAGATGATTTGGAAAAGTTCATGTAGGAGTTGTATCTCACTAATGAGAAGATGCAGATACTTGTATGTTTGGACCCTCATGCTGTAGAAATACAATGATTCTTTACCTCATTCTATAGATGTCCTTTATTTTTTCAAGATGGAGAAATGGCCTTGCCTACTTGATGAGAGATATCGTGGGTTACAGGGATGATAGACGATTTAAAATTAATTGGAAAGAAAAAACAATTGACATTGACAATATATTTTCCCTGATCTGTATTTCTTTGTATGTGATGTATTTGTGCTATGTTAGTTGTCATGGATTGGAATATAGAGACGATACCACTGCAACACTTTATCTAGATTGATCAGTGGTTGCATTATGAATGTAGGCGAGTGATTGGATCTGGTAGGTGAGGGATTGAAGAGACTGTTGCATCATTTTGCAATTGTCCTAGTTAGGAACAGAGGAATTTCCCCCCATAAGAAAGGGGGAGGCAGGGGAAGGTTTTCATATGAAT
>ML778136.1:0-115752 GCA_009831015.1 Picea engelmannii | reverse complement strand
TAGTCAGTAAGTTTTTAGGCCTTTGGCCCAATCCTAGGATTGTACTATAATGGATTTCCAAGAATTGGATTGAGCAAGACTCTACTACTATGTTTTATTGTGGAAAAGGTTTTTATGTATTTATTTTTTAAACCAAAGAAGATCGGGACCTAATCTTGGCCTTAATTAATGTCGCTAACGACTCATCCAATTCTTCTACCCCATGTTTCAAGATCGTTCCAGATGCATTAGGAGATGAAGATGATCTTGACATTGAGAGTGATAGACCTAGTCCCGGATCCAGTGGTTTCACTGACTCGAGTGCTCTTGATGATATAATGTTTTTTTATGTAACAAGTAGACCATGGGAACATCAAGAATAAAGAGGTCGTGTGCACACTCTAATGGCGCAAATGGTTACCTTAAACATTTTTTAACATAACTTCAACATGGTTTAACATTCATATGACATTGAGAAACATTTAAAACCCCTCCTATGACATTTAAAACATTTAAAAGTCAAAATGTATGAGGATAAGAGTGCATTAAACTTAATAATTTTTTATTTATTTATGATAAATATTTAAATATGGTTTTTCTTAATCCTATTGAATATGAAACTTAAAAAGAAGAATCCAAATCAAGGAAGAATTCAAATCACAAGACGACTTCCTTATTGAGAAAGGAAGAGACTTTGCCATAAAATCTAGTTGTGGGAGGAGCATTTTACTTTGCACAGTAGTAGTACGACCGTCGATCATAAAATCTAGTAGAGTGGGAGGAGAATTTTACTTTGTTTCACAACAGTAGCAGTAGCAGCACCTCTCATGTGATTCGAGTGGATTCCAATATTTAATAAATCGCACATATAACACGTAGCAAGGAATAAAGTCCACAGTGGCCGAAATTGAATTGAAAAAGTGCCCTCACAGAAATCAAATCTCAAATCATTGTTAGTAACCCATAAGACACAATACCATGAGCCCCCACTATACACACCGTAAATACCGACTCAACAGTCCAACATGGTTCTATTTTCTTAATAACTCCTTCTTTACTACGAATAGCCAGAGACACACACTTTTATTTATGAGGGAATAAAACAAGGTTAATAAAATTGTTACCCTTACTACAAAAGAGACAAGGTAGGATCTCTTCTATACAAGAGGAGGTTTGATGAGAATTTTTCTCCTCCAGAGTGTCTTAAGATTTAAGATTCCGGAGTGAGGCCCTTGGTCGCCCAACCTTGGCCATGCTCTTCGTGTGTTTCATTATGGATCTTCATGCATTTAATTAACCAAAATAATTAATAATTCAACCAACATAATTAAAAAATATTTAAAGAGAATAATAATTCATACAAATTAAAATATCTAGTTATGTACCTCATCGACCAACGCAACATTTTTATCATCCCTCTTTTGTATGTTCTTCTTGATCATCCAACTCAATATCTATATCAGCATCTGCTTCAGAAACACTGTTGAAAGGATTGATGATATCATCATCATCATCAATGTCATTTTCAAGCATATCTTCATCGATATCATCATCAAAAACTGGCATAATGTCTCCTATGCCTGGTTCATCTTCTCCATCTTCTTCATTTGTTGACCCATATTCTTCCTGCTCTAGCTCTACATCATATTATTCTTCAATATCATCTTCCTTATCTATAGTATACTTTATTGGCCTTCCTCTTGGATCATATCTAAAAACAAATGACCAATCCCTTTTACCTGGAACCTTTGAATAAAAGACTTGTTTACATTGACTTGGAAAAACATTGCGGTCGTTTGTTTTTTCAAACACCATTTTTTTAATCATCGAAAATCCGTTAGCATGTTGAATAACGGTTCTTTCCTCATCATGTTCATGTATTCATAACCTATACCATTTGACATCGAGCAAAAATAATTTGAAGGAATTAAAGTCACACTCAATTATATCATTCAAAAACCTATAGTATCAAGGATTAAAGGAGATGGTGGTTAATTATTCGAAGTCCAAATGAACTTTGGATCAATGGTAAGGTTGTTAAAGGGATATAATTAGGTCTAGACAATGAGTACTAGGTCTTTTGAAAGAGTAGTGGAAAAATTCTTCCTTTCTCTCAATCAATTTGTCACTTTGTCTCAAATAAAGAAATCCTTCATTCTCCTCGAGGGGTTGTGTAAATAAAGCTAGTACATGTGAAATGAAGCATAGGATAGTGTTTCTCCCCACCCCGTGTGGATTGGAGGAGATGGTAGTCGATGATTCAAACTTCAAATGACTTTGGTCCAAGAGAAATGGAGCTTAAGGGGTATAATTAGTTCTATATAACATGAGTTTGGTATTTTCAAAGAGTGGTGAACTAACCTCTTCCATATAATGAGTGAATTTTTTTCTTTTAGAAGAAATCCCAAATAGGGAAATCCCTCATTCTCGTTAAGGGACTGAGTAAACAAAGCTAGTACTTGTGAGATGAAGCATAGGGTAGCATACACTCTCTCTTCATGTGGTACCAGAGGAGATGGTGGTTAATGATTCAAACTCCATGTTTGACTTTCATCCTAAGAGGAAAGGTGCTTAAAGGATAGAATTAGATCTAGACAGTGAGAGATAAGGTTTTTGAAAAAGGAATGAACTAGCATCATCCATGTAGTGAATGGATTTTTTCATTTTAGAAGACACATGAATAGGGAAATTCATGCTCAGGCCCATTTTTTTGCCTGAAAAGTGGCTTGTTTGCTCAAGAGTTAGCCTACTCTGATTGAACACCATTAATAAATATTTGTAGAAATAAGTACACTAATCTGTGGTTGTGACATTAACAGATTGAACACCATTAATACAAATTAATAAATATTTGTAGAAATACGTACACTAATTTGTGGTTGTGTCATGATGTCATACAGAAACATTTTGAAAAAATTTCAATGTTGGCCCCATTCATAGGTCATCGTTTTCCATCATGTACTCTAGCCCTAGTACACTGTCTTTTAATAGTTGTTTCCTTTAAAATACGACCGATCGAAAAATCAAAATGAAACGAGGACGAGATGAGATGACATATAGAGTGGGTCTGTGAGTGATATTTGAGTATAAGGGAAAATATATCTTCCATGTCATACACAATACAAGGGAAAATGAATATCGAGTGAACAATTTTTTAACATGTGGAGACCATTATCTCAAACATTGACTCAATTCCTCCATTGATCTAGTTGATGTATTGGACCTCACTCAACATTGAATACTACCTAAGTATTAATCATGTTATTTGGTATCCCTTTGGAAAAGTATTAATAAGCCCCTCATTGGGTGCTCCCATCTCAACATTGATACTCAATCCACCCTTTGTAATGGCCCTTGGGAAAAATATTACATGTAAACATTTGTGGACACCACACATGCTTGAGCATCGAGTTTCATAGATGCATGTTTTGCATGCACCCCAGGCTGATCCCAAACTTCAAAATTAGTATTTTCAACATGTGCTTGAGCCCATTCAACATCAACATTTATTCACATGATTTGTAGATGCAACTCTGCCCACAGGCCTGTGGGAAGAGTTGTAGTTGTACTTATGGGAAGAGTTGTAGCATCCAAGGTAGACTAGTAGAGAGTGAGATCTACTCTGAGGCATGAAGAATACTTAACCCCAAATTAAAAGACCTTCTTTGATGATGAAATGTACCATAGGAGAAGATCTATGGGAAAAAGGAAGTAGGTATTTCATGGATTAATGGACCTGTTGGAGCCACCTTTTTGTTTTTATCCTTTTTTAAATTTTATATCCTAACGCTTGAAATCGAAAGCTGGTTTTGGTATTCTCCTTTATTTTCCCCAAATTCTCAGGAGTCTCATCACGCAAGCAGCGATGGCTATCATACTCTTAAGGCACGATTTATTTTATTTTAATCATTTAAACGAGTCTCTCCTTTTTACCTCGGGATGTCGCATGTTGGAAGTTATAGATCACATAGTTTACAAGTCCCGAGAGGAGAAACGACAAACTAGTTTTAAAAAGTTTACCCAGATCATTACCAAGAGTAAAAATACTCTAAACCACAATTAAGCATCATCGAGATTTCGTGTCTCGACGTTTGCTAGCTCCCAAAGTCTTACCGTCGTAACCCAGATAGCTGAAACCACGAGATTCTTGTTTTAGTAACCCAGGTTGATGTTAAAGGTAAAAAGTTTAGCCGCGGTTAAGCTCTATCGAGAATTCACAACTCGACGTATTTTCCCTCAAAAGTTATACCTTCGAAGCCCTAAGTCACGAAGTCGCAATAAAAATAGAAACGTAATTAATTAAACATTTAATCTGGTTTTATCCTCCAATTTAATTAGATCATATCATCGCGATCTCGCGATTTCGCAACTCAACATACAAGCCTCCCGGAAGATATACCTTCGAAGGCCTAAGTTGCGAAGTTGCGATATAAATAACAACGTAATTAATTAAATGCCTAATCATGGTTACATTTTTTATTAACCAAAGCTAATTATTGCAACCTCGGTTTTTAATGGTTTAAAGGGTTTAAGTAAAATCTCCCGATGAGGTGAATGCCGAAAGATTAATTAAAATTCGAAAAGACCTGATTAATTAAGTTAAGTGAGCATTGCCAGTGTTCTAATAGGAAAATTAATATGAACAGTCTACGAGGCAATTTTAAACTTTCCTTGCACCAACTTGCATTATGTACTGTCAAAATCTAAGACATTAATTGGAAATGAGGCGAATCGACAAGTAAGGATTTGTTTTTTATTGCTAAATTTATATTTAAGAATGATTTGACCGTTCTGTTCCTAAGGACGACCTGGTTTTAAATGATCGAAGGCATGGATCTTTTATTTGTTGTCACAAATTTCATTCCTATTCTACGCAGAGAAAACCTTTCTAGAGCGAACTAATTTCTGTATGTATACATATTGTTATTGTAGGAGAGATAAAGTAGAATCCCCCACCATGGCCCCGCGAAAAACAACTAAAGATACTGTTGAGGTCTCAGGACAAGGTTCAGACAATGTTTCTGATACTTCACCTCAAAGTGTCGACTCTGACAGGACCTGGTCGTATATTTTTGAGGTTCTACAGTCTGAATTGGTAGATGTTTCAGATGATTTCAGTGAAAATGAAAAAGACGACCTGATCACCAAATATAAGATCATCATCTAGGCTCAAATGCATAAAGTAGTGGCTAGGCCATGTATGCTCCCTTACTACGATATGGTCCGGTGGGCATTAGACCATGTAGATATACCAACCATAAGCATCTTCAATGAGCAAAGGGTCACCATTGGAACTTTCAGACCCGAACAATTGCAGGCTATGTACAAGTTGCCAACCGTGTCAGACCTTACATACAATGTGAATTCTTGGAGAATTTTAAATAGAAGGAATGTGTGCAATACGACAAGACTATGTTCGGTTTAATCAAATATTGGGTTTCACATCCTGCGAAGTTTAGGGCGGATAGTCATGGTATATATTCAATATCTTCTCTAGAACCACAGTTCAAATATGTGGCTATGATGACCTGCAGATTATATGGGAGAGAGGACACCACACATGTTTTCCTTCAGTGGGTGCCTCTAATTCATTCGGTCATCAAAGGTTGTTCCTTCGACTGGTCTAAACTACTATCTGATAGTTTGACCGGTTGAGTTATAGAATATCGAGCGCAGAAGGAGAGCGGAAAGATCACTTCATTCTTTATGTCCGCGTATATCATGGACACCGTGTGTTTTATGACGCCTTTTCCCTTAATGAGTTGGAGCTGGACTCCATCAGAAGCTGAGCCCATCCACATCTACCATTCAAAGTTGTGGGAAGACAAAGCTTCTAATTTTGTATATGAAATCTTTAACTGGGTAATGGTACCATTACACATCACTATCTTCGGCCATCCGCCACCCAGGATCTCAGACAGTATTGTGGTAAATTTGAGAAGTATAGCCGATTGGTACATGGAAGTAGAATTTTCATATCTTAGGGTTTTCGGTGCTTCTGTTCCTTCGAATTCCTTACCACTATTCATACTCGATAGGCTAGTTTGTCATGAGATTGCCAGGCAAACTGTAATCAGTGGCGTAAGCAAGGAACTGAAAGGATATTCTAAGAAGGTATGGCCACCTTTTCCTATTCGTTTAAGTTCATATTCTTTGTTAGATTTCGGGCATGCTAAAGTTGAGGCAGTAGCCCTGAAGGACCTGAAATTGGTTCATGTCGAATTCAAAAAGCACGATCCACAGAGGGTCGTAAGTAATCACTTAGCCAGTTGCGGGATAAGAAGGTTTGAACATGAAAATTCACCCTTGGATGACATTTTCTGAGGCATGAGATCTTATGACAAGGTTTTGGATCGGATACAAGCCTTGGCACCTGAAGAGAGGGTCGATGTTTTAAAATTCCAAGAACATCGACGGAGTTGTATTCTCCCAGTATTGTGGGGTGAGAATCCAATAACAGCAGAGGTGCAACAAAAAGAAACCGAAGGCTCCAAAGATATAGCACCCAGACAAGAAAAACACCAGGACAAGGGAGAGAAAACTAGGAGTCTGAAACCATAAATGAAAACTCTGGATCGGCCGAAAAATAAGACTCCAGTTACAACTCCAGTCTAGTCAGCTAAGCAAATCGAATATCCCATCACCTCCATTACTCCCTTACAGTCAACTCAAGGGAACATAGATGCAGGGTGTATTTTCAATGAAGAATTGAGACCTATAAAGATGGAAGAGCTCCCTCCAAATGAGTTCTTTTTTGATAAAAAGAGAAAAGTTGTGGTAAAAAGAGAATTCTATCAAGAAGCAGGATCAACGACCAAGAAATTTAAGGTGTTGACCGATGGGAAAGACAAGAAGAAAGAAGATTTTGTGACAGAAATAGTCGGGACATTAGGGGCATATGCTATGACAAACCAATTTTCAGCTAGGGTTTTGAAAAATCAGCTGAAGTGAAAAAATTGCCTCATCAAAACCTTAGAAGCTAAACTAGCCACAACAGAGGAGGCTTCCAAGGACCAGGCAAGCACATTATAGAACAAACAAGAATGTACGACAAAAAGGAAATTGAGTTGCTCAAAGCTAAGCTCAAACAAGTAGAGCTAGTAGCTCAGACCAGTCAAATACAGGTAAGCCAACAAAGAGACTTGATTGAACAGCTACAGGTTAGATTAGAGTTCACCGAAATCCACCTTATAAATATCAAGATATTCCAGTCCTAGGCTATGGAGATTCCGAGCAGGGTTTCTGCAGCCCAGTGAAGTTTACTTGCCAAGGTAGAGACGATTCAGGACAATTGTCTGCTTATTGATCAAGTATTAGAAAACTTATCTGTTAGAGAGAGAGAAGCTGGAGAAGCTCGGGTCACATTTCAAGGGGTTGTAATAGCTACAACAAACAGGGAATCGACAAAAGTTCTAAGTTTTCCATTTCAGAACAGACCCGAGGTAATATTTTGTTGAAAGAATGGGAACGCGGCATATCAGAAGGCAAATTGCAAGCCAAGAAGGTAAGGAAATCCTATGAAGAGGCTTTCGGTTCTATAGATGGAAATCTGTTAGGCAATGATAGTGAGAGTAATGCTGAGATGCTGAGCCAAATGAATATGGTGAAACTCTTGCTTGATATAAATGAGAAAGAAGAAAGAGATTCGACCGAAATCTCATAGGTAACTCTGGCAAACATGGTTCAAATAGATAAATGGATTATTAAACCAAGTGTGCAATTGTGTGTTATTGACACCCTAGACCAACAGATGGAAGAAAGCTTGCCGCAATTAGTCAGAGATTGTTACATTTTTTAGGCCAATTGTCAATCGAAACCTTCAAGGTTGATATCTCGGTTAGTGGAAAAATGTGTCACTTGTACCGAGCATGCGAGAGGGTAGGCTTCTAGTAACAAATAAAGACATAGGATAAAGAAATGAAATGATTGATCTCCTTCTTGTTGTAACTGAAAATCCTGGAACGATTGAGATTCCATCATATGTAAATCTGTATAAATATACAATAGAAGGAAGGAACAAGGGCTGGACCTTTTTGGGTCGATTGTAATAGAGATTTTTCTCCCTCGAGAGTTAATATAAAGCAAATCCGAAGATTCTCGATTCCGTCACGACTGTGTTATGAGTTTGTTTCCTTATATTTCATATTTCATTTCATTTCATATATGTATCTGATGAATGTTTCGCTATAATTTAGTACAACCTCTACTATAGTGAATAAATTTTAGTTTTCTATATTGTTTACCATTTTTCCTCTGTACCGGCTATCAGYAGGTATAAGACCAGTGAACATTTTAGATTTCTATATATATTTTATGCTTCATCAAGTTATTTCTTTATCTTTTTTCTTCTTCTGTTTATAAGTCAGATTCTTCCTTGATAGGAGCCTTACATGATAGACAGCTTAATTTTTTTCTTACACCTCATACACATTTATTAAAATATAACTCAGTTACGGGAAAGGGCCTTTGGTTTGCATCCTGTTTTCACTATCGGAGCTATAAATCTCCTTTATACGACCAAAATCGAGACAACATCTAAAAAAATTCTTTGAGATTTTCTTATCATTTTGTTCCTCTATGACTATCCCTGTGATAAGACAGCCTAATATTGAACCCAGACTATCAGATCAAACACATATTGCCTTGAATCTTTTTGATACTATTCTTAAAACAACCACTACCCGGGTAGAACTGGAACATTCATGGGAAACGATTGAAAGGGACATAAACATCCAGGAACAGTTGGAAGCTAGACAACAACCTAGAAATCAACCCTAGTTTCCCTTGCCAAAGGTTGACATTTCTTCCTTCTCTACCCCTTACTCACTTTCTGATGCCTAGACAATGTTCTTCTAAGCCTTAAGTAAAGACTCTGGAACAACATGACCCATCTCTCCTACCATATGAGGTTGAATGAATAAAAGTGAGTATATTTAGCTGTCCCGAGGGGGAATTGGTGGGGTTCCCGGATTTTCCACTGCATCATCGACAAGAAGAGGTAGTGCATCGATGGGTAAAATGAGTAAAATTATAAAAAATACTCCGATTGCCAAAACTAACTCAATAAATGACTAAAATGTACTCTCATTTCCAAAACTAACTAAACTAAATCTAGAGTATGATAAGCTATTTTGATATACTTTGCCATAATGTGATGTAAATTTCTAAAACTTGTAACAACTACATTAACTTATCGAGTTAATGTTCCATATCTAGGGCCCTATAATATTTAACCCATGAATGAAATGTGGTTATCATTTCAAGTATTGGTACACCATGAATGGTTGTTAAGCCTATTCCATGGTCGAAGGCTAAAATCCATGGAATTGAGCAATAAAATTTACTTTATATTCTTTAAAAAAGTCATGAATTAGGATTTGGGCCATCACACAAGTCCCACTTTCCTTTCTATGTGCCTAAATGACCACCATATATGGGTATTGTTCCTCTCTATTATTATTGTTTTCATTCACCCACCAGAAATTTCATCTTGCACCAACCCCGCATAGTGAGCAGTGAATGGGGACAACATTGAAATTTCTTCAAACTATGCATGTATGTGTCGAAATTCGACATGGTTAGACTAGACACATGGCTTGACGGTATGGGGGGATTTCAATACTCAAGGATGTATGATGTCCCCACATAATATTTGATATCCTCCACATTTGCATCAACATTCATCATGCTACACCTATCATTGTCATCATTCGCCATTCTCTTGTATAGAATTGTCGTCTGAACTATCTTGAAATTTGTCATGGAACTTCAAATACACCCATCACAAATTTCTTCCACCAACCCCGCATAATATTTGAGATCATCCATGTTTGCATCAACATTCAATATAATGAATGTATCATAGTGAGCATAGTGAATGGGGTCTTCCTTGAAGGTGAATGAGCGTAGTGAAATTTCTTCCACTGACCCCGCATAGTAAGCAGTGAATGGGGCCAACGTTGAAATTTATTCAAACTGTGCATGTATGCATTGAAATTCAACATGGTTAGACTAGACACATGCCTTGACGGCATGGGACTAGGGTTTCAAGACTCAAGGAATATGTCTGATGTCCTGACCACATAATTTTTGAGATCATCCATGTTTGCAACAACGTTCATAATGGGGCGTCTCATATTTTTCAAATGTCATTGTTTCCATCTATAGAATGTTTGTTGGAACTCTCTTGAAATGTCATGGAACTTCCAATTCAACCACCACAAATGTCATGCACCGACCCCACATAGTGAGCACTAATGAATGGGGCCAACGTTGAAATTTCTTCAATATGTGCCTGTATGCATCAAAATTTGACATGGTTAGACTAGACACATGCCTTGACAGTATGGGAGGGTTTCAAGACTCAAGGATGTTTGATGTCCCAACCACATAATCTTTGATATCGTCCATGTTTGCAACAACGTTCATAATGGGGTGTCTCATATTTTTCAAATGTTGTTGTTTCCATCCATAGAATCTTTGTTGGAACTCTCTTGAAGTGTCATGGAACTTCCAATTCAACCACCACAAATGTTATGCACTGACCCCGCATAGTGAGCACTAGTGAATGGGGCCAACATTGAAATTTATTCAATATGTGCCTGTATGCATCAAAATTTGGCATGGTTAGACTAGACACATGCCTTGATGGTATGGGAGGGTTTCAAGACTCAAGGATGTATGATGTCCCGACCACATCATCTTTGAGATCCTTCATGTTTGCAACAACGTTCATAATGGGAGTCTCATTGTCAAATGTCGTTGTTTCCATCTGTAGAATCTTTCTTGGAAATCTCTTGAAATGTCATGGAACTTCCAATTCAAGCACCAAAAATTCCATGCACCAACCCCGCATATTGAGCAGTGAATGGGGCCAACATTGAAATTTCTTCAATATGTGCCTGTATGCATCGAAATTTGACATGGTTAGACTAGACACATGCCTTGATGGTATGGGATGGTTTCAATACTCAAGGATGCATGATGTCATACAAAAACATTTTGAAAAAATTTCAACATTGGCCCCATTCATAGGTCATCGTTGCCCATCATGTACTCTAGCCCTAGTACAATGTCTTTTAATAGTTGTTTCCTTTAAAATTCGACCGATCAAAAAATTAAAACAAAATGAAAAGAGCCCTAGTACAATGTCTTTTAATAGTTGTACTCTAGATGAGAAGACCTGCAAACCCTTTTTGAAGTGTCATTATTATAGAAAACTTCTCGCAACATCTGTAAAATGCAACATATTTATAGATTTTATAACGTCGCAATTCCGATGATCATTGACCAAATCAAAGTTGACTTGGTCAAAATACTAGGTGACCGTTGGAGGGGGAAAACCTAGTTTCCACAACGTCGCCATTGCGACCATTATCTTCACAAACATGGCAAGAGAGAAGAATATGTCACAAACGTGGCAAGAGAGACGAAGATGTGGAAAACGTGGCAAGAGAGACGACAATGTGGCAAGAGAGACGACAACGTGGCAACAATGACGTCAACGTGGCAACAACGACGTCAACATGGCAATAGCAACATTATCGGGCAATATGGAAAAAAAAATTAAAATTTCCTCTATTTTTCGACAGTATGGCCAATTTTTTCCATAATGACGCAAATAGAACATCGAAATTTTTATAATATGTACTAGTGACCCCAGTGATGATTTTAAAAATGGAAATTTATTTTAAAATGTAGAAACATTGCTGAATCTTACTAGTCCTTCATATGACAACTATAAATGTTTGGCGATATTTTTGTAAAAATATTCAAATTTCTAAGTATTTTATATAATTTGTATAAATGTTTGGCGATTTTTAAGGTAAAATGATTTTATCCTATAGAATTTGGGCGAAACATTTTTGGAATAGTGAATCTTTTTTTGGGAAAAACCATGGAAAATTAGCCCATGAGAAAAATTTATCCCCTAAAGTCATCCCTGAGTGACCCCAGCAGGAAGTTTAGATGATATAATAGTAACATTGGCCTCTTAGGAATACCCTGTGGATTTCTTGGTAATCCATCCCAAATCCCCCAAACTAGGACACCCAATGGTACTCAGTCGACCTTGGTTGACCACTGCTGATGCATTCATCAGTTGTCGATCTAGAGAAATGACAATTTCCAATGGTACTCAAAGTCAGAAACTTATCCTTTTTCCCCTCGCCCAACCAACCACTAATGTTCCTCTCTGATTGGAGAATCTTTATGGGGAGGAGGACTATACTCAGCCCTTGTTGACACTTGAACAAGTAAAAGGAGTACGAGAACACTCTGAAGAAAAAATCCTAAGTCTATTCTTGGTTGCTTCGGCATGCATTGACTATCCCCAATCTTTCCCTAACTACACACACATATTTAGCCCTGAATTTCAAGAAACTTGGAAGTTGGCACCCTTCCACTTCTACAATGGCCACTCTTTTACAAGTAGAGGAAGGGAAGGACTATGTTGTCCAAGTTGTTGAAATCAGTCCTAGGAATTCCTTATATATCAATTCCAGCCTAGAAACAGATCAACAACAAAAGATGGTACAAATGATTCAAGGCAAATCTGATGCGTTTGCATGGGATTACTCTGACATGAAAGGGATCCACCCAGATACCTGTATGCATCATATTTACACTAACGATCAGATCAGCCCTGTCTGGAAGCCCCAGAGAAGAATGAACCCATCCTTGAAAGATATAGTAAAGGAAGAACTCCAAAAACTCCTACAACCCAATTTCATTTACCCTATATCAGATAGCAAATGGGTCTCCCCATTATTTATTGTACCAAAGAAAAACGGGAAATGGAGGATTTGTGTGGAATTTCGAGAACTAAACAAGGCCACCTATAGGGACTACTTCCCTTTACCTTTTATAGATCAGGTCTTGGACACTTTATCTGGGAAGAGGTACTTTTATTTCCTGGATGGGTTTAGTGGTTACAACCAAACACAAATTTCACCAGAAGACCAAGATAAGACCACATTCACCTACCCTTGGGGAACCTATGCCTATAAGGTTTTCCCCTTTGGGTTATGTAATGCCCCTACTACCTTTCAGAGGGTTGTCTTGGCTATTTTCTCTGATTTGACCAATGATTGTGTGGAAGTCTACATGGATGACTTCACAATATATGGGGATGATTTCCAATAGGCATTGGATAATTTGAAGAAGGTATTAGTTATATGTAAAGAGACCAACCTCTCACTCGGTCACAAAAAATTGATAATGCTGCTTACTGAAGGAATTGTTATAGGTCACCACATTTCCAGTACAGGAATAAGAGTGGACCCTACCAAAATAGACATTGTTTCCAAAATTAAGATCCCTATCTCACAAAAAGAAATCAAAAGTTTCTTAGGGCATACTGGCTACTATAGGAGGTTTATTCAAAATTTTACAAACCTAGCTGCCCCCCTTTTCAAACTACTAACAAAAGATGTTGAATTTTGTTGGGATGAGCAATGCCAAATCTCCTTTGAAATCTTAAAAACAAAACTTTCAAGTGCCCCTGCTTTGAGAGGTCCAAACTGGTCTCTTCCTTTCCATATCTATACAGATTCCTCAGATACCGCTTTGGGAGCTGTATTAGGACAAAGGGAAGGGAA
Organism: Picea engelmannii; assembly: GCA_009831015.1. NCBI lineage: Eukaryota > Viridiplantae > Streptophyta > Pinopsida > Pinales > Pinaceae > Picea > Picea engelmannii. The sequence goes on along the minus strand of ML778136.1, from coordinate 102,175 downwards.
GATTCCTTATGCTATATACTTCGTTAGTAAGAACCTCTCACCTACTGAAGCAAACCATACTGTCACAGAGAAATAATTTTTATCAGTAGTACATGCCATCAACAAGTTTAGACACTATATAATAGGATACGAAGTTTTTGTGCACACTGAACACTCAGATATCAAATTTATAATGAATAAACCTATTACAAATGATAGATTAACTAGATGGTTGTTGTTACTACAAGAATTCAATATCACTATCATAGATAGGCCTAGAAGAGATAACTTGGTTGCTTATTTCTTGTCTAGGCTTATCTATACAGGTGACAATACTCCAGTAGATGATGATTTTCCAGATGAGAATTTATTTTCCATTTCTAATTCCACCCCTTGGTATGCAGATGTAGCCAACTATTTGGTAACTGGAAAGCTGCCTCAAGGTATGACATCCAGAGAAAAACAGAGAATCATTCAGCTAAGTTCCAATTATATGTGGCATGAGGATACCCTATATCGAACGAGACCTGATTTGGTAATAAGAAGATGTGTTCGGGAAGATGAAATGCAGGATATCTTCAGAGCTTGCCATGATGTCCCATATGGAGGCCACTTTGCTGACAAAAGGATAGCTTACAAAATCCTACAATCTGGCTATTATTGACCGACCATTTTCAAAGATGCAAAAAAATACATGGCCAACTGCGATGACTGCCAATGAATGGGAAAACCTACAACAGTCGACGAAATGCCACTCCAAGCCCAAGTAGTAATTGAACCCTTTGAAAAATGGGCCTTAGATTTTGTAGGACCTATCAATCCCATGTCTCGCAGAAAAAAATACATATTAGTTTGCACAAACTATGTAACAAAATGGGTAGAAGCCAAGGCCCTGTATTCAGCTAATGAACAATTTGTTGTAGACTTTCTCTTTGAGGAAATTTTGACTCGTTTCGGGGTACCTAGGGAAATAGTCACTGACCAAGGGACACAATTCACCTCAAATTTGGTCAAGGCTCTTACCGAACAATACAAGATCAAAAACAAAAAGTCTTCACCCTATCACCCCCAATCCAATGACCAAGTGGAATCGACCAACAAAGTGATAGAGGCCATCCTCACTAAGATTGTTCAGCTGCATCACAAAGAATGGACTGATAGGTTTCTTAATACCTTGTGGGCCTATAGGAAATCCTGGAGAAATACAGCAGGCCATACACCTTATGAGTTGGTGTATGGGAAGCAAGTACTACTGCCCATAGAGTTTCAGGTAAATTCCTTCAGAACTTCCATGCAATTAGGAATGGACCTCAATGAAGCTCAAAAATAGAGGATATTACAATTGAACAAGCTTGATGAGATAAGACAGGATGCTCTACAAAGAACCACCCTGATACAAGAGCAAAGGACCAAATGGGACGATAAGTACATTAAAAAGAAGTCCTTCCAGCTAGGTGATTGGGCCCTCCTATATGATAGTAGATTCAAAAATTTCAAAGGCAAACTGCCTACCAGATGGATGGGTCCCTATGAGGTTGATACAGTATATGACAATGGTGTAGTAAGGATAAAGACTATTGATGAAAATCAGACCTCCTTTGTTGTAAATGGACATCGACTGAAGGTTTATCACAAACCTCTGTCAAAGGAGGATTTTGTCAAAAATGTTCTTCAGACTTCCGAAATGCAACTGGTAAGAAAGAGGGTTTCTCCTCCTACTGACCTACCATAGTAAGTTCAAATTGTATAAATCCATTTTTTGTACATAGGTGTGTCATGAGATGAAGTTTTTCTTTATTTTTGGTGTAACTAACAAAGGAAAAAGGAAAATTGGTGGTGTTCCCATGTAGATAAAGAAATAAGGAGGACAACTACCAGAGAGCGTCTTCTTTAAGTTTTTCCAGACTCTTTAAAATTGAAAATACTGGCGAGCAAGAACTGGCCTGGGCTCGATAAAAATCCACAGGACAGTATAGAGAGTCTTCTTTAAGTTTTTCAGACTCTTTAAAATTGAAAATACCGGCGAGAAGGAACTGGCCTGGGCTCGATAAAAGTTCACGGGATAGTATGGAGAGTTTCCTTTAAGTTTTTTAGACTCTGCAAAATTGAAAATACCGACGAGCATTAATTAATCTGGGCTCGATAAAAATCCACAGAAAAGTAGTAGTTAGGATTGTTATTGTATTGCAATAAAAGAAGAGGAGTTCAGTCATCTTAGTCATTGGTCATTACAGAGTACCCTCCTATTACAAAGATTTCCTACATTATTCCTCTATAAACTTTGGCAACTACATGGTTTTTCAGACAAATTTGACCATAAAACACCAGTTATTCCTATAAATCACTATCACCAGAATCAGTGTCAATATTTTTAAGCATTATAAAAATGTTCATTTTTGTGCTTATCTCGCATCAATGATCACCTCTATGTACAAAGGTCCACCCCTGTACCAAATCATCTCATTGTGCCTATCCAGTACCAGATCCTATTCAGTATAAAAGAAGGGACCTCGTGCTATTCCAGTACTAATTACCAATTTTACACACAGGTGATTTGGCATTTAGGTAATCCGGTACTCAGGTGATCCCGTACCAACTACAAATTCTACACACAGGTGATCCGATACTTAGATGATCCCATACCAACTTTAACTCAACACCCAGGTGATCCAGTACTTAGATGATCTGGTACTGGTAAGAATATGTCGGGTAACTTTCATCATGTTTCCAAGTCATTGTTCAATTATTAGTGCTAGGACATACAGATTCGACACTTTTTTTCGTGTTATTTAAAGGAATTAGACTAATTATGCATTTAGAAAATCTGATTGCTCTTGGATCATGACGTACCTCTGTTTTGTTATGCATCTTTGTAGAAATCTTAGACCTCACCTTCGTGGGGAGGAAGTGTCCTACGAAATAACAGGAGTGAAAAGTCATGATGTATTTTACCGGATCAAACTCATACTTCCACTGTCTATCCGGTAAATAAATCCCATGATTCATTGTTGTATTGTATGAGACAACACGAACCATGAATCACAGGATATCGAGTAATGATTCTATCCGATTTCATATACATGAGTCCCGATCATAACGACCACATCCTTCCATGAATATCGTCTGACACCAAGCTTCCCACGAATCTGGAAACCGTTAGTCGATCCGACCTACCTGACCATATCATCATGAGTATCGACGTGACTGTTGTAATCTACACTTCCATTCATAAATGCTCTTTTGGATGGATCTGCCATCCAGATGAGCATTATTTACCGTTGTTGTCACACCATCTACAGACACCCTATGCCTTTGTATCCCCTGCATATTTTTCCCAACTAATACTCTATCATCCGGTACTCAATCCTCGACCCTCTTTCTGTGTTTTATCCACCCGAGATAATTGTTTAAGCTAGCATGGGGGTCAAAAGGCATGAGCCCATATTTCAAATATACAAAGAAACAACAGAATATCAGGATTTATGAAAAAATAGGAACAGGCAGGGTGGGTGCCATTCTTGGAGAAATTTAAAGGTGATTATGAGGGAATTTCTCTCGTCTTTGCGCAGACATATGATGGAGAAAATGTGCATCTTGGGGATGTGAAGTTAACAATTAAAGAGACCACTATAGAAAAAGATACGAGTCTCCCGATGGCTAAAGAAAAATACTTCAAGAGAGTGATCATTGACAAAAAGCTCTGTCAGAAATTCCTCAAGCCAGAATATCACAACCCCGATTGGACCAAAGGCATCCCTCAAAGCTACATCAAAGAATAATATTGGACAATGCTTATAAGTTTGCAAAAATTCCTCACCGGCGAAGGATGGTATGTCGTGACCTTCATTTATCATTTAAATCTTTTATCACATTTTGAGGGAGGACCACAGATTAATTTTCCCTACTTTTTATGGATGAGTTTAAAGAAAATGGCAAGAGGGGTGAGGTTAGTTTCCAAGAAATCTGAGACTAGCCTTCATCATCACTGTTTAATCAAACTTTTGGTTGTTCATGATTTAAAACCACAAGGGGGTAGTTGGAAGCAGTTACTCCAACAGAGTTTCACTCAAGAAAAATCCAAATCAGTCGAGACATAGGAGGCAGGGACACACAGTGAAGGCTCAAGCAGAAAAGAAAAGAAAGACAGAAAAATGACATCAGGAGGTAAAGAAGACACTGCTATGCCCAACTCATCTCATCCCATTAAGAAATCAGTGATAGAAAATTTTGTCATAGGGGAACCTGTTATATCAAGAAAGAATAAATCCACTCAATTCCAGAGAGTAAGTCCTACCTCGGTTCAAAGGAGTAAAGGACAAAAAGAAATATCAGAACCAGGTGGTCAATCAGGTAGCATTCCTGAAACAATTGTGGAAATGATTAGAACTAGCCATTCAAATAGAGAAGACCCTTGACTTCCATCTACAAAGAAATAAAAATTATGCACAAGCTAAAGCATCTAGCTCGATCCTATGCCCTAAAGACCAATGATCACAGAATAAGAAACAAAAGAAGGAGGAGACGGATCAACAAGATATTTTACTAGAGCCAACTGTAAAACCCCCTTTGAAATCCTCTAAAGAATTGGAAGGTATTTCTGAAGTTACTCGGCTTTCCCAAATCTCAGTTGGTGAACTGAAGGAGATCGCTAAGGTGACAAGTAAAAATAAAAAGAAACTAGAAGGAAAGGAGGCACAAGTTCCAGAGCCCACACCTCAATATTCCAGGATAGGAATATGGGTTTGGTAGTAGAAGCAAACCCCATAATTTACAATTCAAGTGTGAAAGATAAAAGTCAAGTCAATGCAGGAGGAACAGGTGTCTTGGCCTACCCCTATCAATAAATCTAAGAAAATCAAAATATTTAAAGAAACTCCTACCCCTGTCAGCAAGTCTAAGAAAGCCTCACTGCCCATACGCAGGACCACCAAAAGTATGGCCAAATAGGCGACAACTCCAAACATACCTTCTCCTCAAAGAGAATCTATGGATATTCCAAGTTCTCCAGAAAAAGGGAGTGGTTGGGGAAATACCACAAGAGAAACAGAAGGACTGGTAAGAATAAGTGAGACAAAAGGGTTGGTAACAGAGACTTTGATGGATTTGAGGAAAGGAAAAGAAGCTCGAGAGGTGGTAACTCAGGAAGCACTCACACCAAGTCCAGGCAAGTCCCTGACCAGACGAAAGATGATAATAAAGGCTCTGAGGAGACTGAGGAAAGAAAAAGAGGCTCGAGAGATGGTGGCCAAGAAAGTACTCACACCAAGACTGGAAAAGTCCTTGAATGAACAAACATTATTAACAAAAAATGAGAGATTGAAGCAAGAAGTTGAAGAATACAAAATATTGGACAGGCATATCAAGGCAGAGAATGCAGAATTGAAAGAGAAGCATGCAGAGGTCTCTACCAAACTTAACAAGGTCTTGTGATTGATCCATTACACTAGGGTGATAAAGAAGGAATTGAAGAATGAATCTTTTGGTGTTAACATCTTGCAATCTAAGGAATGATAGAAGAGGGTCCAATTTTGCAGAAAGTTTTTGGGTATCAGTTTTTGATAATGTTGCATGAGGACATGCAACATCTTCAGCATGGGGGAAATGTTGAGTATCTATTTTGACATAAATAATGCCCTATATTACCCTATATATAAGCCTTCTTTCCTCTGTTATAAACCTATACTGGACTACTCCCTCCCAAAACACATGCCTAAAATCTATGTCATGTCCACAAGAGGTAATTGATGATTTAAAGCATGTTTGTTTAAATTTATTAAATTAATTCGATTGAAAGTGTTTTATTTTGTATAGTCCTAATGATTTGATTTATGAGTAGTCTATACGGCACTACTAGACACCATGTAATCCAGTACCAAATCCATTATGGTACCCAAGACAGTTTTAATCCGATACCAAATCCATTCCGGTACCAACACATGTGTTATTCCAGTACTACCTGCTCTGCTCTATTCCGGTACTAGACTCGCGACTATGTGCAATCCAGTACCAGAACCTCTGTTTTCAGAATGCACCAGTTGGACCTAAATAATGGTGAATATTTCGAGAAGACAATTGGATAGAAGCACCCGAGTCAGTTTTCCAGTTGCAAGAGACTCCATCGCTCATGCACTTCATGTCATGAGGATGGAGTCAATTCCTAAAAATTCGATGTAAATCTTAAATGTGAAATTTCTCAAATTGTTTAATGTTTATCCATAGATATTGATAGTATTAGCTTACCTTATATAAGGAATGTTTTATAGATGATAGAGAGAGGATATAATGGAGAATGTAAAAAATTATATTGTAAGAACCAGACAACACTTATCATTGTCATGTATGAAGTAAAAGATTGTTGATCCAATTTACCAGCTGAATTAATATAGAAGATATTTTATGTCAATTCTTGGATGTGAGTGAAATTTTTTAGTCTGTTACTCCCTTAAGAGGTTCCTTGTTGGTTCGGCAAGGGCCCACCACCCCAACTAAGGTAAACCTCCTTGTATACATTCTATGTGTTTGTGTGGATAGTTTACAATAGTGTGTGTGTGTGATTGGTCTTTACTTCATTTTCACGATTGAACATTGAGTTAATCATTTTGGATTGGTGTGAATAAGCAAGTGTTAGATCGAATAGACATTTCATTCTCATATGTTGAAGGTGGCTATTTCATAATTTGAAGTGTGAGACTGATATTTTGAGTTTATGACTGTAGTAGACCTAGTATCGCAAGGGACCAGGAGACTTTATATTTAATCTTCATGTTCTGTAATAAAGTCTTTCAGTTATACTGAACTTCCCTTGTGCTGGTTTGATTGAATTACATGAGGTTGAAGTTGGATTTTGTTTCGAGAAGGGTTGGAATTGATTTTTTTAATGGCTATAGGAGACAAGCTTCTTAAAGTTCATCTTTTCAATTCAAGTGCCTGAAATGAATAGACGTGTTTCTCTAGGACAACATCTCTTTGATTGACTGTTTGTTTAAGTTTCATTATCAGTTTTCTCTTCTAGGTTCAGAGAATACTTTGAAGTATTTAGAAATCTTAGAAACAAGATTTTTATGCTATTAATTATTTCCTATATGCGACAGTCTTAGGTAGGTTACTTGTTCTCGGCACATATAGTGTAACAACTCTTTCGATTACGAATCCTGGATTGACATTTAAATGTGTGTGAGATATACATTGAACATATTTATGCACCAACAATGATGATGATAGGTTAAGCCAGAAATTTGCAAAAGATATGCAGAATGAATTTGAAATGTCGTTACTTGGAGAACTGTCCTTCTTTTTGGGACTTCAGATATGTCAAAGCAACCAAGGAATATTTATTTCTCAAACCAAGTATATCAGAGAAATGGTAAAGAGGTTCAGAATGGAAGATTACAAACCAGTTATCACTCCAATGCAAATCAGTTGCAAGTTGAGCAAATATGATGATTCGAAGTCTATAGATCAGAGGCAACACAGGTCAATGATTGGAAGCCTACTATATGTGACAACATCTAGACCAGATGTAAACTAGGCAATTGGACATGTGGCACGATTTCAAGAATCACTGAAGGAGTCACATGTGTTAACAATGAAGAGGATTTTCAAATATCTCAAAGGAACAGAAGAGTTTGGATTATGGTATCCAAAAGGAAAGGATCTATCACTTATTGCATACACAAATGCAGATTGGGCAAGTTGTATTGATGACCGATGAAGAACCAGTGGAGAAACATTCTACTTGGGTGAGTGTTTAGTATCATGGCTAAGAAAGAAACAATCATCAGTATCTTTATCTACAACTGAGGCAGAGTATATTGCAGCAACATCATGTTGTACACAAGTTCTTTGGATGAAACAAACTCTGAAAGATATACAGGTTGAGTATGATGAGCCCATTCCAATCTATTGTGATAACAAAAGTTCCATCAGTATATCAAGGAACCCGGTGATGCACTCCAAGATGAATGACATTCCAATCAAGTATCACTTTCTACGGGAGCAGGTTGCAGAAAAGAATATCAGTGTTGAGTATGTGATCACAAAATAACAAGTGGTATACATCTTCACAAAACCACTTCCACGGGAATCCTTTGAATATCTTCGCTAGAGACTTGGAGTTATTTCTACTCCAAAATGAATGCTTTTTGAATTCTTATATTATATGTCTTAGATTTACACGAGGAAGAAACTTAAGAGGACAGTTCATTCAGGGGGAGCAACCCCGGATGGAAAAATACATGTTCCATTGATGACAAAGGGGGAGAGATTTATCAGATGCAGAGGATAGAGGCATGGTTCTAGGGGGAGCATATTTATCAGATATAGAGGAAAGAGGCATGGTTCCAGGGGGAGCATGAGTGATATGATTTCAATATAGTATCATAGTGTTGCCATCAATTCCAAAGGGGGATATTGTTGATTAGGGTTGGTTTTCATTGATGCCAACCCTTGAAGAAAGCCCTGTAGCACAAGGTTTGGGTAATGGACCCAATTTTGTTTGATGTAAATATGACTCATTATTGTCTTTTCATGATTGATACAAAGTAAAAATGGATGAACTCCAAAGTGGTCCCCTTATGGTGAAAGGCCGCACGGGAAGATGCTTTGTGGAGTGATAGAACCCATGCTTATTTGAGGAATAATGAGATGAAGGACAGTGAATTTTTCAGTGAAACTATCCTATATGGATAATGCTTGTCATACCGTTTCCGGTGGTATGTGGAATGTCACATAACTCCTCATGGTTAGAGATTTATGACCATATGAAGTTGGGGAACCCCTCATAAGTCTTATAGAAGCCCCCAAGGGTCAAAGTTCTTTGCAAAAGAAATTATTTTAAATGAAGATGCCCTAAAATAAGGAAAGTGTAAGGCTACATGAAGACATAAATAAGAGGCAAAGATCATTCACTATACACACACTTGTACATATTGTATATCTATTTTCTTGTGTAAAGCTTCTTGTAAATATTTGTGGATACATCTGAAGTGGTGAACGTCTGAGGTAGCACGAACGGTTGATAGAGAAATTATCACAATTACAGCAAAACCCTATTTTATGAGGTGTACGCGGGCTATCTATGTACAAGGTGCATACATGATGAGTTATACACGGTCTGTCCGTGTACAAGTTGCGTACATGCTGAGTTATACATGGGTTGTCTATGTACAAGGTGCATACATGTTGGTAAATCCATGGAAACGTGAAGAGATGAAGATGCAGAGGTTCTATATTCTGAGATCAAGCTCCTAGGAAGGTCTAAAGTGCTCAGATACATTAGATCCATCCATTGGTTCAAAAGGTATGTCTTATTTCTATGAATAGTTGGATTTTGATGTATCCATGAGGAATGGCAATGGAGATTTGAGGATTCTCCCTAGAGATACTAGTGGCTTCATGGGATATTCTGCATAATTCAGATCTACAGAAATGCAGTGTTGGCATATTCATCATTGATACTTTTTGTGAGGTACATATTGTATTTCTTGGCATATGGCTAAGGGTTTTTATGGTACATGGTTGAGAGATTGTATTTGTGTAGTAGTTGATGTATTGAGATATTGAATATTAGAAAGGGGTTGATGACTAAGATCATGTGAAGGATATTATACTTGTTCATGATTACACATACCTATATGACACATGAATAGAGAGAGAAATACTTTCCTTGAGTAAAGGTTATATATGAGGATGCATGCACATGGTATATTTACAGTCTGGATACAGTGACAGGTTACAAATCTATGTAAAAGAAGTTACAGAGGATCAGAAGTTTTCAAGAAAAAGGAAACCCTAGTTTTCAGAATGCATATGCAAGCTGCATAACAGTTTGGTAGTGTACATACACAGGATTCATAACATATAAGGCATGTAAATATGCGGGGTGAAACACTACAAGTTGCATATCTATTGTATTTTTGTAGATACATGTCCAGTCCAGGTACAGTTTGATTGCAGGGAAATTGTACAGATTGGATACATGTTAGTGGTATAGGTTGATATAGTTGTACATCAATATATCTCACAATGACAGGTTGACAGTGGTTCCATCATTCTACCTATAATTTAGGGTGGTTGGATGGGGCAAGGACAGGTGGTTGTATCCAGAGAACATAGGGGGTTGTAGCCTCCTTATGGTTGTAGCTAGAGAATTGGGGAGTTGGAGATTCCCTCAGGTTGTAGCCTAAGAAACTAGGCGGTTGGAGCCTCCTTCCAGTTGTAGTTGGAAAACAAAGGAACTTGGTGCTTCCAATGAATGTAATTCTTCAATACATATAAGAAAAATGATTTTGTGGTTTTCTCCCGATTTGGGTTTCCATGTAAAACACTGGTGTACTATGTATGTGTGTGATTGCTCATTTCCTATTGCTCATTATTGGATAATAATTCTACATTGATATAACACTTGGATTATTTGGAGAAAAAGGATTATAATTATGCTATTAATGATTCACCCCCCCTCTCAGTAATCCATCAACCATTTTGGCAACACCTACGAGGTAGGTGAAGTCTCACCCGAGGTAGAAGCAGGTGGGGTTACAGGACACATGTGTCTATAACTAGGCTGGGACACAGATATGTGATAATAACACTTCACAGAGTATTTTTTTAACACTTAGGAATGACATACATTAGTTCATTAACCTTATTAACATCACAGAACATACCCAAGGATAGATCTAGCACAATAACAACAAAGATATGCACCTTGAACACTTAGCACTGTGAAACATATCTAGCATTTTAACATAAGAAAAAAAGAAGCATATACATATCCATTACATATCTAATCTAAGCACTAATAAAAACATAACATAGATAATCATTGCACAAATCAAACCATAAGACACTAGATGTACGTGGTTCACCCCAGTGTGGGGCTACATCCACCAACCGCTTCACCTATTTATTATTTTTCAATCTCTTACATTCAGTTACTCCTATGCACTAAGCCACAAAGTTGAGCTTCACACCAAACAAGAGATATGTGCACTGAGCACCAAATCCTCCTTCCAAAAACTAGGTGAAGGCACCAAGCTAACTCTCTATCAAGCACGAAGCCTCAATGCACCTACATTCTTTTGCACAAAGCAACTCGAACTACTTGCACTTATCTATCTACTTTTACAATACATTATTCTTTATTTATACTTTTACAAATCCTTACAATAAGGCCTAAACATGGGAAAACCCCATGGGCCAACATCCCATAACCCATTACAAAAACCCTAAAGAACCCCTTACTGGGTCCACATAGGCCAAAAAATAAGTGAGATCCACGATCTTAGATCCACTTGGGTGCTCCTTCCTCGACCAATGTGTCAAAGTCAAAAAGTGGGCCAAATATATCCAAGGTTTCCTCAAAACTTGGTCGAGGGCCAACAGGCCCCTAACACTCACCTGTGACTCATCCCGAGTCACTCGGGTGTGGATAATGCTGCTTCGAAGGCCTCAAGATTAACTCAAGCTGCCTCAATTTGCTTCTTCTCCTGAGCCTCATGCTCAATGAGCTCCTAGATCATCTTCTCTGTAATAGGCCCTTCCAGGCATTGTTCTAATGTTGCAACCACTTGATCCAATTGTGAGACCTACCCATCAACATATTCAAACAACTTGCTGGATTCATCCTGCATAGATTGTAGCTTCTGCGTCACTTCCATTAACCTACCCTGTAGGGTAGTGATTTGTTGTTGTATTGCACACTGCTCCTAGTATCTCTTCATTATTTCTACTATAGTGAGCAGCTTCATCTGCACCTGCACGAAAAATTCCTATTGTTGTGCCTTTTGTAACTATGATTCCATCTTCCTTAGCTCTAGATCCTCGACGAGGCATTCATATGTCTCTGCACTTCTATCACTCAATTTTTTTCATTCTAAGGTGAGGGCTCTTGTTGGCACAGGGGTAGACCCAGGGTTCAATGATACAAGAGCGCACCAACAAAACCCTAACTACGAACCCTTTTGGGGTAGAGGCAGGGGTGGTTGCAAGATTCAGGTGTCTACAACCTTAGCTGGGGCACAGATCTATGATTATATCACTTATAGACCACTTAACATCGATCATTCTTCAATATTAAATCCTTATTATACTTCGTAGATAACACATAGCACCACAAAATTCACTTAGATCTAAGGTATCTTAGTACTTAGCAACAGTAAAATAGATTAGATCCAGTAGATCAACACTAAGCATCTTCATACATATCATATCTATTATTCATACACATTTAATAAGAACAAAGCATAAATATATCCATCTAAATATATCAAAGCACTTAGCAATAGTAGAGATAAGCACGACGAGTCAAGGCACAGAGCATAACACACAAATTTATGTGGTTCACTCCCACCCTGGGGCTATGTCCACCAACTCTTCTTATTTATTATCGTGGTCAATCAGCTACAAGCACAAAGCATTAGAAACCCTTACTTCGCACAAGATAGAAGATCTGTGCAGCCCGCTAGATCCTTCTTCCTTGTCTTTCAACACAAACCCTTTTATATCTTCACAAAGGGACTTGCACTAAGCTCTGCAAGTCTATACAGAATGCACAAAACTCTCAATCACACAGATCCCTTCTTGTCACTTAGCCTATATCACATAGATACAACACAATCCTCTCATCTACTAGATGTCTAGATGTCTATTTATACATACAAAATGGGTCTAAGCGTGGGTAAACCCACGGGCTGACATTCCTTTCCCATTACATATTCCCAAAACCCAAAAAGGGACCCGAAAGTGGGCTGAGTTCCCTTGATCTTTGCTTCATATGGCATTCCATTTTCAACAGTCTGTCGAAGTCCCAAAAATGGTCAAATATGACCAAGTAACTCCAAAACTTGGTCAAGGGCCAATAGGCCCCCAACACTCACCTGTGACTCGTCCCGCGTCACTCTGGTCTGAGAAATTCTTCCTCGAGCTTGGCTTGAGCTTCTTTGACCTACTTCAATGCTACTACCTCTTTCTCAATGAACTCTTGGATGAGTGCATCATTGACTGGTCCTTCTAGGCATTGTTCTGTTACACTCACAACTTGTTCAAGTTCTACTCCTTGGCTTTCAACTTTAGTGAATAGTTGGCATGCCTTCTCTTTCACTGGTTGTAGTCATTGACAGACTTCCATAAATTTGGTTTGGATCATATGGATCTATTGTTGGGTCATGTGTTGCACTGGAAACCTCTTCATTCGTTCAACTGGTGACAAGGCCTTTAGCTATGATTGTAAGTTATATGTGTGATTCTTTGCTTCTTGGAGCTGTGACTCCAATGCTTGTAACTCTGGATTATCTGTTAGGTTTTCATACATCTAATCACTCCTAGATCTCAATTGCTTTCACTCCAAGGTAAGATATTTCATTCTGCCAACTACGCTGTGAACAGTTTCCTCTCTTAGGGCTCTGATTTCTTGAGGAGTCTTGGGCACAGTATGAAGTTCTAGGTCTGCGATGCACTGCTAAAGCTGCTGGATCACTTCTTCAAGTTGTTCCACCTGTTGTGGAATTCGTTCTTCAGCTCTCACTTCCATGATGGTCATAGAGATAAGTTCTATGTTGACCATTTCTTTTACTTCTAGCTGCTCCGTGATCAACTGCTCCTTGCTCTACTATAGCTCTGCTTTCTCTTTGTCCCACTGTGCTTGAAGAGAATTTTTTTCTCATTCAGTAGCACTGTGCTACTCGACAAGTACTCCATGTACCTGTGTCAGAGCTTGGATGGCTTGCGCTATCGCTTCCTAAGCTTTTCAAAGGCGAGCTTCAACTTTATCGACGATCTGGTGCAATTGGGTTGGCTCATCTCCTGGTTCTACTGTTCCTGGTATTAGAGGTGTAGTGGAGATTGCACAGCTAGACTGGAGTGCCTGCTACCCTCCTTAGAGTTCAACCTTGATATGATTATACATATTCTCCTGCTTCACCTCTTGCTTATCTAATACCCCCTGTGAAGCATCATTCACAACTGCAATGATGAAATCAAAATCATCCAATGTGAGGATAGTCTGCATCTTGGTTACAGGGGTTCTAGGTTTCTTCCGGGAGGAATATTTTGGAGGTGAAACCTTCCATTTCTTCGATGAGTATTCTTCTTCCCTAGGAGGTGGTCCTTTTCCTTTCTATTGTTCAATTTCTGCACCTTTGATCTCTTCGCCATCACCCCCTTTGTCTGGTGAAATGGATGCAATCCTCACATATGTGTTGTCTACATTGTGAACCTCTTCAGGTTTATTTGTCTTGCTTGGTCCAGGTGTATCCTTTGCAACTTTTGGGCTATCTACATTGGACAAATCCGTAGGGATGGTCAGAATAAGGAGGTCCACTGACCATTCCTTAGTGATTTCCTCTAAGTCTTCCTTTGTTAGATTGTAATATGACTACAGATGTTGCTTGCACTCTTTAGCGCACATCGTTATATAAATGAAGTGGTGGTCCACGCTGAACTTCATTAAGGATCTAAACCTGTGAAGGGTATTCGGGGTCATCTGAGGCTCGGACTGGATGGCTTGTTTCAACTGGTTGTATTAAGTATGGAAGATGACATTCTATTTCCACTACTTGTTCATATCATTAGAGTACGACAAGGTACTGAAATTTGCAGCCAAAGGTTCGAAGGGCTCGATGTCGGGGAAGGTCGCACCTTTCGGCATTTCCCATGCAATGAATGCGATTAGGATGAGAATCCAACTAAAGTGGAACTCATTCCCTTGGTATTGCGCTTCTCTGCAATCAAGCTCTAGCTAGTTTACAAGGTACTTTTCCCAATTTATCTATAGTCCCTTTGCTCACTTTCCTATGAGGTCAACTACGAATCCAGTCACTGGGGTGGGCCGGTTCTTGCGAACTATATTTCCTGCGATCAACTGACATGCAAGGGGCACTGTGTCGTTCTAGATAGAGGTTACCTTGTAACCTCACATGCCCTTCTCAACATCGCCATAAGTATCTTTGATTCTCTGTGCTAATGCTCGGTCTGAGGTATTTCCAAGGTAAAAATCTTGTGGGTCAGGGCCCTACATGGTCATCCCTATGATTTGATTGATCAAGGTTGGATCCACAGTTATGTGATGGTTCAACCATAAGTAACCTTCGTGGTAGCAAGATAACAACAATTTCATGCATGTGTTTACTTCCTGGTGTTAGTCGAAGTGTGGGATATTCATCACATTGAGCAGTGTGGATTGCGTGAGGTTCTGGGTCCATGGTTGTGGGATAATATTTGAATTCTTTCCTTTAGTGCTGGTCAAATACTTGTGCATGGTGAGCATGCTATAATCCTTCCTATTTCCAAGGTTGAAGTCACTGAAATTCAATGTTGTGAGCTTATCCTGGTCAGATTGAATTGCGCGTATCCCTTTCAGGAGGTACACCATGACAAAAAAATAGTCAAAATCTCTGGGCACACTATCTCGATTGATGGCCCTTCTTAGAGGGGGTAGGTAGGCAGGTAGAATGCTCAGAATCAGCTTGGTATTCACGATATCATCTATGTGCTTCATTCTTGTCTCTGTCACAATTCTGGAAGTTCCTACTCCGTGAGAAGTCGATGGAGAAGCTTGGACTCCTCCTATTGATGATGCTTGTACACCTGCAGACATCCTTCTTTCTGACATGACTTTCATAGTCCTGAGATCAACAAGTACTTCCTTCACATATTCTTCAAGTGCGCTAAGCTCTTTGGACATACATGCTCAGGATAAATTATCGAGGTCACAATGATCTCAAACCCTATTCAAAAATGAAAAAAGAGGGTGCAATGATCACTTTATACACTTTCTAGTCCGTGAGCTTCAAATTCTTAGTTGGAAAAAGTGTTCTTCGGGCATGGCATAACGAGATAAATAGGCGATCTTGGCAAAAAATTTATTTGCAACGGGTATAATCCTCATTAATTTGTGTTATGTTCATTATGGTGCGGTCCGATGGTCTGGTGATCAGCCATCAATGCTTTTCAATCCATTCGCAGTGGCATTCGAACGTATATATTAGCCTCTAACGACTATATTTATTCACCACGATGAAGTGGCCTATGTCGTTGTTCTGATATCTTGGTGAAGATCAAATTATGAAATTTTTCCTTCTGCGAGGTACCCTCAGGAACCTGTTGAAACCTTTCAATCTTAGCCTTCTTCTTACTCAACTTTCTAGCCTTCTTCCCTGTGAGCTTCATCTTGGTGGTTCTTTTCCCATTCTAATTCTTATTTTCCTTGGACATAGTCACTTTGCATTGTTGAGATTCTCTCCTAAGACTCAGGGGTAATACTTCTTCTATATATGAGACAGATACTTCAATCTTCTGTGAGTCCTCTAATGTTCTTGCATCTTTGACATCTGGGCTTCTAGTGTCAAATAGCTTTGATATGTTCTCTTGTTCTTCAATTAACCACATGATCCTTCTGTTCATGAAATCTTTTAACTCTTGTCTCTATTGTTCTAGGACTTTTGATTCTTCCTTATTTCTGGCTTGATCTCTTTCAATCCAAGGTTTTCCAAGTAACATAGTAAATGGGGTGCTATCCTCAATAAACTTGATAATCTCAAAATCTTCTTCTGTCAAAGTTCCATTGACATTCATAGGTATCTAAGTGAGCTTCCCACATAGGTTTACTAGTTTCCCTCTGAATAACCCTATTCCTCTTAATGAAGATATCATAGTAGGCCTTCCTATAGCTTCCCAAGTTCTCTCTGGCATAATGTTCACTGGTGTTTCTTCATCAAGGATAGAGTCAATGTCGAAGTCTCTTATTCTTGCTTCAATGCATTATTTTTCTTTAAAGATCTATGGTAGTCTAACATGTTGGTGATCATTCAAGGTGTCTTTCATCTACAACAATACCTTCTCTGATTCTTTCTTGGGTTCTACTATTTCTGGATCTTCCTTAGGGTTTTCTTCATTCAGATTCATTCTTTCAAGCTTAGCAATTATTCTAGGGAAATCTAATACTTCATGGTCCAAAGATTTGCAACATAGGAAACTAGATCTTTCACCAGGGCATTCCTTAGCAAGATGTCCCAGTCTTCTGCAACTGTAACATAGGGTTAATCCTCTCTTCCTTTTAAATGATCCCCAACTTCTTCTATACTGCGCACTAGGATCATGGTAGCTAGTCTGCAAAAAAATATTTCTAGGATCCTACATCCATTTGTTAGTCCATACATTCTTTCTATGCATAGGTATAACATATCTATCACTATTCTTATCAGATCTACTCATATCAAACCTTCTTTCATCTATCAGTGCCCCAGTTTTCAAACTAGGATAAACTTTATTAAACATATCTAGATCCATACCTTAGAAACAAAAATTTCCACTTATTTTACTTCTATAGATAACAAAGCTTCTAGATCTAAGACCTTTTAACTATTCTTACCTTTATTAGAGCACAGAGTTTATAGATCTTACCTCTTTTCTGTAGATCTGACCTCTCTTCTTAAGAAACTTCCACTTTTACCTTTCTTAGAGCACAAAGCGTTCAGATCTTGCTTCTTTTCTTTAGATCTGTCCTTCCTTTCTTTTATCACAAAGCTTTTTAGATCAAGTGGAACACTATGCACTAGGGCACATATCCTCGCACATAGCTTCCACAGGTTCAGGAAAAATATTTGCACAAAGCTTCCTCTTCCTTAGCTCCCAGTAATCACATTTTTAGGTCCCGACAATGGAACCATTTGTTGGCACAAGGGTAGACCCAAGGTTCAATGCTATAAGAGAACACCAAAAAAAACCTAACTACCAGCCCTTTTGGAAACACCTGCGAAGCAGATGAAGTCTCACCTGTGGTAGAGGCGGGGGTGGTTGCAAGACTCAAGTGTCTGCAACCTTAACTGGGACACATATTTGTGATTATATCTCTTATAGAACACTTAGCATCGATCATTCTTCAATATTCAGTCCTCATTCTACTTTGCATATAGCACAAAGAATCGTAGCTTTCACTTAGATCTAAGGTATATTAGTACTTAGCAATAGTAAAACAAATTAGATCTAGTAGATCAGCACTAAGCATCTTCATACATATCAGATCTATTATTCATACACATCTAATAAGCACAAAGCATAAATATATCCATCTAAATATATCAAAGCACTTAGCAAAAGCATAGATAAGAACGATGAGTCAAGGCACATAGCATAACACAAATATTTACGTGGTTCACCCCCACACTGGAGCTACGTCCAACAACTCTTCTTATTTATTATCATGGCCAATCGGTTACAAGCACAAAGCTTTAGAAACCCTTACTTTGCACAGGATATAAGATCTGCGCAACCCACTAGATCCTTTTTCCTTTCCTTTCAGCACAAAGCCTTCTATATCTTCACACATGGACTTGCACTAAGCTCTACAAGTCTATACAAAATGCACAAAACTCTCGATCACACAGATACCTTCTTGGAACTTAGCCTATATCACAAAGCTACAACACAATCCTCTCCACTACTAGATGTCTAGATGTCTATTTATACATACAAAATGGGCCTAAGCATGAGTAAACCCACGGGCTGACATCCCTTTCCCATTACATATTCCCAAAACCCAAAAAGGGACCCAAAAGTGGGACGATATCCCTTGATCTCTGCTTCATCTAGTGCTCCATTTTTGACAAGCTGTCGAAGTCCCAAAAACAGTCAAATATGACTAAGTAACTCCAAAACTTGGTCAAGGGCCAACAACTCTTATCCTTATTAGTGTGTTCTTAGCGGTCTCCTCCCTCTGGTCATGCACCTCCTACGGGGTGCTTGATACTGTTTGGGCCTCCAATTCTATTATCCTAGCCTGAAGCTGTTGGAGGGTCTCAACAATCTATACTATATGAGTTTCAATTGAATCTTTCCCTTCCTGTGCCAAGCCTGGCATAGAGCAACATGATTTACTCACCACTTATTTGACCATGGCCTGCTTTGCGAGCAACGTCTCCTTTTCCCTCTATAGCTGAGATTTTTCCTCCTGGAGCTTCATTTGAAGCTCTGCTTTCTCGCTTTCCTAGGCTTCTACATTGTCCTACGTTGCTTGTAATTGTGCTAGGAATTCATCTTTCTCTTGTTTCAAGGATCTGTAGCCTTCTCCTTCTCTTTATGGACTCTCTAGAACTGAGCTTCTGTTGCATCAATAATTCTTCTCAATTGGGTTGGTTCATCTCCCAATTTTGTAGTCTACGACGAGGAAGGCATAGTGGGTACTATGTAGACCAAATGAACAACTTGATATACTTCCTTTACTTCCTTTAATTCCTTCTCGATCCTTCCATATATCTCCTCCAACTTCTCTACATATCTCTACAAGATGTCCTTGGAAGCATCCTCCATAGCTCTGCGGACCAGACTAATGTCGTCCTCAGTGACAACTGGGGCTTATTAAAGTGTGTCTTCTTCCTTGATGAGGGTTTCTTCAGAGAAACCTTCCTCTTTTGCGGTGTGGTTGTCCCAATAGGGGGATCTTCCGGTGGTGTAGCTTCACCTCCTCCTTGTTATTCTTCTCCTTCATCTCCTCCTCTCTATCCTTCTTCTTCTTCTCCTCCTCCTCCTCTTGGTGAGACAAAACCGTTATCTTCATAAGCGTTTTCCTCTTCATTGCTCTCTATATCCTAGAATTCCTCCTGCTTCTTCTTCTTCTTCATCCCACTAGGTAGTCCAGCATGCTCAACTCGGGTAACTATGGGGCTTCCTATGGTGTCAGTGTCAGATATTTCTACATCAGCGACAGGTAAAAGAAACTCCTTCGACCATTCTTTTGTAATTTCCTCCATGTCTTCATCTGTGAGTTTGTAGTACAACTACAATTCTTCCTAGTTCTCATCTTTGTGCGTGGTGATGTAGATGAAATGAGGATCGGTGCAAAAATTTTCTATTGATCGGTACTGGTGCAGGGTGCACAATGTCATGCATGTAAATGATTCGATGGAAACCTTCAATTGCTTATAGTATGCATGAAACATTGCATTGGACTGCCACTACTTCGTCATTTTGTTGGTATACCCCAAGGTTGAAAACCATGTGGCCAATGGCTCCGATGGATCAATCTCTAGGAAGGTGTCTCCTTCAAGCATTTTCCAAGAAACAAATGTGATCAAAATGATCAACCAACTGTAATGGAATTCATATCCTAAGTCCTGGGCTTCACTACAATCCTTCTCTAGCTCATTGATGAGGTATTTCACCCAGTTCATCTGCATTCCCTCCACACGTTTTCTTGCAAGGTCCACCACGAACCTGGTGACCTGTGTGGGGAAATTATTCTTCAAAAGCTTTCCATCTAGGAGTTGGAAAGTAAGGTGCACTTCCCCATCCTGTATAGAGGCTACCTTGTAACCTCTCTTTCCTTTCTCTACTTCTCCATAAGATTCCTTGATGCGTTGCGCTAGGGAACAATCTAAGGCATTCCCTAGATAAAAATGATGAGGGTCAGGACTTGTCACACTTAAGCCTGTGATCTGGTGGATCAATGTCGAATCCACAATAATCCTTCTATTGATCCACAAGTATCTTCCATGATATCATGACAGGAGGAGTTTAATGGAAGTGTTAACCTCCTGGTGGCGTCCAAAATGCGGGATCTTCATCACATTCAACATGGTGGACTGTGCCAAATCCTTAATCCATGGTTGTGAGACGAGGCAAGGTTTCTTTCTAGTTGACTTTGTGATATAGCAGTGGGGTACTAACATGGCATAGTTCTTCCAGTCTCCCAAGTTGAAGTCATTGTTCTTCAACAACGAGATTTTTCCTAACTAACTCCCGACTACGCGTATTCCTTTCAGAATGTACACAGTGAACACGACGTACTCAAAGTCTTGGGGGATTATTTCATAGTTAAAAACTCCAGCCAAAGGTGGGATATAATTGTGTAGGATCGATGGGATCTACTTCACATTATCCAGATTTCCACGGTGCTTACTTCGTTGTTCAGTTTAGGGGTTGACACAACTAGAAGTTTCCAGAACGACATCCAGTGGAAGGGGAAGCTTGCAGTCCCCTAGTCTATGATGCCTGGACACCTTCGGATATCATTCTATCGACCATTAGATTCTTGAGGACCTCCTCAAAAAAATTCTCCAATTCACTAGGTTCCCCCGACATTCTAGTTTTTAACAAACAAGCGGGATATGCAAGTAGACAGGCAGGGTAGGAAAAGAGATAGGCGGGGTCTAGTTTCAGATGACACATCTTGACACTTGGACAATTCACTATTTATATCAGTCAATGATGGGTAGAAAAGAGTGGTCTCGGTGTAATGACTGACGAGTTAAATAAGTGGGGTATCATAACGGATCTTCCAACGACCAAGAAATGCCTCCATCAATGTAAATTTGTCCATTATGGTGCAGTCTCAATGTCTGAAAGCGGTCCATCATCCCATAAATTCATTTTCTAACCATTCTGGAGCATCATTCTAATGGTCAGGGTGCCTCCAATGTTCATCTAACTTCACCAGGGTGAAGTCCCATTCTACCCAGACCTGTTGTTCCAACGAGGTTCAAACCCTGTGAACCTGCCTCCTACGAGGTTCCAGTCTGTGAAGTCTTCCATATGGTCTCTATGATTCTTGTAGATTTTCCAACTTAGCCTTCTTTTTGTTGTTCTTCCTTGCCTTATTCCTTTTGATCTGAGTTTCTCTAACTGTTTATGGAATCCTCTTTCCATTCTTATTCTTATTTTCTCCTAGCGCAGTGGCTTTGCACTGTTGAGGTGCCCTCAAAGGGTTTGAATTTAATATCCCTTTTCTTAACACATCCTGAGTGGACATACTTATTTCTTGAATAGATAGGTCCTTTGATATTTCTTTCATTATTCCAACCTTGGTAGCTAATTCTCTGACTGTTTGTCCCTCCTGCGTTGTTACTTTGTCCTATTTCTTCGACTTATCCTCTCATTCTTCTATTAGTCGGTCTATTTTCCTAGCTATGAAATCCCTTAGTTCTTGATTTTTCTTTTCTATGGCTTCTTCCTCTGCTTCCTTTTGATTTGATCCTTCTCAATATAAGTCTTACCTAACAAAAGTGGGAAAGGGGCGTTGTCCCCAACAAACTGAATGACTTCAAATGCTTCTTCAGTCGATGTTCCCTAAACAATAATAGGTACATTAGTAACTCTTCCACATAGGGTTATCATCTTACCCTTAAAAAATCATATCCTTCCCAACGAAGGTACCATAGTAGGTTTTCCAAGAATTTCCCAAGTTTCTTCTGTCATAATATTCACTTTTGTTTCTTCATCCAAGACACAGTTTATGTTGAATTCCTCTATTCTTGCACTTATGCGCTTTTTTACTTTCAGGATTTCTGGTAAATTGACATCTTTGTGAACATCCATCGTTTATTTCAACTGTAATAACGTAGTCTGAACTTTCCCTGATTCTTTTTCTTTATGACTCTCTAACATTCCCTTAGTCTCTTGACTCTCTTCATAGTTTTCTTGTCTTATGTTCATTTGCTCAACTTTAGCAATCATCCTTGGACAATCCTCAACCTCATGACCAACAATATTACAAAAAAGACAAATAGGACATGTGCCACGACATTCCTTAGCAAGATGTCATAGTCTTTTGAAGTTATAACACAAATTTAATCCTCTTTTTCTTTTAAATGTTCCTCAACCTCTTATGTATTGTGCATTTCCCCTAGGATCATAATGTTGGACTTGCAATCTGCAAAAAATCTTTCTAGGTTCCTGCATCCATTTATTAGTCCAAAAAATCTTTCTATGCATAGAAATAATATATCTTTCTTCATTTACATTAAATTTACTCAAATCAACTCTTTCTTTCAACTACACCCTAGCCTTTAGACTAGGACATAATCTATTAAACATACTTAGGTTTATGATTTCAAAACAAAAATTTTCACTTATCTTACTCTTGTCAAAGCACAAAGATTTACCTCTTTTTAGATCTTACCTCTTTTATTCAGATCAGATTTCTTTCTTAGCACAAAGCTTCACAATTCAAGTATACTACTGCGCATTTCAACAACATATCTATGCACAAAGCTTCTCTTTTTATTTACTTTAGTTCTTAGCAATCACAGTTTCAGGTCCTGGCAACAAAACCATTTGTTGGAACACGGTCATACCTAGGGTTCAATGCTTAACAATGCACCAACAAAACCCTAACTACCGACCCTTTCAGAAACACCTCTGAGGTAGGTGAAGTCTCACCCGAGGTAGAAGCAGGGAGGTTACATGACATAGGTGTCTGTAACCAGGCTGGGACACAAATCTGTGACAATAACACTTTGCAGAGTATTTTGTTAACACTTAGGAAGTGACATACATTAGATCATTAACCTTATTAACATCACAGAACATACCCAAGGATATATCTAATGTAGTAACAACAAATATTATGCACCTTAAACACTTAGCACTTTGAAACAGAACTAGCATTTTAACATAATCATATCATTAAAGCATCATATACATATCCATTACATATATAATCAAAGCACTAAGAAAAACATAACAGATCTAATCATTGCACAAAGAAAACCATAAGACACCAGATGTACGTGGTTCACCCTAGTGTGGGGCTACGTCCACCAACTGCTTCACCTCTTTATTATTTTTCAATCTCTTACATTTAGTTACTCCTATGCACTAAGCCACATAGTCGAGCTTCGCAACAGATAGGATATCTACACACTAAGCACTAGATCCTCCTTCTAAAAACTAGGTCAAGGAACCGAGCTAACTCTCTATCAAGCACAAAGCCTTAATGCACCTACATTCTTTTGTACAAAGCAACTCTGACTACTTGCACTTAGCTAGCTACTTTTACAATACAATATTCTTTATTTATACTTTTACAAATCCTTAAAATAATTCCTAAACATGGGAAAAACCCATGGGTCGACATCCCATAACCCATTACAAAAACCCTAAAGAACCCCTATTAGGTCCACATAGCCTGCAAAATAAGTGAGATCCGCAATCTCAACTCTGTCTGGGCCCTCCTTCCTCGATCAATGTGTCGAAGTCCAAAGGTGGGCCAACTCTGACCAAGATTTCCTCAAAACTTGGTCAAGGGCCAACAATCAATAATTCTTCTAGGAGGTAGACCTGGTACCTCTTCTGGAAACACATCTCAATACTCTCTTAGTATGGGATGGGCCTCTAGGATTGGTTTATTGTTCTCAACAAAGTTAAAACTTGTATTGCATACAAAGGACATCCTTTTCTACAATACTTCTTCACTTGAAGGGATGATATGTGTCTCACTAAGACATGATTTTGAATCCCTTGTAGGGTTATCTTTCTCCCTTCTTCATCTTCACACTCCAAAGTTTTATTGTAACAATCCAACTTGGTTTTATGGGCAACCAATCGGTCCATGCCAATCATCAGGTCATAATATCATAAAGGGAGCATGTTTAGGGTTTCATGGGTGGGTAATCCATTCATAATGAATTGGTGTTGGGCCCGAGATATGATCATTTTCATGACGGTTATTATACACTTTTTCCATATGAATATATGTGTTTTTCATCTTTTAAAGGAGATTTTTGAAGAATTTCATGATAAAACGGTATGATCACCATAAGGTATGTGTAATTCATGTTTAATGATTAAATCAAGTATAATTCATCATGTTTTATGACTTATAAGAGCTAATTCATGTTTTTATGATATTACAGGGAAAAACGCACAAGGTTTACAGTTCCTTCACTTGATCCGACACTCGTTCCAACACTCGTTCCATCACCCGATCCGACACTCATTCTAGCACTCAGTATTGGACAAAAACGAAGGGTGAGTTGGTGGTTATGGCATTGGCGGCTAGTGATGGAAAAATTAGGCACATGGGTTTTCTTCATGATCACCCCCTCCAGATACTAAGCTCCAGACAACTCAGTTTCAGTTTTCCAAAGAAGGCGATTATTGGCTTGCTTCGTTTTGTCAGTTAGGGCATCATTTATTGTATTTTGCTGAAATTAGAAGTGGTTCGAACCTCTTGTGGTCGACCACTTGGGTTGTAAGATTATAAATATTGATAGGATGGTTATCATATTGTTAACCAAGTAGCATAAGCATTAGAATTTTCATAAAAACAATTTTACTCTGTTTTGAGTTTTTACATTGCCAGAATTATGCCAGAACTGTGTTTTCAAGATTTCATGCTGAATTTGCCTTGTTAAGTTCGTGGTGTGCTTGTAGGAGGTAGCCATGACTTGTTGGGGGGGGCACCAGCAGTCTGGTGATTGTTCTTATGTATGTTTATGCAATTCCTAATTTAATTACTCTTTCTTATTTCCTGTACATGTATATTTTTATTTAGTTAATTAATTTGTTGTAGCTTAATTGTACTGCTTCTCTTTTGCAGGTTAGATGATGATATGTGTTAGCATGTGTTGATTTTGTAGGCTAGGAAAATACTTGCAAGTCTCTCTCTCTTTATACTAACCCCGTGTGCAAAGTACATGTTAAATGATGCTTTCTTTTATAATTTTACATTCAAGTTTAGAACAGAACGTAGTTTTAATTTGGGTTTCTTCTTACAAGGATTGATGGATGGGTAGATTTACTTCCAGTTTTTATAGTTTGCTTATCTTAGTTTTACATAGATTTCATTTACTTAGTTATTGGTTAATTTAATTGTCAATTTACTTATTAATATCATAGTTTAAATTATGTTTTTAATTCATTTTCTTATCATAGTTTGAATGGTTAAAATAGACATAGTATAGTTTTATTTCACGCAATTTCCTTTCTTAGAATTAAAGTGCAATTGAATTTATTAGTTAATGAATGAATACAGTTTTCTTACATAGTGTATATTTGGAATAATAACCTCGTTATGTTGTTGATGGTTCATACATGAGTATGCGGGGTATTTAACATTATCTTTTTCGTGGCTAAATTCTCCTTAGATTGATTAATCCATACCTTTCATTTTGCCATTGAGATTAGTGTTGAGTTTATACCATTGGAATTGTCCTTTGTTGTCAAGTGTCATCGAGATATCATCCTTCACCACCGAAGGCATTCACACAACCACCATCATTACATTTGAGTGTTTCATAGATTAAAGATAGTTTCTTTCTTTCGTAGATTGGAAGAGATAGTTTCTTGTTTTCATAAGTTTAGAAAATAATTTAATTGTTGCTATAGGTTAGATAGACTTTGCTTTGATAGATTAGATAATAGTTTGTTCAAGAATTAGTTGTTAGTCTTTCTTGCTCTCAATAGACTAGATTTCCTTTCATGCATTGCATTGAGAATTTAAATTTCCTTTCATGAAAGAGAAATAGTTTTGCATTAGGCATTTAGTCCACTTGCCTCTTAGGCTAGATAGTTGTTCAATGCGAAGTTTTGCTTGCAGTAGTTAATTGCCTTTGCTTACTTGTCTTTTTCTTTCATAGGTTAGTTAGTTGTCTTTTCTTACTTGTCTATTTTCTTTAATAGGTTAGATAGGTGATTTTTCTTACTTGCTTATTTATTTTCTTTCATAGGGTAGTTTCTCATTGAATGTAGGTTGGCAAGTTAAATAAGTTTGCTTTTGTCATTTGCTTATTATGCTTAGTAGTTTGTTTTTGCTTATTTTTAAACTAGTTTGCTTTACACAGAGTTTTCATTTTCTTTCTTAGGAACTATCCATCAAACCTTGGCCCAAAAGTACTTAGGTTACCTAGTTTCATTTTTCTTAGTAGGGTTTTCTCATTAGATAGATTTGCTTGAGTAGATTAGCCTTAGATAGCTACCTTCCTTAGTTAGAATATACTCCTACTAATCCTTCTACATTTGGCATATATTTTTCTACAACTCTAAGTTTACTTACCCTGGGTTGACAATTTAATTGAGGGTTTTTACTGTGTTTTTAGTGCATATATAACACCCATCATTTTTGGCGCCATTGCCGGGGAGTTGTCTCAAGGTGAGAAGTAATTAGGAATTAGACCATTTCTAGACCTTAGCATTAGTTTGGTGGAGGGGGAACTTTAAGACGAGAGGTAAGAACCTGTGTATCTGCTATAACAGGTTCCCCCAAACCCAATGGTAGTTTTTCTTTTTGTTTTTATGAATAGACCTAGGAATCAAATGGTAGCTTTTTCTTTTTGTTTTTCCTTTCTTTCATGAATAGGCCTAGAAACCCATAATGTAGATACATTAAATCAAAATCAAACCTTACAACCAAGGTTCCTTCCGATCTCTTTGGGGGAAGGAACGTTCCGCTTATAAAATCCGCAGACTGATACCGAAAAACAAAAGTTATCTTGACTCAAAGAGATAAAATAGTCTCTGAATAGACTAATACAGGGAGCACTATAGAACAATAAATTGAAGCATCAATCATATTAGGACAGGAGGCACGACCACTCGAGTCTTCCACAGAACCAAAAAATACAACCTTTTCTTTTACACCACCACCAGGGGACCCTAAATTTAAAGATATCATAGACCCTGAATAGGTGAATCTTTTGTTTGGTAGTTCAGCCAATGTGATTATCTCTCAAATTGACACAGAAACTTTGGCACCAATAGTCTCAATCGGCTTGAGTAGAGTCCCAGACATCCAATCCATAGGAATACCTTTCCATCAAAGGAAAACCTTGTTTTCTTCAAAGATAAAACCACATAGGTACTCTATTTTCGGAAATCAAGCCAATATGGATGATCAGGAGGACCATAACAATGTAAGACATGGAGAGGAAGAAGAAACTGGAAACCAAACCGAAACTACCTTCGGGTTTCCAATTTAAGATACCACTCTGAATGTCAACATGAAGAATATTCCTCTCTCAGCACTGCCTACCTTTTATGGTAAAAACAGTGAAGATCCAGACACCTTCCTATTTGAATTTGACATCTTGTGTAGGAGCTACAACTATGTACAAGATGTCTAGAAATTAAAACTCTTTCTTGTCACCCTCAAAGACTCTGCACTAAGATGGTTCATGGGGTTGGGAGAATCCAGTATTAGGTCTTAGGAAGCCATGAAAGATATATTTCTCAAGAAGTACCAAGACTACTGTAAGACCAAAGAGTCTTGTAATGACATTTTTAAAATCCAACAATTAGAAGACGAGACCCTCGAAGTTTATATGGAAAGATTTGGTTATATCTCCCAGAAGTCAAAATACAATGACCTCCTAGAGGATGCAATTAGGGATATTTTCCTTAAGGGAATTTCATAAGAATATTTAGAGATGCGTAACCTTATGGCATCAGGTGACATCTCTCATAAACCATTTGTTGAAATATGTGAAATGTGTAAAAATTACTCAAGGAGTACAACCAAAATAGGGAAGAATGTTCGGGACCCTTACAATAGAAGCTTAAAACCAGTTAGTTCATGTGGTATAACGAGAGCAGAGATAGGGAACCTTTTAGAAAAATTTAAGACTGACATCTTAAGAATAATAGGTTCCCAATTGGATACCCTTAAACTAAAAAAGAAACAGGAGGAGGAAAATGCAGAAATGAGCATATATTGCCCAATATGCAGGAGGAAGCATTCCTCAAGGGAGTGCCCATTAGATAACATTTAAGTTTGTGGCTTCTGTACAGAAGACCATGTGAGTGAAAAATTTCTATCATTGCCCGGTTTATTATCCATCTATAGGAGTGGGGATTTTGGGGAGTCTTCTTATGCACCTAGGAGGCCATGGCAGCCTAGGAATCAACCCACATACCCGGATCTACAGTCTCAAGTTCCACCCTATTATAAAAAACAACAATGGAACTCACCGGGTTGGAAACACTGGTCTACTCAGTACCAACATCCTTGGATTCAAGGATGGAAGGGAGGACAAACCAAGGAAACCCTCAATCTCCACCTATCACTATGTACAACCATCCTTATCCTAAGTTCTCATCGAACACTCCACAACATTTGCCAGGTTTTGTTCTACCACCTTTACCTCCTATCCCACAACAACAACTGCTACAATTTCAAAATGCAAGCTCTCCAAAAATGACACTATTATCAGCACAATCAGTGCCAAATCCTAATAATAAGCCCCCTTAACCTCTTAACAATGTTGAGATGCAGAACTTCCCAACATATGTTATTACTCATGTTCCATTACAGAAAATTCAACTAAAATCAGGAAAATTTCTAGATAGGCAGAGACCTTCAGTAGTCATCCAGGAAGAAGAAGAAGAATAAATCACCAAACAAACCATGGATTACAATAGGTGGGAAGATGTTATTATCTCGAATAATCAAGAACCCAAGATTCCCCAAAATGAACCTTCACAAATTATGAAGGTCCCTCCTTATCCAGAATGATTGGTAATCGAGAAACCTACCACCCGACTAGAATTTGACATTTTGAATGAATTGAAAAATATTTGTGCCAAAATTCTCCTACTTGAAGTCATTAAAGACATTCCAATCTATAGTAAGGTAGTCAAATAATTGTGTATTAAGAAGCCAGGTAGGAAGCAGAAGGACCCTCCTACAGTACATTTGGTAGGAGGACTTTCCGAGTACATATCAGAGTAGCCAAAACTAGCAAAATATGGGAATCCATGAAACCTCGTAGTGACCATAACCATTAATGAGGTCTCCATTGGAAACACTCTCATAGACCTAGGGGAAGCCATCAATGTTATGACTGCTACTACCTTGGAAAAATTATAGTTACAACCTCTTCTTCGGCCTACCCCAACCATTTTGGAATTAGCAGATAAAACTAGGATTATACCTGAAGGGATTTTAGATGATGTCATGGTTACTTTAGCCTCATGGGAGTACCCCGTATATTTTCTTGTCATTCATTCAAAGGATCCTGCCAGAGGCCATCACGTTATTTTGGGAAGACCTTGGCTAGCCACAACCAATGCATTTATTGGCTGTAGAGAAGGAGAGATGACCATCTCAAATGGTCTCTCTATCTAGAAGCTCACCATTTACCCTCCAGCTCAACCTATTATGGAGAATCTATAGTGGCTTGAATGCCATACGAGAACAAATACTGGGAAGAACCCGTATTTCCTAGTGACCATGCAAGGGAACTTTAGGAGCAAACAACTGAAAATGTGCTAAACCAGTTCATTTTTTCTATCACATGTGTTGATTTTCCACAATCTTTTTCCCAATTTGAGTATATGTTTGGGGAATAATTTCAAGAAAAATTAGAACCATCCATCTTATCTTCAACATATTTTGTTTTTGAAATAGATGAGTCTTCCATGTCTTATACTATGCCCTACGAGATTAGTCTAAGGAAATTTTTACAAATAAACTCTTGGCTAGATACAGACCAACAAAAACAGTTAGTAGATATACTTAAAGAACAAACATGAGCATTTTCCTGGGAATAAACGAACATTAAGGGTATACACCCTAACACATGCATCCATAACATATATACCTAGGGGGAAGTAACACTTGTTAAGCAACCCCAGAGAAGGATGAACCCAACACTCAAAGATATTATCAAGGAGGATATCCAAAAGTCGTTAAATGTCATATTTATCTATCCCATCTCTGAGAGTAAGTGGGTATCCCCGCTTCTAGTGGTTCCAAAGAAAGTGACTGGGAAATGGAGAATTTGTGTTGATTTCTGGGAACTCAACAAGGCCACTCTAAAATACTACTTTCCTCTCCCTTTCATTGACCAGGTTCTAGATACCTTGTCTATAAAGAAGTATTTATCCTTTCTAGATGGGTACAGTGGGTACAACCAGATTCCTACAACACCCGAGGACCAGGACAAGACTACCTTTACTTGTCCTTGGGGCACCTATGCCTATAGGGTCTTACCATTTGGATTTATGTAACGCTCCTGCCACATTTCAACAAGCAGTACTAGGGATATTTGTCGTTCTTATTGATGATTGTGTGGAGTTCTACATGGATGAATTCATAGTATATGAAAACACTTACCAGGAAGCCTTAGAAAACTTAGAAAAATTCCTCATCAGATGTCAGGAAATGAACCTATCTATAAGCCATGAAAAATGCAAAATGTTTTTAACTGAAGGAGTGGTTCTAGGACATCATGCTTCATCTGAAGGGATAAAAGTAGATCCTACAAAGGTTGAGGTCATTATTAGACTTCCACCCCCCAAGACTCAGAAAGAGGTGAGAATATTTCTTGGACATGTCAGATATTACCGACGTTTTATTGAAAATTTTACAAAGATTGCTGCACCTATGTTTGGATTATTAATAAAAGATGTTGACTTTGTTTGGACTAAGAAGTCAAACTGCCTTTGAAACCCTGAAATTTAAGCTGTCTGTGGCACCAGTTCTTAGAGGGCCCAATTGGACTCTCCCATTTCATGTATCCACTAATGCCTCTGACATCGCAATACGAGGGGTATTAGGGAAGAAAGAGGACCAACAGTCCTATGACATTTATTTTGTAAGCAAGAACTTGTCCCCTGCCGAGTTGAAATACACAGTCACCGAGAAGGAATTCTTGGCAGATGTTCATGATATTAACAAGTTTCATCATTACATTATAGGTTATGAAGTATTTGTACACACTGATCATTTCGCCATTAGGTTCCTCATGAACAAACCTATAACTAATGGCCAAGTGACTAGGTGGATTTTGTTATTGCAAGAATTTAATATCACTGTGCTTGACTGACCTGGAAAGGATAATGTAGTAGCCAACTTTATTTCTCGAATAAAAAATGAGGATGATGATATCCTTGTAGTTTATAGTTTCCCAGACGTGCACCTCTTTTCGCTTTCTTTCAATACCCCATGGTTTGCAGATATGGAAAACTATCTGGCCACTAGGAAGTTACCGTCTCATTTGTCACCTCATGAAAAGAAGAAAATTATTACACAAAGTGCTAATTACTCTTGGGTTGGTCATGATATTTTTCGCACAGGTCCTGATTTGATTATTCGTAGATGTGTCCGAGAGGACAAGGTACCTAATATACTATGAAGTTTTCATGATGGACCATGTGGTGGCCATTTCTCTAACAAACACACAACATATAAGGTATTACATTCAGGTTACTATTGGCCTATCATTTTCAAAGATGTTGCCAAGTATGTGAGAAGTTGTGATAGTTTCCAAAGGATAGGAAGACCTACGTCATCTGACGAAATGCCTTTGCAGGCCCAAGTTATGATAGAACCCTTTGAAAAATGGGCCCTCAACTTTGTAGGACCAATTTCACCCATGTCCCATAGGAAGAACTATATTTTGTTTTATACAGACTATGTCACCAAATGGGTAGAGGCAAAATCCCTATTTAGGGCTACAAAGAAGTCTATTGTTGAATTTATCTATGAAAACATCTTTACTCGCTTCGGTGTCCCTTGTGAAATTGTTACAGACCAAGGCACTCAATTTACTTCCAAGATGATGAAAGAGCTAACAGAGAAATATGGGATTAAACACCATAAATATTCTCCATACCACCCTCAAGCCAATGGATAGGTAGAATTCACAAACAAAGTTATGGAAGCCATCTTGACCAAGACCGTTTAGTTACATCACCGGGATTGGGTTGATAGGCTCCCAGAGGCTTTGTGGGCATATCAGACTACCTAGAGAAATACCACTGGACATACCCCTTATAAGCTAGTGTATGGGAAACAAGTACTTTTACCTATAGAATTCCAAGTAAGGACCTTCTGTATTGACGCAGAATTGGGACTGAACCTGGATGAGGCTCAAAAGAGACAAGCCCTACAACTAAATGAGTTGGATGAAATCATGCAAGATGCCACCCAACGAATGATATTATTCCAAAACCAGAGGAGCAAGTGGCATGAAAAGTTTATTAAAAAGAAGCACTTCTAGCCTGGTGATTGGGCTCTATTGTTTGATTCCTGATTCAAAACCTTCAAAGGAAAACTTACCACCCGTTGGTTGGTCCCTTATGAGGTAGACACTGTATATGAAAATGGAGCTGTAAAAATTAAAACAATTGACGATGGACACATCTCCTTTGTGGTAAATGGACACCGACTTAAGTTTTATCATAAGCCCATTTCCAGAGAAGATTTTCTACAGGTCATGACAGTTGACAAGGCATTTTCCTTAGTAGATGGGGAATTCCCCCCTTGTTCTTGAAATTTTTTCTGAATTTGCTACTATATATATGTAAATAGTTTTTGAATTTTGTTAATAAGGAAATTCTAGATATTTTTGTAAGTATTTATTTCACCAGGAGTACACAGTTTCAAGGATCTTTCTTCAAAACATTGTTATACTTGAATTTTTTGTTTTCTAAATCATCAAATGAATATTGACTTACTGTAATTAGCCATGTTTTTGCAAAAATTATCATTTTTAAGGCATTCTAAATCAGTTTCTCTTGAAACCCTTCACCATTGTATAAGGAAGTGCTACCATAACTATCAATCCTAGAGGTCTCTCGTATAGTTTTTCCAAGAAACCTAAGTAAGTAAGTCAAGTGTTTTTATAAAAGATTAACAAGGAAGTCTAATTAGTAGTTAGTCATGGAAACATCACAATAACTACAAAGGAAGAAAGTAAGTTGAGCCTAAAGATACCTTTTTGTTCTTTCTCAATGGTACCATCCACTACACACTAAATTGATTGATTATATCATATCTTTAGATAGGCTACGTCCGCTTAAGTACCCCTTACATCGGGACAATCACTAAATAATATAACTAAAATTCATCCTCTAACATAAATACCATCCCAATTAAAAAGAAAAAGAAAGAAAAAGTTGTTTCAGAGTTTTTCCCCCGTCTTCTTTCATAAGCAATATTATACTAAAATCTTAAAGGATGGAGGGACAGTCTCTGAGGGTTTAAGAGGCTAACCTGTCAGGATACTGAATAGGTCTGCTGGAAGCGGGTATCAGCCTGTGGTATGACTAGGTAAACCCACCAGAGTACTGAACAAGATTGCTGGTAGTGGGTCATTCTACCTAGCGAAGATGATAATATGACAAAAATAAATAATAAATATAAACTTGTCTTGATGTACGACATTACTTGCAAACAAAGTTGATATGGAGTATGTGTGGTTAAGATAAGGTTAATGAATCTCATAAACTTTCCATTGGGAAATGACTCTAAGACTATCTTGAAACTCTCTTGCCTACCTCTTCTTATCTATATATAGGATCTCTTATCCTATAGGTGGGGCCATCTTCTAACTGTCTCGTCAGAACAAGCTATGAAATTTTATCTTTACACTTGACATACTATAAATCTTCGGCTATTGGCGGATACTGACTAATTTCCTATACTTTTGATTGTGAGGTGTCACAATACTTAGGTGTGGGGGAGGGAGGGGTTCATGAGATGACAAATGATCATTGCCTAGAGTAGTAGATTTTTTCAAGAATTCTTTTGTATTATTTCTATGATACAATTTATTACAGTGATAGTCATGTTATTTTTGAAATGCTTAAACTCCTTTGTGCTATAAATTACTGAACACATACTTAACAGACCACTCTGTATCGATTTATCATTTCATTACAAACTGCATATTGTAGGTTTGACAATACATGTTTTATGATTTCTATAACCCGTTCATTGTAGGTTTTTGACATTATATGTCATATCCAGGAAGATTGAGTGAGCATGGAGCATCTTTCCTCTTCTCATTAACTATTGTGATTGTCAAAAACACTTCAAAGTTGCAGGCTATCCATTATAAGAGGTGAAAATACACTTAACACAAAGGTATCATATGAAGTACCGTATGAGGTATCGGATGAGGTGTCGTATGAGATGTCATTTGAAAGGTCGAACGAAGTGTCATACACACCAGTAACTATCCTAGATTCCAGGTAACTAGAACTCAATCATTCAATTGAATTGGTTTCAGGCATTGATTAAAGATGCTTCATATGTTTATGATCAAATGTCCAAGTCAATAGACTTGGACATTGATCTAACCACGCACTACTACAGTGCCCCAAATCTTTCCATCAAATTCGAATTTCCCACACATGGAAGCTCATGCACACATGTGGGCAATGTACTCCACCATAAGAGCATCCAAAATCGGGTTGGTCACTCTATTATCTCACTTGCCCTTGCGATTTTCTCTGGCCTACATTAAGGAATCGCGCCCAACCTCTGTGAATTCGTCCCATGTTCAAAATGCATTCGGCCTGTGCTAAATCCATGCCATTGCTTGGCTCAATTTTTCCCTTGTTTGGTGAATTCCACCTTTGTCACAATGACCAAGAGATATGAACCCTCCTCCTATGCAGACTTGTTTTCCATTCCTGAATTTTCATAGTGCAAAGAAGTGTTTTTGCACACAGGCTGGGGGGCATTTTTGTCTAGCTTGCAGGGCCACAATGATGACCTCTCTATGAAATTTGTAGTTGGTTTTGATGGTAAGAAATCACATGTAGGGTCTCTTACCTTTGAAGTCACATAAGAGTCCATTTTTGCTGCAACAAAGCTCCCAAGAATGGGAGATAGATGGTTCAAAAACCACCAACTGTCACGCTCAAGTTACAACAGGGTGTTTAAGCTCAAATTCGAGAGCATTTCAGGAGAAAAAGGGTATGCTAAGGAGTGGATAAAGGCAGAATTGGTCAACCCCCTCATTTTCATCACAAGGTTAATTACATGTGAAGGTAGATACTCCACCTTCAAAGCTTGTCATTTTAGATTGTTGGTTCATTTTTTGTTCAACAAGCCTTTGAATTTTCCCTTCTATTTTCTCAAAAGTTTATAGAAGATGTCCTCTCAAGTGAGGAAGAATGTGACTAACCACCACAACAGTCTCTTCCACCATGGCTTGATCAAACTCCTCATTCTTGTCAAACTAGAGAAACAGGGGGAAAATTGGGATGCCTTTATCTACCAATTTGCAAACCCTCACTTGACAATTAAGACTGACAAAAATCCACTTAGCCTAAAAAATATCTCTCCATCCAAGCCTCGTTCTCCAAGAACCACCAAACTCCCTTGCACAAACCCTCTCTTTGCTGAAACAATACCAAAAGCTTATTGACATCCCTACTTCTTCTTCGGGTAAAAATACCAAGAGAAAATACCAAAAGAAGACCATTGTTGACCCCCCAATTCCTTCACTTTCTCTTGATCCTACACCTAAAAATCTTCAAGAAGTAATGCAACAAGACTTTCCCATCATTCCTACAAACAAGAGGGGATCCAATCGATTTGGTAAGGGACCCTTTCGGAAGAGTACCCGAAACAAAAGAACCAAGCCTTATGAAAAACCTCCACCTGCTTCAAATCCCATCCAAGTGTCCTCCGACATTAAGAGAACTCATAAGCAACTTGGGGAAGTCTATGCGGATGGATTAGAGCCACTAAGGAAAACAAAATCAGAACCTACCTCACCTTACTGATCTCCCATCACTCCTACTTCACCCATGCTCATTTTAGATCCTAAAATTGATAGATTGTCCACATGCCTCAAAGGATCTAATCCTTCCTCAGAGATCATCGATTCTGTCCCAACCATAGAGCAGCTACAAAAAGAAAACCATCAGCTTCTCCAACAGTTGGAAGAGAGGAATACAATAGATACACACCTTCATAATGACAATGTAGTCCTTCAAACAAAATTTAACTCTCTTCAACGATTGGTCGATGAGATGACCAAATCTAACTACAGCCTTAGAGAAAAATTAAAGCAACATAAGAGGCACAAAGCTAAGTCTACACAGCAAGAAGGAGAAGCTTCCAAAGCCAATCCTCCTCAGCAAACCTAGTCACGAGGGGTAACTTCTTTTTGTTTGCAGTGGGACCTGTAAAATCATAAGTGTGGCGGTAATGTTGGGCCCAAGATATGATCATTTTCATGATGGTTATTATACACTTTTGCCATATGTATATATGTGTTTTTCATATTTTAAAGGAGCTTTTTGAAGAATTTCATGACAAAACAGTATGATCACCATAAGGTACGTGTAATTCATGTTTAATGATTAAATCAAGTATAATTCATCACGTTTTATGACTTCTAAAAGCTAATTCTTGTTTTTCTGATATTACAGGGAAAAACACACCATGTTTTCAGCTCCGACACTTGATCCGGCACTCGTTCCAACACTCATTCCAACACCCAATCCGATACTCATTCCAACACTCAGTATTGCACAAAAACGTAGGGTGAGAGGTTATGGCATTGGCGGCCAATGATGGACAAATAGAGCACATGGGTTTTCTTCATGATCACCCCCTCCAGCTACTAAGCTCTAGACAACTCAGTTTCAGTTGTCCAAAGAAGGCGATTATTGGCTTGCTCTGTTTTGTCAGTTAAGGCATCGTTTATTGTATTTTGCCGAAATTAGAAGTGGTTTGACCCTCCTATGGTCGAACGCTTGGGTTGTAAGATTATAAATATTGTTAGGATGGTCATCAAATTGTTAACCAAGTAGCATAAGCATTAGAATTGTTAGAAAAACGATTTTACTCTGTTTTGAGTTTTTACATTGCCAAAATTGTGCCAAAACTGCATTTTCAAGATTTCATGGTGAATTTGCCTTGTTAAGTTCGTGGTGTGCTTGTAGGAGGTAGCCACTACTTGTTGGGGGGGGCACCAATAGTCTGGTGATTGTTCTTATGTATATTTATGCAATTCCTAATTTAATTACTCTTTCTTATTTCCTGTACATGTATATTTTTATTTAGTTAATTAATTTGTTGTAGCTTAATTGTTTTGCTTCTCTTTTGCAGGTTAGATGATGATATGTGTTAGCATGTATTGATTTTGTAGGATAGAAAAATACTTGCAAGTCTCTCTCTCTTTATACTAACCCCATGTGCAAAGTAGATGTTAAATGATGCTTTCTTTTATAATTTTACAGTCATGTTTAGAACAGATTTTTAATTAGAACAAAACATAGTTTTAATTTGGGTTTTCTTCTGACAAGGATTGATGGATGGGTAGATTTACTTCCAGTTTTTATAGTTTTCTTATATTATTTTTACATAGATTTCATTTACTTAGTTATTGGTTAATGTAATTGTCAATTTACTTCTTAATAGTATAGTTTAATTTATGTTTTTAATTCATTTTCTTATCATAGTTTGAATGGTTAAAATAGACATAGTATAGTTTTATTTCACGCAATTTCCTTTCTTAGAATTAAAGTGCAATTGAATTTCTTAGTTAATGAATGAATCTAGTTTGCTTACATAGTGTAGAATTGGAATAATAACCTTGTTATTTTGTTGATGGTTTATACATGAATATGCAGGGTATTTAACATTATCTTTGTCATGGCTAAATTCTCCTTAGATTGTTTAATCCATACCTTTCATTTTTCCATTGAGATTAGTGTTGAGTTTATACCGTTGGAATTGTCCTTTTTTGTCAAGTGTCATCGAGATATCATCCATCACCACCAAAGGCATTCACAAAACCACCAACATTACATTTGAGTGTTTCATAGATTAAAGATAGTTTCTTGCTTTCATAGATTAGAAGAGATAGTTTCTTGTTTTCATAAGTTTAGAAAATAATTTTATTGTTGCTATAGGTTAGATAGACTTTGCTTTCATATATTAGATAGGAATTTTCTCAAGAATTAGTTGTTAGTCTTTATTTCTCTCAATAGACTAGATTTCCTTTCATGCAAGAGAAATAGTTTTTCATTAGGCATTTAGTCCACTTGCCTCTTAGGCTAGATAGTTGTTCAATGATAAGTTTTTCTTGCAGTAGTTAGTTTCCTTTGCTTACTTGTCTTTTGCTTTCATAGGTTAGTTAGTTGTCTTTGCTTACTTGTCTATTTTCTTAAATAGGTTAGATAGGTGCTTTTTGATGCAGGGGTGCGCCACCCAGGGCACGTCCGCTCATAGGAACTTCCTCTCTTGGCCCGAAGAGCTTAAAAAGCTCTTCAAATTCCCTATCGGGAATTTCAACACCCACATAAATTCTCCTTATGATCTCCCTATCCAAATCGGGAAATCGGACTTCACAGGATCGTGAGTCCTACAGTCACGGATCCAGGTCTTTCAATTCCCCGAAACTCGATGTGGTTCAATGCTAATGTTCTCCCGCTCCTATCAGGACTCTCTGCCGTTGGGAAAACAACACCTACAGTGTTACAAGAACCTATCTCGTCGATTCTTCGATTCCTGATCTGCGAAGGCACTCTCTGCTAGGCCTCCGGGTCCATGTGACCACAATACCCGTTGTGTCAGGGCTTCGAAATTTGTGGGAACAAAGTGTATAGACTCTGCATCCTCAGGATCCCCGATCCTCCGATCCCCGACACCCCTTGGCATTGACTCCTGACGAGGGTTGATCCCTTAACACCTGTCTTTTGCTCTAGAGCCTATGGCCCACAATCCTATAATGATCGGGAAATCACGTATCCCGATATCACAATCTCCGTTGCACTTGTTCACGGAACCTTCCATGTCCTGAACCCCGATATGGGGTGACACCTGTTCTCCACTCAATTTCTATGACTGTGGGGTCGTCACGTTTTGGAGTTTCGTGACTCCTCCTGTAATGGTTCTCACGTCCCTAGGAATCCCGATATACCAATCCCCTATGCATGTGAGGGCTTAATCCTCCACATCACCACTTCCTCGTCACCCTATTGGGTATCGCGAAATCGCGATTCCTGATGCAATGATTCCTTTGTCTTAAAAACCCCAAAATGTCGAACCCAGACTCGCTCCAGATTTCTGACGCATGTCCTGTTCGAGATCCATGGCTATGATTCTGTTGGTGTTTTGAGACTCGAAAGGTCTCCAACTTCTTAACTTCTGAAACCCCGATGTCCACATGGACTTAAACCCTGTACATCTTCTGTCCAATCGGACGATTGACGGGTAACCAGATGATAATCCAACGCCTCACGGTATTCTGAGCTTAAACTCCTAGTGTGGCTGTAACTTCCTTACCACTTCTGATAGATCTGACAGCTGACGGGATTTCATAAACCCTCTTCCTGAGATCTTGACCATCTCTCCTCCCTTCCTAAGGATTTCTTGACACAAAACCTCCTGTGTAGTCCTTCAACGGATTTGAAGGCTTTGCTCCTCCTGAGAGTTCCCACAACTTATCAGTCTCTCTCGAAAAGAGAAAACCCTTTGCTCGCACTCCTTGCGGCAAACTTGCGAACACTTCAACTATTCGAGCTTCCTTTGACTATGTGCACACCTGCAGTAGAAGTCCTCCAAATCTTCTGCTCAGATTTCACGACTGAGGCTTCCTCCCTTAGCCTGTGCACTCCTTGCACGAATCTAGCAACCCACGTTCACTTCTGAGTGAACGAGAATAAGAGTTAAAATACCTGAGCCTCCATCAACGCACTCCTTGCGGATGTTTTCAACTGCACTCCTTGCAGGAATCCTTGCTCAGATAGAGAAACAATTGAAACTCATTCCTCCTTCTCCCCAGACTTCTGTTTAAAACATGAAATCATATACACAACATAATAGCAAATGCATAACAAGAAAACAAACATTCATGAGCATATCATCAACACACACACACAGAACACACAACCATGAGTCTGAATCAATTCCTTCTATTAATTCAAGATCTGTACATGAATGCCTTCTACAATTATATGTTGCTCCACTATGCTATTCCTGCTCTGAATTATGTTGGCTAATGTTACAATGAGAAACGAGGGTGTCTATATCTGTTTTCCCTCCTGCGCTCTAAAAATGTCTAATCTAAGAATTCAATTCTATCTAACTGCATTAACTACTATAAATGCCTCCATATACTTCAGACAAGAGCGTATGGCTTGAGGTCTGACTACAATATATCAAGGTGCCTTCACTAAATGATCTCATTTATATTTGGCGCATCAAATTCAAGGGAAAATTTAAAAATTGGTGCTGGTGTGTGCCCAGCTATCCTTTGTCTTCCGTGCTGGCTCGCTTGTCTCGGGAGATGCTCCTGCATCATACTCCCTCACTTGAAAATTTGCATGGGCTCCTGTCCATGAGCTCCTGCATGGTATGTCCATGCTTCCGTATCTCTGCTTCAGTATCCTAGCTGGCATCTTCAACTAGATGGCCCTTCCACTTGACCAAATATTCAAAATATTCTTTCCTTCTGGTTTTCTTACCCACTCGTTTATTCAGTATCTGTTCCATATGTGGCTTCTCTGCAACTGGCATCTGCTTCTGCCACTGGACCTCTGGTTGCTCATTACTTTATGCTCCTGCCTCCTCAGACTTATATGGATATAAGTCTGAGACATTGAATGTCGGATATATTTCGATCCCATCCGACAACTCAATTTGATAAGCATTTTCCCCCAATTTCCTCAAGACATTGCATGGACCGATTTTTTTCATCTTTAGCTTATTGTATGTTCCTCTCAAGAACCTTTCTCTTCTCAAGTGTGCCAGAAATAGATCACCAACTTCAAACTGAAGTTGTCTTCGATGCCGATCTGCTCTGCGCTTATACTCCTGATTTGATTTTTGTAGTCGCTCCTTCACCTGGCCGTGAAATTCTTTCATCGCTTCAGCGAATTCTTCTGCACTAGCGTTGTTGGTCATAGTTTGTTCTGAATCCCTCAATTCAGAAACTCCTCTCGGTTGCATTCCATATACAATATGAAATGGACTTTTACCTGTACTCCTGTTCACTGAGTCGTTATACACAAACTCTGTCTGCGGCAATACATTGTCCCAACTGCTATGGTGCTCAGTCATCAAGCTTCTCAAAAAGTCTCCCAGACTTCTGTTCACCACCTCTGTCTGTCCATCCGTCTGCGGATGATAAGAAGAACTAAACATCAAATTAGTTCATATATTCTTCCATAATGTCCTCCAAAAGTTGCCTAAGAACTTTGTATCTCTGTCCGAAACAATACTTCTGGGTAAGCCGTGAAGTCTAACGACCTCTTTGAAAAACTGATTTGCGATATGAGTCGCATCACTGGTTTTCTGGCATGGGTTAAAATGTGCCATCTTAGAAAACCTATTTACTACCACAAAGATGGAATCAACACCCCTTTGTGTCCTTGGCAAACCCAATACAAAATCCATGCTAATTTCATCCCACGACTTGTCTGGTATGGGTAATGGTTGGTAGAATTCTACATTCTTCTTTCTTCCTTTTGAATGCTGGCAAATCCCGCACCTGTCTACAAACCGCTTGACCTCTAACCACATCCCTGGCCAAAAGTATGACTCGCTCAGCTTTTCAAATGTCTTATCATGACCGAAGTGTCCGGCCAATCCTCCACTATGTTTCTCTTTTAACAGATTCTCCCTCATGGAGCAATTCGAAATACATAGTTGATTTCCCTTGAACAACAATCCATCCTGGATCACATACTCTATCCACTGGCTTCTATCTCTGAGAACTGGGTTCTCAGCT
Organism: Picea engelmannii; assembly: GCA_009831015.1. NCBI lineage: Eukaryota > Viridiplantae > Streptophyta > Pinopsida > Pinales > Pinaceae > Picea > Picea engelmannii. The sequence continues at coordinate 60,008 of ML778136.1, read as the reverse complement.
GCTTCATATGCTTCAATGAAATCCTGATCAGCTGCATACATATCTTTAAGATCATCAAAACCTAACGTCCTGACTTTGAATTCCTGCATCAACAAACTTTTCCTGCTCAAAGCATCAACCACTTTGTTAGCAGTACCTGAAATATGTTTAATTACAAATGTAAAATTCTACATGTATTCTACCCATTTAACATGCCTCTGATTCAACTTCTCCTGTTGAGTTACATATTTTAATGCATGGTTATCACTATATAAAACAAATTCCCTTGGAATCAGATAGTGCCTCCATTTCTTCAATGCCTGTATGATGGCATAGAATTCCTTATCATATGTGGAATATTTCTCTTTTGCCTCATTCAGCTTCTCACTGAAATATGCAATCGGTCTGTCGTCCTGACTTAGGACCGCTCCTATGGAAAACCCACTCGCATCACATTTTACTTGGAACGTCTTTCTAAAATCCGGCAACACCAAAACCGGTTGTTCCGTAATCTTTCGTTTCAACAAATTGAAACTCTTTTCAACCTCTTCAGTCCAGTGAAAAGATTTATGTCTTTTCTTGACTGTATCCATCATTGTTGCTCTAATCCCACTAAAATTCCTGATGAATTTTTGGTAGAAACTAGCCAGTCCATGAAAACTCCTCACCTTGAAAATATTTCTCGGTGATGGCCAATTTTTTATTACCTCCACCTTATCCGGATCCATCCTCAACTCATTTACCGAAATAACAAACCCCAAATAAATGAGTTATGTCTTCATGAATGAGGACTTCTTCATATTTATCAACAACTTCTCCTGCTGTAATCTCTTCATGACAATGGCCAAATGCTTCAGATGTTCAGCCTCCGTTTTACTGAAAATCAGTATAACATACAGGTATACGATAACAAATTTTTCGATGAAATCCTTCAGGACTTCATTCATCAGCCTCATAAAGGTACTCGACACATTCGTCAAGCCAAATGGCATGACCAACCACTCATACAACCCCTCGTTTGTTTTGAATGTTGTTTTCCATTCATCACCTTCTCTCATGCGAATCTGGTGATATCCACTCTTCAAATCAATCTTTGAAAAAAAATTTGCTCCACTTAAGAAATCCATCAAATCATCCATTCTTGGCAATGAAAATCTATACCTGATGGTTATCTTGTTGATCTCCCTCGAATCAGTGCACATCCTCCAGCCTCCATCTTTCTTCGGACTGAGTACTATTGGAACAACACACGGACTCAAGCTTTCCCTGACTAACCCTTTGTCCAACAACTCATGGACCTGCTTCTTGACCTCCTCATTCTCCTGTGGCGTCAATCTGTACACTGCTTTGTTTGGTAAACTAGCTCCTGGTATGAGATCAATGTGATGACTCTCACTTCTCATTGGTGGCAACGAACGAGGTAATTCGTCCACTACAATATCAACGAATTCTTCAAGCAACCCCTGAATTTCTTTTGGCGAATCATCCACTCTTGTGCTAGTCAGAACAATTCTTAGTTTTCTGACCACAAAGAATTGTGGATCCTCCTTCTTCTTAAGTTCATTAAGAAGTTCCTTCCCACTCATGAGAAGTACAGTGTTACTCACTTCCAGCTTCACTTCCTTATCCTCCATTAGATGCAACATATGGGTTCTCCCATTCTTCTCCAGGGTGTATGTATTCATCCTCCCATCATGAATCACATTTCTATCATATTGCCATGGTCTACCCAACAATAAATGACAAACATCCATAGGAATAACATCACATAAAATCTTATCATTATATCCTCCTATCTTAATGTCAACTAAGCACTGTTTAGTGACATTTACCTGATGTCCCTTCTGTAGCCATGAAACTTTGTATGGACTTGGGTGAGCAACTATCTCCAGCTCCAGCTTTTCTACCATCCTAATTGAAATGATATTATCGATGCTTCCACTGTCCATGATGACCTTGCACACTATATCCTTGGTCTTGCAAGCAGTCCTAAAAAGATTGTTCCTCTACGCTAAATTCTCCATCTCCTTCTTTGGTGTCAAAAAGACCTTCCGCATCACCAGTGATCTTCCGCCTTCAGTGTACTCCGCCTCAACATCTCGCCTCTGTTCCTCGGCGATGTGAGTCTCTCCAGTTTCTTTCTTTTTCTCTGGACACTTGAATGACCTGTGTCCATTTTTTCCACATGTGAAGCATGTGATTACTCCACCTCTTCCTCTTCCTCTACCTCTTGTATGAGGAAACATATTGTTATCAGCATACCCTCCTCTCTGCTCAGTATGTTTCCCTTTCTGCTTAGCATGTTTCCCTCATTGTGAACTTCCACCTCTCTCAGTTCTATTCTGAGGCTTTTTCCAGTCGTCCTTGGGCTTCTGGTATTTATCTTGGGAAACCGATTTGCCTTTGGGCTGACTCCTGCCTCGGCCTCGCTGACCTTGCTTACGACTCATCTTCTCTTCATCTTTCAAAGCCATTTGATAGGCATCCTCCACCGTTCGGATGATTTCCATACTCATCTCATTCTGGATATCATACCTCAACCCATTCATATACCTGGCTACTTTTTCGTCATTTATTTCGCGATGACCTGCCCTGATATTCAACCTGCAAAATTCTTTAGTATATTCCTTTATTGTCATTAGCTTCTGCCTCAGGTTCTGCATCCTCCTGAACAGAGTGATTTGATAATCCCCGGGGATGAATTTTTCTTTCATCTCTACAATCATCTTGTCCCATATTTTGAACTTTTGCTTGCCTTGGCAATGCCTGTCAGCTTATAGTTCATCCCACCACAAGGTTGCATGTCCTTTTAATCTCGTGACGACATGTCTAACCTTTTTATCCTCCTCGATATCTTCATAATCAAATTAAGTGTCTAGAGCTCTAATCCAATCTAGCAGCTCTTCCCCATCCAGATTTCCCTCATAAACTGGAATGTCCATTTTCACCTTTGCACCCATTCCGGCAACAACTTTGAGTAAGCGCTCATTTGCTGCATCCTCTGCTGGGATTTCTTCTTCTCCATGTCCAACATCCTCTTCATTTTGGGATTCACTGATATCTCCTGCATCAGCCTTTCATCTTTGTCTTATCCCCATGTCCACAATCATAGAGCCTAAGTTATGCAGTTCTCTTTCCACTTCTGGATTCTGCACTTGCCTACCCCTTCCTCTGGGCATTTCCCTTTCCTCCTCTGGATCGAGTGATTGTCTGTTTCTTCTCCTTGGCTGCATGGTGAATTTCTTCTTCTCTGCTATAGAAAGAAAAGAAGCTCTAACCTATCTCTGATACCACTTGACGCAGGGGCACGCCACCCAGGGCACGTCCGCTCACAGGACCTTCCTCTATTGGCCCGAAGAGCTTAAAAAGATCTTCAAATTCCCTATCGAGAATTTCAACACCCACTAAAATTCTCCTTATGATCTCCTTATCCAAATCGGGAAATCGGACTTCACGGGATCATGAGTCCTACAGTCACAAATCCGGGTCTTTCAATTCCCCGAAACCCGATGTGGTTCAATGCTAATGCTCTCCCTCTCCTATCGGGACTCTCTGCCGTCGGGAAAATGGCACCTACAATGTTACAAGAACCTGTCTCATCGATTCTCCAATTCCCGATCTGTGAAGGCACCCTCTGCTAAGCCTCCGGGTCCATGTGACCACAATACCCATTGTGTCGGGGCTTAGGACTTTGCTGGAATGAAGTGTATAGACTCTGCGTCCTCAGGATCCCCGATCCTCCGATCCCCGACACCCCTTGGCATTGAATCCTGACGAGGGTTGACCCATTAACACCTATCCTTTTCTATAGTGCCTATGGCCCACAATCCTATGGTGATCGGGAAATCATGTATCGCAATATCGTGATCTCCGTTCCACTTGTTCACGGAACCTTCCATGTCCCGAACTCCGATATGGGGTGACACCTGTTCTCCACTCAATTGCTATGACTATGGGGTCGTCGCATTTCAGAGTTTCACGACTCCTCCTGTAATGGTTCTCATGTCCCTAGGAATCCCGATATACCGATCCCCGATGCACGTGAGGGATTACTCCTCCACGTCACCACTTCCTCGTCACCCTATCGGGTATCGCGAAATCGTGATTCCTGATGCAACGATTCCTTTGTCTTCAGAAACCCCAAAATGTCGAACCCAGAATCGCTCCGGATTTCTAACGCGTGTCCTATCCGAGATCCACGGCTATGATTCCGTCGGTGTTTTGAGACTCGAAAGGTCTCCAACTTCTTAACTTCTGAAACCCCGATGTCCACACAGACTTAAACCCTGTGCAGCTTCTGTCCAATCGGACAATTGATGGGTAACCAAATGATAATCCAATGGCTCATGGTATTCTGAGCTTAAACTCCTAGTGTGTCTGTAACTTCCTCGCCACTTCTGATAGATCTGACGGCTGACGGGATTTCATAAACCCTCTTCCTAAGATCTTGACCATCTCTCCTCCCTTCCTGAGAATTTCTTGACACAAAACCTCCTGCGCAGTCCTTCAACGGATTTGAAGGCTTTGCTCCTCCTGAGCGTTCCCACAACTTATCAGTCTCTCTCGAAAAGAGAAAACCCTTTGCTCGCACTCCTTGCAGAAAACCTGCGAACACTTCAACTGTTCGAGCTTCCTTTGACTCTGCACACACCCGTAGCAGCAGTCCTCAAAAGCTTCTGCTCATATTTCACAACTGAGGCTTCCTCCCTTAGCCTGTGCACTCCTTGCATGGCTCCAACAACCCACTTTCACTTCTGAGTGAACAAGAACAAGAGTTAAACTACCTGAGCCTCCATCAACGCACTCCTTGCGGATGTTTTCGACTGCACTCCTTGCAAGAATCCTTGCTCAGATAGAGAAACAATTGAAACGCATTCCTCCTTCTCCTCATAATTCTGTTTAAAACATGAAATCATATACATAGCATAATAGAAAATTCATAACAGGAAAACAAACATTCATTAGCATATCATCAACACACACACACACAGAACACACAACCATGAGTCTGAATCAATTCCTTCTATTAATTCAAGATCTGTACATGAATGTCGTCTACAGTTCTCTGCTGCTCTACTATGCTCTTCCTGCTCTGAATTATGTTGGCTAATGTTACAATGAGAAATGAGGGTGTCTATATCTGTTTTCCCTCCTGCGCTCTAAAACTGTCTAATCTAAGAATTCAATTTTATCTAACTGCATTAACTACTATAAATTCCTCCATATACTTCAGACAAGAGCGTATGGCTCGAGGTATGATTACAATATATCAAGGCACCTTCACTAAATGATCTCATTTATATTTGGCACATCAACTTCAAGGGAAAATTTAAAAATTGGTGTTGGTGTGTGCCCATCTATCCTTTGTCTTCCGTGCTGGCTCGCTTGTCTCGGGAGATGCTCCTGCATCACTTTTTCTTACTTGCTTATTTATTTTCTTTCATGGGGTAGTTTCTCATTGAATGTAGGTTGGCAAGTTAAAGAAGTTTGCTTTTTTCATTTTCTTATTATGCTTAGTAGTTTGTTTTTTCTTATTGTTAAACTAGTTTTCTTTACACAGAGTTTTCATCTGCTTTCTTAGGAACTATCCATCGACCCTTGGCCCAAAAGTACTTAGGTTACATAGTTTCATTTTGCTTAGTAGGGTTTTCTCATTAGATAGCTTTGCTTGAGTGGATTAGCCTTAGATAGCTACCTTCCTTAGTTAGAATATACTCCTACCAATCCTTCTACCTTTGGCATATATTTTTCTACAACTCTAATTTTACTTACCCCGGGTTGACAATTTAATTGAGGTATTTTAATGTGGTTTCAGTGCATATATAACACCCATCAATTGGCATTCTTCTATGAACTCTGCTACTTTTCTTTTGGTTCCAGTGGCTAGTTGTACCAACCATGATTTAACATGTTTAACTTGTTGCAATTTACAATTCTCAACAGTTTGAGGGGAGACATAACTCAAATTAGAACCAAGGTCAATTAAAATAGAAGCTATATGGTTGGAAATCATACCTTCCATATCCATCACTGAAGCTTGGTAGTCAAATTGTTTATTATCAAAGGATGCATAAAGTTTTGGCATGCTCCTAGCCACATCATTGACTGTGATAGCCTCTTAGACATTGTATACCCTCCTATTGTTCTATTGCCTATGTGGGCAGTCCCTCAACATATGTTCTTCTCCACAACCCCAACATTTCAAGGGTTCTCTCTTTGTGTTATAAGTCTTACATGAGGCTTCTCCAAAGAGTTTATTTCCACTTTGAGATGGGAAATTTTGTTGATATGCACTTTTAGTAGGAAGGATCGTCTTAGAACCTTTCCCATGGTTTTTAAATCTTGAGGGTTTAAGCCCATTTTTATTGAATCCCAAATTACCTTTCTTCTTCTAGTCCTCATGAGGTTCTGCCTTATTCTTGAATTACTCATAGTAATACCATGCCTTTCGGATAGTGTCTTCTAAAGTATTTGGCTCATCAAACTCAATTATGTCATGGAAGGACTGGGGTAATCCACTAATAAATTGTTTCATCGTTACTTTTTCGTCCTTTATGTATGACACATACCTTATGAACTCAATAAATTTGTTGATATATTCATCTATTGTGAGTTGTCCAAACTTGAGTTCATAGAACTCCTTGGTCTTCCCATCAAAGTATTTCTCTGATAGATACTTATTCTTGAAGTATTTCTCAAATTTTTTCCATGACAAGTCCTTCTCATGGATTCCTTTCACATTCCTAAGGTCCTCCCACCAAATGGAGGCCTTTCCATTCAGGTTGAAAATGGCTATTCGAGCCTTTCAGTTTTCAAGGTAGTCATGGACTTTGAAGTACTTCTTCAAGCCAAGAATCTAAACTTCTTCTTCTTACCCCTTCTTAATTTCTCCATCGAAAGTTGAGTGTTTGGATTTCTTAAACTCTTCAGGGTCATGGCTCTTGGAATGTTTCCTCTTCTTTATTTTCCTCTCGGAATGTGAACTAGTTTTGCTACTAGAAGATTCCTTGGAGTTGTCAGTTTCCTCACCAAAGGATTCTTCCTCTTAAAGTATATTGGCTCCATGTTGGGAATTCTTTGAGGTGATCCTCCTTGTGTGGCCACTTTGAGGACCATGCTTTTGTATCTCAGGTGGAATTTGAGTTTTCTTAGTATGATGTATGTCCACATGACTGGCTACTGGTCCATGTTGTAGTTGCCTTTGTATATCAGATAAGCTTTGTAGTAGGACTGTGTTAATTTCAGTTTTATTTTCCTTCTCTTTTATTATCCTTTCATTGTCATCCTTACAACTCTGTAATTATTCCATGAGGCTTCTTATGTTTTCAACCAAATATGGAGGGGCTTCCACCACCATCCTCTCATCACATTCCTCTTCTCTGTTGTGGGATATTTCCTCCAACTCATGGTGTGTCACCATCCCTTATGTTGTATTTTTCCTACTGTCCACTGACCTCTTGAATGATGATAAAACATTTTATGTTAGTTGATCATCTACTAGTTTATGAACAACACATTGTTTATATTTTCCAAAACATATAAAAACAACAAAAAGTTTCATTCCTTTCTTCAATAGAGGTTTAAATAATATTCTTAGGAATGGGGTAAGATAGGGTGTTACCCTTAAAGGTTCTCTAATAATATTTTTATGCGACTCGTTCATGAGCCCAAGTAGGCCAAGTGTTGTTGACTTCTCTGATACCAATTTGTAACACACCCGGCCCCTAAATACCCTTTTTAGGGATGGGGCATCAAAATTTATCTTTCCTTAATCATCTCAAATCCTTTCCCCGAGATCTTCATCCTCTTCTACTCATAGAGATCTATCTAAAAACTACTACCCTACTCAACTATGAGCTCTGGATTGGGAGATACACCCTTCCAAAGTTCTTTAGGCTTTATTAGTCAAGGGACACGTGGCTCCCACGTAGGTCCATCTCATTTGTACCATCCCAAGCTCCCTGAAGTCCCAAAGATTCCCCAACGTTCCTACATATACGATGGAATTCCATCCACCATCCAATCCAATGACAGAAATTCATCCTTGTTTAACACATAAGCTTAAGGGAAATTTTGTGTTCACCATTTAACACCCCTTTTTCTTTCTATGCACATATCCTCCGGAGTCCCAAAATCTTGAACTCGCGAAGGAGCCTGAAATCTTTCCATGTGGCTCTGGTCTTCGACCCTTTCAACTTATCTAAGATACTACACTACAAACCTCTAGAGTTTCGAAGTCCTTGACTCCAGAAGGGTCCACCCGTATGCGTGATGGTGTATTAAATTTTGAGGCAAGGATAGGTGGGTCCCAAGTACTCCACCCGCTAATAGGCCAAGTGAATATGTGTCAAAGAGGTGACACATGATGAGGAAGATATGGCACGTGTCCCCATTAGTGGGTGACACATGTCACATTCTAATAGGCACATAGGGTCTGTGAAAATTACGAATGAAGGTGACACGTGGCACGTCGAATGTGGGTCCATGTAACCTTGGGTGATTTCAACATGCCACATCATTCTAGATAGACAAAATTCTAATGCCCCTTATATCTCATGATTGAGATACATCCACGTAGATCCATAGATCTACGGCCTCTGTTACTTCGTAACTTTGGCATTCGGGGGATCCGTTCTGTGACTTCCTCTTTTCTCCCGGAGCGGTCAACACTAGGCTAACCACGGTCTAGATCTGATGGTCAGGAATGGTCCCTCAACATCCTCATATCTACATCTCTTTTCACTTCCCAAGTTTGGAGTTTGAGGGTTCCTCTCACTTACCACCCCCTTTCCCCCAGAATGATCAATGTCATACTTAACACAACATAGATCCAATGTCTAGGGAAGATCCCAAAGCATCATTAGATCTACGCTTCTCATTAATTCACAACTCCAACATTCAGGGAATTTGGTTCTATGACACCTCTGTTCTACCAAAGTGGTCAATGCCAGACTAACCTTAGTGTAGATCCAATGTCTAAGGAGACTCCCAAATAACCTTGGATCTGAGGCTCACATTACTTAATGATCGGTAAGTGGGTTAGGGTTTAACGGTGGGATAGATCCCACAGTCATAGTTAAGGGAACTGCCAGATGTCGGTCCATCTTGTTGGTAACCATAACAACAAGTTTCCTTTGACTAGTTTGAGAGTGGTAAGGCCATAACATCTTGGAGATCCGAACTCCCAGAGTTTCAAAGAAAGAAAATATTATCTCCTTTCAAGCCTAGTGTAGGGTTCTGAGGCCTTGGTCATGTTGATCCTCATATAATTCTCATGGGATGCATGCTTAACTATTAGACGTGATTTGGTTATGGCCATGGACATGAGCCCTCTGTCACACCAACAAATGGTTTGAAGGATATGAACTCCCTCCACAGAGCTTGAAGTTGCTAATCCTATGAAGGTAAATTCAAGGGCTCAACATGACTTAAGTATTCCAGCTAACTCTACCATGACTCTTGCATTACAAGGTCAATCCTGGGGAAAAATTCTCTTAGGATATTTCTAGTCATTGCAAGGACCATAGCTTATTCCTAGATCCACTTACAGACCCATGTCCCATAGCTCTCTAGTTGTTAAGCCAAGGAAAATATAAGCCCATGTAAATATAGAATTTTACATAATAATAATAATAATTTCTAATGATTTATCAAACACTTTAAAATTTAACCATAAATACAAACATTCAACTATCACTTCCATTCCAGTACACAGAGTATAAAAATACTTATCAGAAACTTGAATCGTGAAGCAACTGCTGATAGGGGTGTTTGTTTCCACCCAACCATAGGCACAACCAATCCTGAATGGATTTACCACTAGCCACCCCCTAGTTAGACCATGATGTTGGATTACTGAGAGGGGGGGGGGGTGAATCAGTAATAGAGAAATTCAATCCTTTTCTAATCACAATATGAAAGTATTATATCAATGTAACATTATCATCCAATAATTGCAGAGTAAATAAATAATGAACAAATGAGAAATCATACACATACATAGTACACCGGTGTTTTTACGTGGAAACCCAAAGCAGGAGAAAACCATAGAATGTATTTTCTTATACATCTTTAAGAATTACATTCATTGGAAGCACCAACTTCCTTTTTTTTCCAGCTATAACATGAAGGAGGCTCCAACCCACTAGTTTCTCAGGCAACAAAGTTAAGGAAGCTCCAACTCCCCAGTTCTCTAGATACAACCAAAAGGAGGCTACAACCCCCTATGTTCTCTGGATACAATTGGAAGGTGGCTACAACCACTTGTCCTTGCCCTGTCCAACTACCTTGAAATAAAAGTAGAATGATGGAACCATTGTCACACTATCACTATGAGATATACTGATGTAAACCTATACCAATCAACATGTAATCAACCTGTACCATAAACAAGTGCATCAACCATGCACCAACCTGTACCAAACAACCTGTAATCATCCTGTACCATAAACAAGTGTATCAACCATGCACCAACCTGTAACTCAACCTGTAATCAACGAGTGCATCAACCATGCACCAAATATGTACCAATCATGCATCAAATACACATAAAATATGACTCATCAAGATGTATCAACATCATCAACTATACACCTCATGTATGTGCCAACTCATCAACTACTTGTCTCAACCATGTACCCAACATGTACCTCAACCAAAAGAGCTCATCAATTTCATCATCCAAATATGATTTGTAACTCTGTAATAGAACTGGTGCATATGATCACATACCTGCAAACCCTCCTTAACTTTAACAACAAGAGACTATCATTTTATCAAACTTTACTTTAGTCTCACATGACTAGTTTTGGATTAGTCAACAACCCTAACTTGCAATAATAATAACTATGTACCTGTAATGAATAAAGATTCAAAAATGGTACAGATTTTTATTCAATGTATTTTATGCAACTCCTCCATATTTCACTACTTGGAACCTCTCAGAAAAGGAGTTATAGAAAAAATGGCATACCTTGTTGAATTCTGGCTTATTCTAGAGAGCGAACTTGTAGTGCATGCCCCACACGAAATATTTGTTGTATGGATCTGAAAATTGTACACAGAATACTACAGATGGTACTCTAACCAATACATTTTTTCTTATTGAATTTAGATATTTTATGAATAATTTATGACATTTTTACCCGAAACACCTATTTTAGACTAGTTTCACGACTAGCCACAAACCCTATTTTCCACGGCGTGTAACTACAAAAATAAAATGACCCACAAGCTGAAATTTGTATCACAACTACTTGGATATGTTTTCTCAATGACATCCTAATTTCACAGTCTAAATCATTCTAGAAAAAACGTTATTGCGAAAATGGTGAGATGACCTGTAAATAACATACCTTAGAAAGCATCATCAAAATAATTTATCCTCCTTTGAATTTCGACCTTCTTTACTTAACCTTCCCTCTGAAATTTAGCATAGATATCCTTTTTTTACCTCGGTCACCTATATATATTCAATATTCTCAAGTTTCTTTAAAATGAGAGATCCTTGCCTCTTATTTATCTTTCATGTAGCTTCCTCAAGGGGCTACCTTTTAACCATCTTAACCCACTTTCCTTATTTTAGGGTTAACCCACTTCTAACCATTTGTAACTTAGTAATTTCTCCATTAAATTTATTATCTAAATAATTTATTTTGTATTCAATTTTACTTATAGTACACTCATCACTTCACTTTATTATTTACCTTCTAAAATCTCTTAAACCACTTTGACTACTTTGACCTTTTGGGGCTTCTAGATGACTCATGAGGGTTCTCCAACTTCACATGGCCATAAATCTATAAGTGTGAGGAGTTATGTGACGTTCCACTTACCACTAGAAATGGAATGACATGTAATATCCATCTAGAATATTCTTACCTTCAAATATATCAAAATTCATACCATTATCCATCAAACAAACTTGGGTCCATTACCCAAACCTTTCTCCAACTTCACATGGCCATAACTCTCTAACCGTGAGGAGTTATGTGATGTTACACATACCACTGGAAATGGCATGAAATTTACTATCCATATGTGATAGTATCACCTGCAAATATATCAAAAATCATACCATTTGTTGGCACAGGTGCAAACCTAGGGTTCACTCCAAGAGCGCACCAACAAGCCCTAGCTACTGGCCCTTTCGACAACACCTACAAAGAAGATGTAGTCTCACCCAAAGAAGCTAAGAGCGGGGTTGCAAGATAGAGATGTCTACAACCAGTGTAATATCAAGTGGAACTAACACAACAATAATGCAACATTCATATATCTCTTATCAGCTAGATCTACTTTGCACAACTATAAATATGATCTAACACAATAATGCAAATAACAGTATAACAATGACAGAGATCCAGGCATCAATCACACATACGACACAAAATATATGTGGTTCACCCTCTCTATAGGGCTACATCCACAGAACTATGCTTATGATATATTAAGATAAAGATTATAGTTCTGATCTGCGCTCTTAGTCAGCAGATCTTCTCTCTTCTTCTCTCTGTCTCCCACCTTCCTGGGCACCTAGCTGTAGGACTTGATCCTCACACCCAGCTGAATATATTACAATACCAGAAGGCTCTCACTCTCAACACTCATCTCTCTCATAGTACAATAATCTCTTAACCAACAACAATCAATATCATACCCAACACTAGTACCGACCTAACCTAGGTCCTCTCGACCTCTATTTATACATTATAGTCCGTCACCGACAACCTTAGGTTAAAACCTAGGTGTCAAAACCCTAATTACCCAAAACCCTAGGTGTCTAAAACCCTAGGTCAACTTGACCCACCTTTTTAGGGCTTCGCCAGCCTGTCTTTCCTCCCTTCTCGCGCGGTGCTCCAAAGCATCCAATGGTGGATTTCTCTACTTGTTGAGTTGTCCTCTATCCATATTCCTTGTTGATCTATCATCCTCAATCTCCTCATCCAACGGACTTCTTTTTCTTACTTCGCTCTGACTTTTTTTCTCTTTTTCTTACTTCAACCCTGTGACAGTCACTGTGTCTCTTGCGCAGTTCATGTTTGACCTTTTCTTCCTCGATCTTCACTTCCTTCCATAACCAAGGGCCAACAAGCCCCCAACACTAACATGTGACTCATCCCGAGGCACTTCAGATTTGATCCTTTTGTTTCACTTCGACTTTGGACTGCACAGTGTATCCTTTTCTTTCTGCTTTATGCCTCCTTCCCATCCTTGTGCAGACTATATTTTATGTGTTTGGTACCCAGTTTCAACTGCACCTGGTACCTAGACCCTTTTATGCTTGCTTTTACTGAGATTTGTGAGGTAGTTGGTTGTCATAAGACAACTTCATCCGACTCCCATTCACTAATCCTTCTTTCCATTCTCCCTTCAATGTCTTCAGTTGTGCATCTCCTCCTTCTGTAACATAGGCGATCTCATATGGTCCAAGCCAATGCATTCTAAACTTCCCTGGATGTCTTATAAATTTACTGTCATAAACTAGTACTAAATCACCTTGCTTAATTGCCTTCTTCTTGATGTGTCTGTCATGATAGGGCTTCTCTCTTTCCTTTTGTACCTGCTGATGTAATCCTACAATAAATCTGTCTTCTTCTAGTTCAACTGGTTGGGAAAGCCTCTCATGAACAACGCCAGTATCATCCATGTTTGTAAATGAAGCAATTCTTAAGCTTGGTACCAAGTACTCCATCGGGACAACAACTTCGATACCATAAACCAACTTGAAAGGGGTCTGCATTGTTAATTTCTTGCAAGTGGTTCTATAAGCCCATATTATTGTTGGTACTCTTAAATCCCAGTCATCCCTGTTCACACTACAAATCTTTGTCAATGTTGTCTCCAATATTTTGTTGAATTCTTCAACCGTTCCATTTGTTTGTGGATGGTAAGGTGTACTCTTCTGATGGTGAACTGCAAATTCTTCAGCCGGGGCTTCAACTATATTGTTGATGAAATGAGTGCCTTGATCGCTCATAACAGTCTTAGGGAATCCAAACCTGGTTATTATGTTATCAAATATAAAATGCACAGTTGTAGTTTCACTACAGTCCTTGACTACTCTTGCTTTGTCCCATCTAGTTAGGTATTTTGTCATTGTGATAATGTACCTTGCTCCTGTGCATTTTCCTGGTGGGTTTATAGGTCCCACGAAGTCAATGGCCCAATTTTCAAATGCTTGTAGGGTTATCTACAGTGCTAGTGGAATTTCATCTCTTCGTGATGGTTTTCAAACTCTCTTGCATACATCATAGGCTCTGGTATACTCTTTAACATCTCTATGTAAAGTAGGCCACCAAAGGCCAGCTCGCAAAACCTTATGCGTAGTTGATTTCCCTGTGTAATTTCATCCTGGGATGCCTTCATGAGCTTCTGCGAGGATCACCGGGTGCTCTTCCTCTATCACACATCTTCTTAGTATCTCATCAGGTCCCATCTTATATAGATGACCAACTATCAGTGAAAATTCTGCAGCGTGCACCACTAGTTGTTTCTTCTAGGAAATTGTATACTCACTTGGAGCCATTCATGTTGACAGGAATTGGACTATGTCTGTGAAGTGGTCATCCATATTCCTAATGGCGAGTATCTATGCATCTGGTAGTTTATCCTCTATACTGGTAGGTTCTTCACCATGTTCCAACCTTGACAGGTGGTCGGGTCCCTTGTTCATTCTTCCTGGCTTAACTATGATCTCAAAATCATATTCTTGAAACATGAGAATCCATATGCATATTATCCCCCCCAACACTGGCTTATTGACTAGGTACTTTAGCACAGAGTGATCAGTAAACATTTTAAAGTGTCCTCCTAGTAAGTAATGGTGGAATTTTTGTAGCGCGTACACCATGGCTAATCCTTCTCTCTCTGTAGTAGTGTAATTGATTTCAGCTGTAGATAACTTTCTGTTGGAAAATGATAATGAATGGTCGATCTCCCCTTCTCCAGGTTGTGCCAATACTGATCCTAATGCAATAAAATACACATCGACATGCACATGAAATTCTCTGCTCCAGTCTGGAAAGACCAGAATGGGTGCAGTCACCATCTTTTGTTTCAGTGTGTCGAAGCTCTGCTGGCATTCATCTGTCCAACCAAACTGACAGTATTTATTTAATAACTTATCCATTAGCGCAGTAATCTGAGCATATCCTTTGATAAATTTCCTGTAATAGCCAGTATGTCCTAGCATAGTGCATAGTTGTTTGACTAAAGTAAGAGGCGGTAAGTCGACTATAATTTCAATTTTTGATGGATCAACCAACAATCCTTGCTTGCATACAATATGTCCTAATAATACTCCAAATGGTGAGAAGAAGATGCAATTCTTCAAATTTAAAGCAATTTGACACTACCTGCATTTGTCCAACATTAGTCTTAGACATTCAATATGATTTTTCAGAAAACTAAAAACAATCCAGTCATCAAAATAGGCTTCTAAAAATTATGCAAAAATTCTTTGAACGCTTCGACCACCACCCTAGAGAAAATCGTTGGGGAATTATTTAGTCCAAATGGCATCACTGTGTATTGGTAGGATCCCCATTCTGTGGAAAATGTGGTCTTGCGGCGGTCCTCCTTGGCAATCCAGATCTGATGGTATTCTGAAAATCCATTTGTAAAAGAATATACCTCCTGGCCTCCCACATTATCCAACACTTCTTCTGTGAATGGTGTAGGGAAAGGATCATGCAAACAAGCATCATTCAGCTTCCTGAGATCTACGCATATCCGGATCTCTCATGTCTTCTTGTCTTGCACCACCATAGGGATGATCAACTCCGACTCTTTGATAGGTTCAATAATCCCTACTTCTAACATTTTGTCGAGATCAATCTTCACTTTTTCCTTATATTTCGGGTTCAACCTGTAGGGTATTTTATTGACTGGATTTGCATCTGGTTTCAAAGGTATTCTCATATCTCCCATAGGTCCTTTGATACCCTTCATATCAGTGAACTTGGTCAGAAACAAGTCCTGATACTTGTGCAGTAATTCTGTAATTTTGTCAATGGTAGCAGCATCCCAGTAATCTCTGACATTGGCAAGCTTCGGTGTCTCCTCTGTTCCAATATCGAATTTCTTTATCTTGATATATTTTCCAATGATTGGCAACTCAACTCCTGATCCTTCCACATCCTTGTGGCCTTCTGTATAAGCAATGTTTACCTTCCTCAAATCATCATATGTGTCGGCATTAATGTTGTAACATCCTTGTATTTTCTAGAATGGCACAGTCCATTCATCCTCTTCTTGCTCCAAAGGGAGGCTAGAATCCTCCTTAAATACTTTATGCCTTACAATCTGTAGTGCTTGATCTACTGAAGGAAATTCACTTTCAAACAAAAAGGTGGTTAAAAAATTCTAAAGCATACCTTCCCAATCTAGCGCAGCTCTGCTTGAAGGTACCAGTTAATAAGGGTCGTGTCCAGCGTGTTAATGAATCTATGTACCCATTGTTCTCGAGGAATGTCACTCTAGGATTCTTCACAGCTTCACACATGGTCCTTGGGCAGCTTCAACCTGTTTACCTCACTTCACAGCTTCCTACTTGTGTTGAGAACCACGTTGTCATCAAGTTTTGACATTGTGTCCAGTCTATAATATTGCTTTTGTGTGTCCCCCATCATCTTGTTGGTGTATATTTTAGGGCCTCATCCATAGCCAATAACCTCTATTGTGCTGGTACACTTGTTCCAAAATCTAAAAGGAAGGCTTCTAGAGGGTTATGACTATCAAAGGTAGGCAAGTTACTTATTGTTGTACCAATCTAGTGAACTTCTCTGGTCATTCGAACACACCTCCTTATGGATACTTCATACATCTGGTTCTACCAGTTCTCCAACACTTCTTCTGAATCTGATGAACATTCACTGTCACTTCACCAACTTAGATTTCCATCGGTAGTAGGGTTGATATAATCTCGTTGTCTGGTTGTTAATTTAGATATGTTTTCCAGCTCATATGCATGGTCTTATTCTCTAATGGCCTTTGTATATCACGAAACCTCATCTGGATATAAGGGTGCAATGACCCTAAGTCCATCTCTTTCAAATTTCATGCATCTTTTCTTTAAATCAACAATAGTAGAATTGTCGAAGGCCCAATCAATTCCTAGCAATGTAGGGTAAGGGAAGTTATCATCAACAATTTCAATAACCTCAAAATATGCAAAGGTACTAACTCCGTCGATGTCCATAGGGACATGCTCCAATCGTCCAAATGGGATGACAACTTGTTGATTAGTCATTCTAATCCTGATAGGGGAATAAGTCAACTTCGGTTTTCCCATTAGTGCCCAAGTTTTCTTCGTCATGACATTGACCTCCGACCCTAAGTCAAGGACCACATAGTCGATATCATACTCTCCTATTTGAGAATTCAAATGAAATTCTTTGTTTGTTATTATCTTCTTACCAATCTGGTGTACTTCCCTATTCAGTAAGGGGTCTACCATTCCTAGCCCATACTACTTGATTAGGTTCTGTAACTCTTGCATAGCATTCTCATCCTGAATTAACTTAAGAAAAGTGTACAAAAATTCAATGAGTTTACTTAACTCTTTTCCTTCTTTCGGTGAAGTCGATTGATCAAATGCCTAAGGCATTCCATACTCTTTTCTTTCTAGTAGAATTTTAGATGAGGATCCTTGGTTCCCCTTGAACTCCTATCTTGCTTCCTCGAAGATTTGTCTTTTTTTCCTTGCATCAAAAGCCTGAGTCTTCTCCACATCTTTCCTGATACCTGACTCTTCTGTGATCTTTCTTTGGATTGTTCTATCTTCTCCTGTAGCAGCACCTCCTTGAGTAATAACAATGACTCTAGGGTTTATTTCACATGGTTCATCATATATCAGTTGGACTTGTGGGTTCTTCTAGGGTCCTCGTCTTTCCTGAAGCTTAAATAGAAGCACAGGGCATTCTTCTATGACATGCTCGAAAGAGTTACAATAACTGCAGGTTGTCCAAGGATTCGGACAATCCCCTGCCAAGTGTCCTGGCTGCACACAGTTATAACAGATTATTTGTCCTCAGCCTCAGTCCATACCTCCTCCTTGTCCTCATCCTCTATATCCACCATGAGGATTGAAGTTTCCTCTCCCTGGAGAGTTGTACTGCAGAGTGTTTCCTTCTTGATGTACTTCACCTTGAATCTTGTATATGTACCTTGACCTCTCATAAATGAGATCGTAAGCTCTACAATATCGATCCTCATGCCCCACTGATTTATAGAATTTTCAATACAAGTTTTTGGGTGTTTGAACATACTTCTGCATGTAATAGCACTCACCTAGGCGATGCCTATTTCTACATACATCACAACAGGGTAGGTTAACTTGCCTCAAGGGGCTCGGCACTCCTGAGGCAAAATACTCATGAAATAAGGGACAGTGTTCCTTATCATGACCTTTGGATCTACATATTACACACCAGATATCTTTTCTTTTTTCCTTCCCCGTGTCCTTCTTCATATCCTCGACCTGCAGAGACAAACTAGTCAGTTGGCTCAAGATCTGGCTCATGTCTAAGAAAGATTCTCCCATAGGTGTTGATTCAAGCTTCATGGCGATCTCCAAAGCTTCTGCCTGCGATGCAATATTTTATTACATCAGAGGGACTATGATGTGTGGTAACAACGCCGCAATGAACCATTCTTTGTTATGTTCATCAGGGATCTGAAAAGTTAATCAACCTATTAGGGTCTTGAATCTCTGGTCGAACTCCCAAATAGGCTCTGATACCTTTTGTTTGATCTCTTTTAGCTCTGTAATACATTGTGACTCCGAATTAGGTTTCTTAAACTCTGCAATTAGCAAATTCTTGATCTCATTCAGTGGCTTAGGCTATGCCAGTCCTTGGACAAGCTTCATGTACCAGCTCAGCATGCATTCCCTTAGCATAGTTTTGAATTGGGTTCTCTTGATGGCTTCATCGGTGATACTTTTAATACTCCACATGGCCTCACAAAGAAACTATTGTTGATCAAGATCCTCAGATCCATCTCCCCTTAAGATAGGGAGCCTCATCTCATCTATCATAAAGTTCCCTAGGCTACCTGTCTGAGTATAGGTTGAGTTGCTAGTAACAACACTCTAAAGACTCTGGTGGTTCTGGATATTCTGGTTGCTTGGTGCTATTGAAACAACAGGAGGGTTAATGTTACTTACTTTAGTAATCTGCATAGCTCTTGAGGTTTTTGGCTTGCTTTGGTGAAGTTTTTCAGCTTCCCCTTCTTCTTTTCAAGTGGGTTTTGAATGTTCTTCGTCTGTTAGATCTACCTCTTTTCCACTGTAGAAACCCTCTTATCCATAGTTTTTCTTAAACAAGTTCTCAATATGAGCCTCTCTGAATAATCTTCCATTGTGCGTGTGTCCAGCTTCTGTGTCACTGTCACTGTCTAAATTTCTGAACATTAGCCTTTTCAGGTCCATCCAATCTACTGTATCTTCAAGATGTTCTTTTTGTGGAACAACATCTTGATTCTCAGCTTCATAAAGTGAAAAAAAATTCCTCTAGGTCATTTGAAAAAGTATCTCTCGGCTTGGCTATATGATTCTACCCTATCAACAACAAATTCTATGATATACCCTCCAATGGCACTATCAAACCACTGATATACTTCTCTGGATATAACGTTGTCAACTCTCTTGACCTTCTAGATCAGTGTTGGTGTCCAAACCACAAGAGGTCTAGATATTATCTTGAACTGGGTATCGGCTAACCTAGACAACCACTCAAACAAATTCTGGTGGATTCCTCCAAATAATATCTTATGAATGTCGGTGAAGATGTATCTTTGTAGCAAATCTTCAGTACTCAGTTTAGGTTTCTTGTTCCTGGATTCAACGAAGTCCCTCTCTTGATACTCTATCCACTTTTGAATCTTTGTCTTCGATGGGAACCACCTTGACATTCCCTTAAAAAGATTTTGGTCCTGGCAACATAACCATTTGTTGGCACAGGGGCAGACCCAGGGTTCACTCCAAGAGCGCACCAACAAGCCCTAGCTATTGGCCCTTTCAGCAACACCTACGAAGCAAATGTAGTCTCACCCAAAGCAGCTAAGAGGGGGGTTGCAGGACAAAGATGTCTACAACTAGGGGAATATCAAGTGGAACTAATACAACAATAATGCAACATTCATATATCTCTTATCAACTATATCTACTCTGGGTAGCTATAAATTTGATCTAACACAATAATGCAAATAACATTATAACAATGACAGAGATCCAGGCATCAATCACACATATGACACAAAATATACGTGGTTCACCCTCTCTCTAGGGACACATCCACAGAACTATGCTTATGATATATTAATATAAATCTTACAGTTCTGATATATGCTCTTACTCAATAGATCTTCTCTCTTCTTCTCTTTGTCTCCCACCTTCCTGCGCACCCAACTGCAGGACTTGATCCTCGCACCCAGTTGAAGATCTTACAATACCAGAAGGTTCTCACTCTCAACACTCCTCTCTCTCACAATACAATAATCTCTCAACCAACAACAATCAATATCAATACCCAACACTATTACCGACCCGACCTAGGTCCTCTCGACCTCTATTTATACATTATAGTCCCTCACCGATAGCCTTAGGTCAAAACCTAGGTGTCAAAACCCTAATTACCCAAAACCCTAGGTGTCTAAAACCCTAGGTCAACTTGACCCACCTTTTTAGGGCTTCACCAGCCTGTCTTTCCTCCCTACTCACGTGGTTCTTAAAGCATCCAATGGTAGCTTTCTCTGCTCGCTAAGTTTTCCTCGATCCATATTCCTTTTTGATCTGTCATCCTCGATCTCCTCATCCAATGAATTTCTTTTCCATACTTCACTCTGGATTTTCTACTCTTTTACTTACTTCGACCCAGTGAAAATCACTGTGTCTCCCACACAGTTCGTGTTTGACCTTTTCTTCCTCGATCTTTGCTTCCTTCCATAACCAAGGGCCAACACCATTATCCATAAAAAAATCTTGGGTCCATTACCCAAACCTTTTTTCTACCATAATTTTCTACTGGACTTTCTTCAAGTGTCGACATCAATGAAAACCAACCCAAATAATCAACAATATCCCCCTTTGGAATTGATGGCAACACTCTGATGCAATATTGAATTCATATCACTCATGCTCCCCCTGTGACCATCCTTCCCCCTGGAACCATTCCTCTGTGCTCTTTCTCCAAACATTTACCTTTTCATATGATAAATCTGTCCCCCTTTGACATCAATGGAAAAGTTATATTTCCATATGGGGTTGCTCCCCCTAACTGTATTGTCCTTGGGAATACTCCCCCTAACTGAAATGTCCTTGGGAATACTCCCCCTAACTAAACTCTTCCTGAAACTGATCTCTGAACTTGAACTATCCTTTTTATAGTGCTTCCTTGTGTAAATCTAAGACATATAAGATAAGAATTCAAAATAATTCATTTTTGAGTAGAAATTACTCTGAGTCTTTGGCGAAGATACTCAAAGGCTTCCCTTGTAAGAAGTTTTGTAAATATGTCTTCCACTTGTTCTTTTGTGCCCACATATTCAACTCTGATGTTCTTCTCTATAACTTGTTCCTGTAGAATATGATACTTGATTGGAATGTGCTTCGTCTTGGAGTGCATCATTGGGTTCTTTGAGATATTGATGGTGCTTGTATTATAACAATAGATTGGAATGGGCTCATCATACTCAACCTGTATATTTTTCAGAATTTGTTTCATCCATAGAACCTGTGTACAACATGTTGTTGTTGAAATATACTCTTCCTCGGCTGTAGATAAGGATATTGATGATTGTTTCTTTCTTAGCCATGATACTAAACAATCACCAAGTAGAACGTTGCTCCACTGTTTCTTCGTCGATCATCAGTGCAACCTGCCCAATCTACATTTGTGTAGAAAATAAGTGATATATCCTTTCCTTTTGGATACCATAATCCAAACTCTTCTATTCCTTTGAGATATCTAAAAATCATATTCACTTCTAATACATGTGATTCCTTCGGTGTTTCTTGAAATCGTGCCACCTATCCAACTACCTACATTACATCTGGTCTGGATGTTGTCACATATAACAAGCTACCAATATTTGATCTGTATTTCCTTTGGTCTGTAGACTTTGAATCATCATATTTTATCAACTTGCAACTAGGTTGCATAGGAGTCGTAACTGGTTTGCAATCTTCCATTCCGAACCTCTTTAGCATTTCTATGATATAATTAGTTTTAGAAATACAAATTCCTTAGTTTCTTTGACGTATTTGAAGACCAAAAAAGAAGGATAGTTCTCCAAGTAAAGACATTTCAAATTCATTCTACATATCCTCTGCAAATTTATGTCTTAACCTGTCATCATTGCTTCCAAAAATAATATCATCAACATAAACTTCAATTAATAAAATACTATCTTAAGTTACCTTGATGTAGAGGTTTTTTTTTTCACTTCCTTTTATAAACCTTGCCTGTTGTAGATACTTATCCAGTCTAAAGTACCATGCTCTAGGAGCCTATTTTAGACCATACAAGGCCTTCTTCAATTTACACACATAATCTGCGTTCTCTGTCAAATGACATTCTTTTGGTTGTTCAATGTAGACTTCTTCTTCAAGTTCCCCATTCAGAAAAGTTGATTTCATGTCCATCTGATACACTTTAATATTCTTGGAGCATGCATAAGCTAGGATTAATCAGATTGCTTCCATTCTGGAACTTGGAGAAAATGTCTCTTCAAAGTCGATTCCTTCAACCTGTGTGTATCCTTTACATACAAATCGACCTTTTTTCGTTGTAACCTGTCCATATTAAGTCAATTTATTTCTGAATACCCACTTTGTGCCAATCACATTCTTATTCTTTGGTATTGGAACCAATTCCCAAGTGTCATTCTTCTCTATTTGATCCAATTATTCATCCATGGCCTTATTCCAAAATTCATCCTTGTTGGCCTCTTCAAAACTGTTTGGTTCAATCGTTGATGCGAGTGCTAGGTGTGTTTGTTCTGGTGAATAGATTCTTCTTCTAGTCTCAACTCCTGCATCTTTGTTTCTGATAATCTGATCTGAAGGATGATTCTTTTGTACTCATTTTCTAGGTGTCTTTGGAGGAACTTGTTGAACTTTCTCTTCTAATTTTGTTCAATCCTTTTCATCTTCCCCTTCTTCATCTTATGTTTTTTCTTCGTAAAGTTGTTCCATTGATTCATTTTATTCTTCCTTTAATTATTGTCCACTTGTTTCATCAATTGTTACATTGATGTTTTATACAACTTTGTTCAACCTCAGATTGTAACACTTGTATTCTTTCCTTGTACTTGAGTAACCAATAAGTACTCCTTTTTCCACACGAGAGTCAAACTTTCTCATTCTTCCATCTTCTCTTTTGATGTAGCATTTTCTTCCAAATACTTTGAAGTGCTTCACATTTGTTGGTCTTCCTTTCCATAGATCATAGGGAGTTTTTTCAGTGTCGTTTTTGAGCATTACTCTGTTTTGAATGTGAACCATTGTATGCACTACATGTGTCCAAAATATATCTGTCAATTTGGAATCCTTTAACATTGTTCAAGCCATTTCCTGTACTATCATGTTCTTTCTTTCAACAACTCCATTTTTTTGAGGTGTCCTAGCAATGAAGAATTCCATTTTTATTCCATGCATGCTACAGTAGTCCATAAATTCCTTTGAAGTGAACTCTCCCCCATTATCAGATCTCAAACATTTGATTTTTGAATCCATTTCATTTTCAACCATTTTCTTGTAGACCTTGAAGTTTTCAAAAGCTTTTGACTTATTCCTGAGAAAGCAAACTACAAACATTCTTGTATAATCATAAAATAATAACATAAAGTATTTCTCACCTTTTAAACCCTTTGTTATAGCTGGTCCAACTATATCAGTATGCACAATTTTCAGTGGTCTTGTCGTTGAATATTCTTTTGATTTAAACCTGGTCTTTGTTTTCTTTCCTTGTTGACAATGCTTGCATAAAGTGTTGGTTGGTTTCGTAATCTGGGGAATTTCTATAACTACTTCATTTTTTATGACTTTGGCAAGGTTATCAAAGTGTATGTGATCCATTCTTCCGTGCCATAGAAAAATTTCATCTTATTTTACTAGACAACACTTTTCATTTCCAATTTCACTTAGTACATATATGTTGCTTGAAGTTCTTGCAGCTGTTGCAATCAATTTTCCTGAACCTTCTTTTCTTATATCACACTTTTCTGAATAGAAAGTAAATTTAGACCTTGGTCATACATTTGAATCACACTTAGAAGATTATGTTTCATATCTTATACTAGTAGAACATTTGTTTCCTTGGTATTCTTGTTTCCAATTTTGACTATGCCTTTTCTAGTGATTTTATTTGAATCATCATTTTCGAAGGAGACTAGTCCATCTCTTTCCTTTCTTAATGTAATAAACCTATCTTTATCACATGACATGTGTTTTGAACAGCCATTGTCAACATACCAACCACTTTTCTTTTTCTTAGCTTGTAGAGTGAGTGTATATTCTTCATTGCTATATTGATTCTGCTTTCTTATCCATGTTCTCTTCTGAGGTTCCTGTCTGTGATTGTTGTTGTTCTATTGTGGTTCTTTAGGAGGAACTGTCATTCTACAATATTTGGCCATGTGTCCAAATTTTTTGCACTTGTAGCATTCCACTTCAATGCTCAATTATTCAAACATGTTGTAACTTTTTCTCTGTGTTTCACTAGGCCTTCTTGGATAACCCCTTTGTGTATGACTTTCAAAGTTGTTTATGTCCCTATTGTTAGCTCTGCAATTCATATCTTTATGTACAAAATTATTACATTCATAACATAAACCAAAAAATATAGTTTGATACCTGGCAGTTGAAGATCTTATGAAAGGCTTTGCTCTTTTGAATCCTTCTTCTTCCTGAGGCCTATATGTCGGTTGTTGATTCTGAAATCTGAATCTTCTCGCTGGAGGAGTGTTCCTATAATCTTCCTTGAATATCTTCATATCCCCTTTGATTATTTCTGCATATCTTTTTGGAAATGTTTCTTGCTCTATTTTTTTGGAGCTTGATACCTTTTATTTCTGATTGTATCCAAGTCTAGACTTGTCATGATGAGGTTTTTGACTGTTGATAATGTCATCCAAAACTTTTGGGTTGTTCTGCATATTTTTATTTTGAAGATCCTTTCTTATTGTGACAATCTCTACTTCCAAATTTCCAATGATTTTGTCTCTTTCTTCTACATGTTCTTTGAGTGCTTCTTCAATTATTTTATCTTCTTCTATTTGAACCTTCAAATTTGTGATCATTTGTTCTAGATCCTATCTGTCTTCTTTCTTGTCTAGTTCCTCTTGTAGTTTCTTGTTTTTCTTCTTTTCTCTTCTTATAACTTCTATGGAACACAAAAATTATTCTCGATAGTCAACTTCTACCTCTTCATATTCTTGTTCAACCTCTTCATATTCTTCTTAGGTGTCTTCTTTGTCAAAGTCTTCTACTGCCATGAATAGAACTCTTTTTGTCTCACTGTCACTGAATTCATCTTCATCTGATGATGAGATTTCTTCTTTGGTGCATAATATTTTCTTGAAATTTTTCTTTGTGGTTCTTTTTCCTTTATATGTTTGTTTTCTATTTGAGTAGTATTCATCATTCCTCTTATTTTTCTTATCAGGACATTTGTTAGCAAAATGACCAATACCATCACAATTAAAACAAATCAAAGGAAAATTACCTTTATATATGTAGTTGGTTCCATTTTTCAATCTTCTGACAAAGTTGGCCATTTCATCATCTTCTGAGATGCCACTGTTGTTGCTATGTTCCTTTTCCTTTTCCTTTCCCTTTTTCTTTGACCTTTTGGATACTTTGAAAGATGCTTATTTTATATCTGGATTTTCCTGTTCAGTTCTCATTTCATATGTTGTGAATATTCCATGTAGTTCGTCCATTCTTATTGTTGGGCCTATGATATGATTGATTTAATGACGTTAATTAGATCCTTTTTGGCCAAATATGTATATGTGTTTTCCTGTTTTGAAGAGTTTTGAAGAGTTTTTGTGTCAAATCACTATGATCGATACCAGGTATGCATGATTCATGTTTTATGATGGCATTTGAGTTTAATTCGGCATGTTTTTATGATTCAAGGAAACTAATTCACATTTTGTGTGTCACAGGGCAAAATCACAACTCGTTTTTTGCATCTAACACTTTGTCTAGTACTCCATCCGACACTCAGTCTGGTACTCCATCCGGCACTCCGTCCTGCACAAAAACCATGGGGATTTGGCGGTTAGCATATCAATGGCTAGTGATGGGAGAATTAGAGACATGCGTATTGCTTGTGCTCACGGCCTCCAACTAATGAGCTTCTAACAACTCGATTTGGGTTGTTATGTTGGGCGATTATTGGCTCACCTTATTTCTAGAAGCCACCGACAGTTAGGTCACATTAAAAACGATTTGTTGTTTTTAGAGATGGTTGACCCTTCTAGTGGTCGACCTCTTAGATTGTAAACCTATAAATACCACCTCAGTGGTCAGACAAAGAGATTTAGAGATCAAAATACAATTCATCTCTGTTTTTCTATTTTCATATACATTTTGCTAAAATTGTGTAAAGACTGCATTTTTTATTTTAATGTTGAATTCATGTTGTTGAGCTCATGGTTTGCCTTTGAAGAGTAGCCACGACTTTCTAGGGGGCCCACCAATAGTTTGGGTGAATATCCAATTGTTTTTCTTGTGCATTGAATAGTGTAATTGTCATTTTATTGATTTCTTGTACATAAGTTTTTCATTATGCTTCTTTACTATATAACTTCTTGTTTATAATTCAATTAGTTTAGTTCAGTTTTGCAGGTTATTATGGAGGCTATTGTTAATATGCAATGAAATGTTAGTTGATAGGAGATAAGCTTGCAATATTATATACTAACCCTGTGCATAATTAGGCGATAGCTAGGTTTTCTTTATGCTGAAATAGAGTGTAAAAACAGAGTTTAAAACACAATTTTTAGTTAATGATTTCCTTGACAAGGTTTCGGTGGATGGATAGTTGTTAGTTTTTAGCTTTCAATTCTAGTTTGTCTATCTAGATGCTACTTAGTTTTTCTTATTTAAATTGTCATTTAGTTTTCTCATTCAATTTTTTTGTCAATTTTCTTATTAAATTGTTATTTAGTTTTCTCATTCAACTTTTTGTCATATACTGAAATAGTATTTAATTTATGTTTTATGAGTATTTCCTCTTTTGCAATTTGAATTGTTAAAATAGGACTAGTTTAGTTTACCTTATGCAATTTCTTTTTCAGATCTAGGTTGCAATTTTAATTCAATGTTGATTATTGAGTTTAGTGATGCAGGAGCATCCCTCATGACAAGCAAAACCAACGTGGAAGCAGAAGCCAGCTGGAAGATGTCCAGCGCAAGTTTTTGAATTTTAAATTATCTCTTGAAGTTGACGCGCCAACCTTAAATGAGATCATTTAATGAAAGCACCTTGGTAAAAAATGTACTCAGACCTCGAGCCATACGCTCTCGTCTGAGATAGATAGAGGCATTTATAGTAGTAGTTGCAGGTAGATGGAATTAAATTCTTAGATTAGATAGTTCTCGAAAAAAGAGGGAAAATCGAATATAGACACCCTAATTTTGTATCATTGTAACATTTTTAAGCAACAGGAGCAAGAAGAGTCTAGAGCATAGGATAATAGCAGATAGTTGAAAAGAACACCCATGTATAGATCTTGAATTAATAGAAGGAGTTGATTCAGATTCAGGGTTGTTGTGTTATTCTCTGTGTATGTGTGTTGAATGCTCTGCTTATGAATATTACTTCCTGTTATGCATTTTTTATCATGCTGTGTGAATGACTTCATGTGTTGATATTGAAGTCTGAGAGGAAGTAAGGTGAGTTACAATTGTTTCTCTTTGAGCAAGGATTCCTGCAAGGAGTGTAGTTGAGTCATCCGCAAGGAGTGCGTTGACAAAAGGCTCGGGAGTTAAACTCTTGTTCTCAATTCTCTCAGAAGTGAACGCGAGTTGTTGAAGCCATGCAAGGAGTGCGCATGCTAAAGAGAGTCTCAGTCGTGAAACTGAGCAGAAGTATCGAAGGACTGCTGCTAGGGCATAAGCAGAGTCAAATGAAGCTTGAACAGTTGAAGTGTTCGCAGGCTTGCCGCAAAGAGTGTGTGCAAGGAATCTCACTGAGGTTGAAGTAAATTGACAAAGCTTGGGAGGGATAGACCTCTGAGTCACTGAAGATTCAGCGTAGACCCGTGTGACTGAAGTCGGGGAGAAACATCGCAGGTTGATGAAAAAGGCGGAGGAATCTCGTGGAGAGATACTCTTTCCGTCTCGGAGATTAACCAAGGAAGAACGGACGGTTGAAATCCTCTGAGGAGATTTCACGAAGTTCCAGGGATCGTCAGATCTTGCAGAGGTGTAAGGTAGTTACAGCGCAGGCGAGAAGCGAGATTCTGATAGTTGGAGGACAGGTGGCATCTCGTACCTCGGGAGCTCGTAAGTGGAAGGCAGGAGAAAGTGGTGTTAAGAGTCATGAGACACGAGGTCGTGAGGCAATGAAGTAGCGAGAGGCTGTGAGCCATCGATCTGCATAGGATAGGTGGCAAAGATCGGTGATCTCGTGAAATCGGGACTCGCAGGTTGAAAACCCAAGTATTGGGCATTCCAAGTCGCGAGTGGCGAAGTGGCGAGATATTTGGAGCCGTCCATCTGAGGGGACAGGTGGCAGAGATCGGTGATATCACAAACTCGAGAGTTCGCAGGGTAAGGACCCGAGTATTGGGTGTGTAAAGTCGCGAGGTGCGAGGACATGAGGCGACGAAGGAGCGAGGAGATCGTAGTCGTCTATCTGAGGAGGACAGGTGGCGAGAGATCGACGGATCTCACAAGCTCGGGAACTCGTAGGTTGAGAGTCCAACATTTGGTGCTCCAAGTCGCGAGGTCGCGAGGTGGTGACAGAAGGACAGTCGTTGGATCCGGAGTACAGGAGGACCATTGGATCTGCGCGAGGTATCATGTCTCAGGACCTCGCAAGAAAAGGTTCGAGAAATTGGTCACGAGGATCATGAGGTTGCAAGATAGCGATATCTCGACAGCTGGAGCAGTGTGGGCCATAGCGAAGAGCGAGTGAAATACAGGTGGCACAAAGGATTTCGCTAGCCGCGAAGTGCCGAGAAGCGAGACTCGTGTGGACGTCGAGTCGCGAAGTGCCGAAGAGCCGAGATTCTAGTGAACGCGTGGCAGAGCATAAGGTGGGACCGCGCATCTCGGGGACTTGCAGACTAGAAGGGTGAAAACTCGATGGTTTAACCGGCGAGGTCGCGAAGTCGCGAGAGATGCTAGCATTAAGCCTAACCCACGATTTCATGTGGTGAAGGTGCGCATAAAGAAAAGGAGCTATACCTGTATCGCCAGCTTGGGTATCGCGAGATTTGAAACGAAGAGTTGAAGGTTTAGAGTCACGAACTCGCGAGACAACGAGATTTAGCTGATCTCCCGGTAGTAAAGGGGAGACCTCGGAGCAGATTGTTGTGGGTGCAGATCTCCCAATAGGGAGATAGAAGAAACTTCGAGTTCTTCGGGCCGAGAAGAAGAAGATCCTGTGCAAGGAGGAGGTGTCGTGGGTGGCACGTAGCCCTGCGTCAAGTACTCCCTCGCTTGAAAATTTGCATGGGCTCCTGTCCATGAGCTCCTGCACAGTATGTCCATGCTTCAGAATTTCTGCTTCAGTCTCCCAGCTGGCATCTTCAACTGGGTGTCCCTTCCATTTAACCAAATATTTAAAATATTCTTTCCTTCTGGTCTTTTTACCCACTCTTTTATTCAGTATCTGCTCCATCTATGGATTTTCTGCAACTGGCATCTGCTTCTGCCACTATACCTCTGGTTGATCATCACTTTCTGCTTCTGCTTCATTATCTTTATATGGATATAAATCCAGAACATTAAATATCGAAGATATTCCAATGCCCTCTGGTAACTCAATTTCATAAGCATTCTGTCCCATCTTCTTCAAGACCTTACATGGCCCAATTTTCTTCATTTTTAATTTTTTGTATGTTCCCCTTGGGAACCTTTCCTTCCTCAAATGTGCCAGAACCAGATCACCAACTTCAAATTGATGTTGTCTCCGATGTTGATCTACTCTGCGCTTATACTCCTGACTTGACTTCAATAGTCATTCCTTCATCGCTTCAACGAATTCTCCTACACTAGCACTGCTAGTACCAGTCTGTTCTGGATCCCTCAATTTAGAAACTCCTCTCGGCTGCATTCCATATACAATCTGGAATGGACTTTTCCCTGTGCTCTGATTTACTGAATCATTGTAAGCAAACTCTGCTTGTGGTAATATGCTATCCCAACTGCTATGGTTCTCTGTCACCAAGCTTCTCAACAAGTCTCTGAGGCTTCTATTTACCACCTCTGTTTGCCCATCCATCTGAGTGTGATAAGCAGAACTAAACATCAATTTAGTTCCTAGATTCTTCCACAATGTTCTCCAGAAATTTCCTATGAATTTTGTGTCTCTATCCGAAACTATGCTTTTCGGCAATCCATGAAGTCTTACAATCTCCTTGAAAAAAAAAATTGCGATGTGAGTCGCATCGCTAGTCTTTTGGCATGGAATAAAATGTGCCATCTTAGAAAACCTATCAACTATCACAAAGATTGAATCAACACCTCTTTGTGTCCTCGGAAAGCCCAATACAAAATCCATGCTAATTTCATCCCATGGCCTCTCAGGTATGGGTAATGGCTGGTAAAATCCTGCATTCTTCTTTCTTCCTTTTGAATGCTGGAAAATCCTGCATCTATCCACAAAATTATTGACTTCTGACCGCATCCTTGGCCAAAAGTATGACTCGCTCAGCTTTGCAAATGTCTTATCATGGCCAAAATGTCCTGCTAATTCACCACTGTGCTTTTCCTTCAACAAGTTCTCCCTCATGGAGCAATTCGGAATACACAATTGATTTCCCTTGAACATCAATCCCTCCTGGATCACATACTCTATCCATTGACTTTTGTCTCTAAGAAATGGATTCTCAGTTACCTCATAAGCTTCCTTAAAATCTGAATCATCTGCATACATGTCCTTAAGATCATCAAAGCCTAACGTCCTGACTTTGAACTCCTGCAATAGAAACAATTTCCTGCTCAAAGTATCAACAACTTTGTTAGCAGTACCAGAAATATGCTTTATCACAAAAGTGAAATTTTTCATGTATTCTACCCATTTAACATGCTTCTGATTCAACTTTTCTTGCTGAGTCACAAATTGTAATACATAGTTATCACTATATAAAACAAATTCCTTTGGAATCAAATAGTGCCTCCATTTCTTCAATGCATGTATGATGGCATAGAATTATTTATCATATGTGGAGTATTTCTCTTTTGCCTCATTCGGCTTCTCGCTGAAATATGCAATCGGCCTGTCTTCCTGACTCAAGACCGCTCCTATGGCAAACCTGCTTGCATCACATTTTACTTGGAATGTCTTCTGAAAGTCTGGCAACACCAAAATTGGTTGCTCTGTAATCTTTCGTTTCAACAAATTGAAACTCTTCTCAGCCTCTTCAGTCCAGTGAAAATATTTATGTCTTTTCTTCACTGTGTCCATCATTGCTACACTAATCTCACTGAAATTCCTGATGAATTTTCGGTAGAAACTAGCCAGTCCATGAAAAATCCTCACCTCAAATACGTTCCTCGGTGATGGCCAATTCTTGATTACCTCCACCTTATCTGGATCCATCCTCAACTCATTTGCAGATATAACAAAACCCAAATAAATGAGTTCTGTCTTGATAAATGCGGACTTCTTCATGTTTATCAACAGCTTCTCTTGCTGTAATCTCTTCATCACAATAGCCAAATGCTCCAGATGTTCAGCCTTTGTCTTGCTGAAAACTAATATGTCATCCAAGTACACAATGACAAATTTCCTGATGAAATCCTTCAGTACTTCATTCATCAACCTCATAAAGGTACTTGGTGCATTCGTCAAGCCAAATGGAATGACAAGCCATTCATACAAACCTTCGTTTGTCTTGAATGTTGTTTTCCATTCATCACCTTCTCTCATACGAATCTGATGATATCCACTCTTCAAGTCTATCTTTGAAAAAAAAAATTCCCCACTTAAGAAATCCATCAGATCATCCATCCTTGGCAATGGGAATCTATATCTGATAGTTATCTTGTTGATGGCTCTTGAATCAGTGCACATCCTCCAGCCTCCATCTTTCTTCGGACTGAGTACTGTTGGAACAACACACAAACTCAAAATTTCCCTGACCAAACCTTTGTCCAACAACTCCTGGACCTGTCTTTTGACTTCTTCATTCTCTTGCGGCGTCAATATGTACATTGTTTTATTTGGTAAACTAGCTCCTGGTATGAGATCAATATGATGACTCACACTCCTCATCGGTGGAAATGAACGAGGTAATTCGTCCACCACAATATCAGCGAACTCTTCCAGTAGTTCCTGAACTTCTTCTGGAAAATCATCCACTCTTGTGCTAGTCAGAACAATTCTCGGTTTTCTGACCACAAAGAATTGTGGATCCTCCTTCTTCTTAACTTATGTAAGAAGTTCCTTCCCACTCATGAGAAGTACTCTGTTGCTTACTTCCGGCTTCACTTATTTATCCTTAATTAGACACAACATATGAGTCCTCCCATTCCTCTCCAGGGTATATGTATTTTTCCTCCCATCATGAATTACATTTATATCATATTGCCATGGTCTACCTAGCAATAAATGACAGACATCCATAGGAATAACATCACATAAAATTTTATCATTATATCCTCCTATCTTGATGTCAACTAAGCACTGTTTAGTGACATTTACCTGATGTCCCTTCTGTAGCCATGAAACTTTGTATGGATTTGGATGATCAGTTGTCTCCAGCTCCATTTTTTCTACCATCTCGGTTGAAACGAGATTGTCGGTGCTTCCACTGTCCACGATGACTTTGCACACTCTATCCTTGGTCTTGCAAGCAATCCTAAAAAGACTATTCCTCTGTGCTAAGTTCTCCATCTCCTTCTCTAGCATCAAAAGGACTTTTCACATCACTAGTGATATTTCACCTTCAGCGTACTCTACCTCATCATCTCGCCTTTGTGCCTCAGCGATGTGAGTCTCTCCTCCATCCTTCCTTCTATATGGACAGTTGACTGACTTGTGCCCATTCTTTCCACACGTGAAGCATGTAATTACTCCACCTCTTCCTCTTCCTCTACCTCTGGTATGATGAAACCCATTATTATCAGCATATCCGCCCTTTTGCTCAGTATGCTTCTCTTTTTGTTCAGCATATCTCCCTCGCTGTGAACTTCCACCTCTCTCTGTCTGAGTCTGAGGTTTCTTCCAGTCATCCTTGGGCTTCTGGTATTTATCTTGGGCAACCGATTTACCTTTTGGATGACTTCTGCCTCTGCCCCTTTGATTTTTTTTATGGCTCAGCTTCTCCTCATCTTTCAGAGCCAATTGGTAAGCATCCTCCACCATTCGGATGGTCGCCAAATTTAATTCATCTTGAATTTCGTACCTCATGCCATTCAGATACCTGGTCACCTTTTTGTCATTGCTTTCGCAATGACCTGCTCTTATATTCAATCTGTAAAATTCCTCAGTATACTCTTTCACTGTCATCATCTTCTGTCTCAGGTTCTGCATCCTCCTGAACAGAGAAATTTGATAATCCCTGGGAATGAATTTTGCCTTCATCTTTGCAATCATCCTATCCCAGCTCTTAATCTTTTTCTTGCCTTGGCAATGCCTGTCAGCTTGCAGTTCATCCCACCACAAGGCTGCATGTCCTTTTAGTCTTGTGACAGCATGTTTGACCTTCTTATCATCTTCGATATCCTCATAATCGAAGTAAGTGTCAAGAGCTCTAATCCAGTCTAGCAACTCTTCTGCATCCAGACTCCCTTCATAAGCTGGAATGTCCATTTTTGTTTTCAAACTCATCCGAGCAATAGCCTTAATTAACCGCTCATTGGCTGCATCTTCTGCTGGGATTTCTTCTCCTCCATGTCTAGTATCACCTTCATCCTCAGATTCACTGATATCTCCTACATCATCTTTGCGCCTCCACGACATCTCCATGTCCTCCATTTTGGCACGAAGATTTTGTATCTCTTTCTCCATGTCTGGATTCTGTCCTTGCCTACCTCTGTCTCTGGACATTTCTCTTCCTCTAGACAATTCCCTTTCCTCCTCTGGATTGGGTGATTGTCTGCATCTCCTCCTTGGCGGCATGGCGTATTCTCCTCTTTCCTTTGCTACAGAAAGCAAAGAAACTTTTCTATGCTCTGATACCACTTGATGCAGGGGTACACGCCACCCACGGCATGTCCTCCTTGCACAGGATCTTCTTCTTCTCGACCTGAAGAACTCAAAGTTTCTTCTATCTCCCTATCGGGAGATCTGCACCCACAACAATCTGCTCCGAGGTCTCCCCTTTACTACCGGGAGATCAGCTAAATCTCGTTGTCTCGCGAGTTCGTGACTCTAAACATTCAACTCTTCCTTTCAAATCTCACGATACTTGAGATGGCGATACGGGTATAGCTCCTTTTCTTTATGTGCACCTTCACCACATGAAATCGTGGGTTAGGCTTAATGCTAGAGCCTCTCGCGACTTCGCAACCTCGTCGATTAAACCATCGAGTTTTCACCCTTCTAGTCTGCGAGTCCCCAAGATGCGCGGTCCCACCTTATGCTCTGCCACGCGTCCACTAGAATCTAGGCTCTTCGTCACTTCGTGACTCGGTGTGCACACGAGTCTCGCTTCTCGGCACTTCGCAGCTAGCGAAATCCTTTGTGCCACCTGTATTTCACTCACGCTCCGCTATGGCCCACACTGCTCCAGCTGTTGGGATATCGCTATCTCGCAACCTCGTGATCCCCGTGACCAATTTCTTGAACCTTTTCTTGTGAGGTCCCAAGACACGATCCCTCACGCAGATCCAACGGTCCTCCTGTACTCTGGATCCAACGGCTATCCTTTTGTCGCCACCTCGTGACCTCGCAACTTGGAGCACCAAATGTTGGACTCTCAACCTGCGAGTTCCCGAGCTTGTGAGATCCGTCGATCTCTCACCACATGTCCTCCTCAGATGGACGACTACGATCTCCTCACTCCTTCGTCGCCTTGTATCCTCACGCCTCGCGACTTTACACACCCAATACTCGGGTCCTTACCCTGCGAACTCCCGATTTCGCGAGATCAGCGATGTCTGCCACCTGTCCCCTCAGATCGACGGCTCCAAATATCTCACCACTTCGCCACTCACGAATTGGAATGCCCAATACTTGGGTTTTCAACCTGTGAGTCTTGAGTTCGCGAGATCACCGATCTCTGCCACCTGTCCTACGCAGATGGATGGCTCACAGCCTCTCGCTACTTCACTGCCTCGCGACCTCGCGTCTCGCGACTCTTAACACCACTTTCTCCTGCCTTCCACTTATGAGCTCCCGAGGTACGAGATGCCACCTGTCCTCCAACGGTCAGAATCTCGCTTCTCGCCTGCGCTGTAACTACCTTGCACCTCTGCAAGATCTGACAATCCCTGGAACTTCGCGAAATCTCCTCAGAGGATTTCGACCGTCTGTTCTTCCTTGGTTAATCTCTGAGACGGAAAGAGTATCTCTCTGCGAGATTCCTCCACCTTTTTTGTCAACATGCGATGTTTCTCCCCGACTTCAGTCACACGGGTCTACGCTGAATCTTTAGCGACTCAGAGGTCTATCCCTCCCTAACTTTGTCAATTTACTTCAACCTCAGTGAGATTCCTTGCACACACTCTTTGCGGCAAGCCTGCGAACACTTCAAATGTTTGAGCTTCGTTTGACTCTGCTTATGCCCTAGCAGCAGTCCTTCGATACTTCTTCTCAGTTTCACGACTGAGACTCTCTTTAGCCTGCGCACTCCTTGCATGGATTCAACAACTCGCGTTCACTTCTGAGAGAATTGAGAACAAGAGTTTAACTCCCGAGCCTTCTGTCAACGCACTCCTTGCGGACGAATCAACTGCACTCCTTGCAGGAATCCTTGCTCAAAGAGAAACAATTGTAACTCACCTTACTTCCTCTCAGACTTCAATCTCAACACATGAAGTCATTCACACAGCATGATAACAAATGCATAATAGGAAGTAATATTCATAAGTAGAGCATTCAACACACATACACAGAGAATAACACAACAGCCCTGAATCTGAATCAACTCCTTCTATTAATTCAAGATCTGTACATGGGTGTTCTTTTCAACTATCTGCTATTCTCCTATGCTCTAGACTCTTCTTGCTCATGTTGCTTAAAAATGTTACAATGATACAAAATGAGGGTGTCTATATTCGGTTTTCCCTCTTTTTTCAAGAACTATCTAATCTAATAATTTAATTCCATCTACCTTCAACTACTACTATAAATGCCTCTGTCTATCTCAGACGAGAGCGTATGGCTTGAGGTCTGAGTACATTTTTTACCAAGGCGCTTTCATTAAATGATCTCATTCAAGGTTGGCACGTCAACTTCAAGAGATAATTTAAAATTCAAAAACTTGCGCTGGATGTCTTCCAGTTGGCTTCTACTTCCACGTTGGTTTTGCTTGTCGTGAGGGATGCTCCTGCATCATTTAGTTTCCAGTTATGAATCTAAGTAATATGAATTTTCTTAATTAGTATAGAATGAAATTGAATTTACTAGAATAATGTTTTTTTTTATACTGTTGATGATTAATGCATGATTGAATAATCACATGGATATGCAAGGTAGTTGATGTTGCTTCTATCATGGCTAAGTTCTCATTGGATTGTCTAATTCATAGTTTTCAATTTTCTATCGATGTCAATATTGAGTTTATACCTCTTAAGTTATCTTTAATTGTTAAATTCCATCGTGATATTATAAGACACTAGAGGCATAACCATCAACACTATATTTGAATTTTTTTTCTTTTATAGATTAGAGAATAATTTCCTTTCTTTTGTAGATTAGAGAATAGTCCTCTTGCTTTGGTAGATTAAAGAATAGTTTTCTTATCATAGATTAAAGAGTAGTTGATAATTATTTTTATTGTCATGATGCTTTGAATTTAGTAGATTAAAGATTTCCTTTCATAAATTATAAGTAATTGTGAAGTTTAATTTAAGAATAGAGTTTCACTTGCTTATTAGTTTGAATAGTTACTTATTGAGTAATTTTGATTAGTTTACTTGTTGTAGAAGTTATCATAGGTTAGTTATTTGTTTTCTTTCTTATTTACTTTCTTTAATAGGGTAGTTTCTTGCTTGTCTATTTTTATTTGATAGAGTAGTTTCTTGTCTATTTACTTGCTTTCATAGGATAGTTGCTTATTGAATTTGAATAGGTTAATTAAAGTAGTCTGTTGTTGTTATTTCTTATTAGGTGGATAGTTTTCTTTTGCTTATTGTCATGATTAAGTTAGTTTGATTTAAATAGGGTTTTAATTTTATTTCTTAGAACTATCCATCGATCCTTTGTTCAAAGGTTACTTAGGGTACATAGTTTAAGTTTCTTAGTACGGTTTGATCATTAGTAGTCTTTTCTTGAGTAGATTAGCCCTTCAATATCCAATTTCCTTAGTTAGACTATACTACCCCTAGCCTTTCTGCCTTGGCACATATAGTGCTACAAATCTAAGTTTACTTACCCCAGGTTGACAATATAATTGAGGGTTTTTAGTGTGTTTTTTAGTGCATATAGAACACCCATCACTTATTGAGTCTATATCTACTCTTTCTTCTAGTGTCAATATCTTAGGATCAAATCTCATAGGGAGAGATCTTAGTACGGATTTTGACAAATTCTAGATTCCTTAATTTATTCTCCCAATCCTATGATTTCATTTATTGTTTCATCAACTCGTAAGAAGCAAGATGAAATATTCTCATATTCCATCATCTTTAGTTGTCAGAACTGACCTCTGTAAGTTTGAATCTTTACTGCTTTGACTTTTGAATCTCCTTCATAAATATTTTGAAGCTTGTCCCAAATCTCTTTAGCGGATTTACAATGTATAACTTTGGTGTAAAATGATTCACAAAGACCATTCAGAAGTGAAATTGTGGATTTGGAGTTATTTTTCTCGAGTTTTATTGCTCTTTCATTTGTCAACAGAACTCCTGGTTATTTGTATCCATCTACAATTGATTGCCAAATTTCAAATCTCTGTGCCTGTATATATGTTTTCATCCTTCTGCTCCAAAATGAATACTCCTGTCTATCAAACTGTGGTAATCCATTTTTATAGATGTTGTTTCTCTCCATGATCTACCTTCCAGTGGTTAAACTGATTTCTGAAGGAACCTGCTCTGATACCAATTGTTGGATTATTGAGAGGGGGGATGAATCAATAATAGATCAATTCAATCCTTTTCTAACCACAATATGAAAGTATTATATCAATATAAAATTATTGTTGGCACAGGGGCAGACCCAGGGTTCAACGCTTCAACAAGGCACCAACAAAACCCTAACTATCGTCCCTTTCGGCAACACCTGTGAAGCAGATGAAGTCTCACCTGAGGTAGAGGCAGGGGTGGTTGCAAGACTCAGGTGTCTGTAACCTTAGCTCGGACACAAATATGTGATTCTAACACTTAGCAAACACTTTAGCATAGATCATTCATTAGTATTTAACCCTCATGGCACTCTGCATATGGTGCAGAGCACCACAAAATTCACTTAGATCTAGGTTAAGTTAGCACTTAGCAACAACAAAATAGGTCTAGCACTCAACACTTTCATATATGTCATATCTACATCCATACATGTAAGAAACACAAAGAAAAGTAGATCTATCTAAGTATATCATAGCAAAACACATAGCATAATCATATGAAAGAATAACACATGGAAAAAGACAAACACATTAGGTCGAAGCAAAGAGAACAATACACAGGTTTACTGTGGTTCACCCCCACCCTGGGTCTACCTCCACAAAGTCTTCTTCTTCTTTATTAGCTTCGATCAATATGATTATAGCACAAAGCTCAAACTTGTACTCTGCATAAGACAAGAGATCTGTGTGCACCTCGCAAGATCCTCC
Source organism: Picea engelmannii (assembly GCA_009831015.1). Lineage (NCBI taxonomy): Eukaryota > Viridiplantae > Streptophyta > Pinopsida > Pinales > Pinaceae > Picea > Picea engelmannii. The sequence goes on along the minus strand of ML778136.1, from coordinate 20,906 downwards.
TTCCCCGAGTAGATCTAGCACACAACCTTCTTACGATCCATGCACTCAACACTTACAACACTTGCACTCAGTTCTACAAGTTGGTCACACAATATACACAAAGCCTTTTCTAGCACTTAGCTTCTTTGCCTCTCTTACATTGCCTAGCTACTTATTTATACTTTACAAAATATGCCTAAACATGGGTAAACCGATGGGCCAACATCCCATACCCATTACATTATCCCCCAAAACCCAAAAAGGACCCAATAAAGGGGTCCAACTTCCACGATCCCTGCTTCGTGTTGCGCTCCATATTTGACAAGCTGTCAAACTTCCAAAAATGGTCAAATATGACCAAGTGTTTCCTTAAAACTTGGTCAAGGGCCAACAGGCCCCCAACACTCACCTGTGACTCATCCCGAGTCACTTAGATCTGGGTAAAGTTGCCTCAAATGTCTTGATCTTGGCTCAAGCTGCTTCAACTTGTCTCTGTGCTACGACTTCCTACTTAGCGAACTCCTGAACAACCGCTTCGCTGATAGGCCCTTCCAGTTGTTGTTCAACTGTAACAACTACTTATTCCAATAGTGTTCCTTAGCCTTCAATTTCTTCAAAAAATATATAGGCCTCCTCCTGGATCAACTGGAGTTTCTAGGTGACTTCCATCACTCTATTCTATAGGGTAAGAACAAGTTGTTGGGCAGTTCGTTGTTCCTGGGATCTCTTCATCCTCTCGATAGGTGACAAGAGCTTGAGCTATGCCTGTATTGTATCTATGTGTTGCTTCACTTCTTGGAGTTGGGACTCCAGTTTCTTCAAATATGGGTCTTCAGATAGTTGCTCATATATATGCATTCTTTTGTTACTTAGTTGTTTGCATTCTGTAACAAGTTTTTTAATCCTCTCGACTGCACTCTGAGCATCCAATTCTTTTTGGTCGCACACTTTTTAAGGAGTCTGTGGTATGGTTTGAAGTTGTAATTCCACGACCTTTTGTTGAAGCTGTTGAACAACTTCAACCAACTTCATCACTTGACACTCTATGGGCTCTTCGACCTTCTTCTCTAAGTTGGTCACAGAGAAAAAATCTTTTTTGATTGCTTCTTCAATTCCTATTTGCTTCGCGAGCAACTAATCTTTCTCTTTTTGGACCTTCACTCGATCTTCTTCAAATTTTTCTTGGAGAGCATTCTTCTCTTGTTGCGTTGCTTGACGTTGCTCAATAATTTCTTCATGTGCCTTCTTGAGGGCCTGGGTGGCCTGTGATTTCTCTTCCTGAGAACGTCGAAGGCATACTTCAACTGTATTATCAATCTTGCGGAGCTGGACTGATTCATATCCTTCTTTTGTTGTTCCTTCTGGAAGAGGCGTAGTAAATATTGCTTGGCTAGACTAGAGTGTTTGTTGTACTCCTTGGAGCGCGATATTAATCTTGCTATACATTCACTTCCTACTTCTCTATTATTTCCTTTGAAGCATCATTTACCACTGTAACAATGAAATCAAATTCATCCAATGTGAGGGCAGTTCGCATCTTAGTTACAGGGGTTCTTGGTTTCTTTCTAGAGGAAGACTTCAGAGGTGAAACCTTCATTTTCTTGGATGAGTATGATTTGTCCATGGGTGGCGGTACTTCGACTTGTTGTCGCTCAGATTTTGCACCTTCTTTGTCATCACCTTCTTCATTTGGCATAATGGAAGTTGTCCTTACTGATCTTCTATCTATATCTTGAACCTCTTCAGGATTCTTCATCTCCTTTGTCTTCTTTTTTCTACTGGGCCCAGGTGTATCTTGCATAGCTTCTGGGTTGTTGATGTTTGAAATTTCTGCAGGGCCTACTGAAACGAGGAGGTTCGTCGACCACTCCTTGGTGATATCTTCCAAGTCTTCTTCTGTCAACTTATAGTAGGATTGGAGCTATTCTTGGTGCTCATCAGCATGTGGGGTTAGGTATATAAAATGGCAGTCCGTGCTGAACTTTATCAGAGGTTGGAACCTTTGTAAAGTATTTGGGGTTATGCGAGGTTCACTCCTTATAGATTCTTTCAGTTGATTATAATATATGTGGAAAACAACATTTGATTTCCATTTCTTGCTCATGTCGTTCGAGTACCACAAGGTACTGAACTTCGCAGCTAGTGGCTCAAAAGGGTCAAGGTCTGGGAAAGTTACACTTTTTGGTAGATCCCATGCAATGAAGGTGATAAGTATCATGAGCCAACTAAAATGGAATTCGTTCCCCTGATCCTGAGCTTCTCTGTAGTCAATCTCTAGTTGATTCACCAAGTACTTCACCCAGTTCATTTGTAGTCCCTCTGTGCACTTTCCTACGAGGTCAACTATGAAGCCTGATACTTGTGTTTGTCAATTCTTACGAACCATCTTCCTTGTGATTATTTGGCATGCGAGGTGCACTACACCACTTTCAATAGAAGCTACCTTGTAGCCTCTCACGCCTTTCTCAACATCGTCATAGGCCTATTTTATCTTCTGCGCAAGAGCACGGTCTGCGGTCCTTCCAGGATAATACTCATGGGGATTAGGGCCCTACATGATAAGCCCAGTGATCCTATTGATCAATGCTAGATCAACATTTATGCGGAATTCTAACCACAGGTATCCTCCGTGGTAACTTGCGAGCAGTAACTTTACACAAGTATTCACCTCCTGGTGTCTACTAAAGTGCGGTATTTTCATAATGTTTAGCAGAGTAGACTGCGTGAGGTTCATCATCCATTTCTATAGGATGAGCTTCAAGTTTTTTCCCTTAGTTCACGTCAAGTACTTATACAGGGCAAGCATGCTATAAAATTTATGGTCCCCCAGGTTGAAGTCGCAAAACTTCAACGTTGTAACCTTGTCTTGATCTGCGCAGTAGGTGCATACTCCCTTCAGTAAATATGCAGTTACTAGGGTATATTCAAAATCTCTAGGGACATTGTCCCTATTAATATCACCACTCAGAGGGGATATGTAAGCTGGTAGAATGGACGACACTAACTATGTGTTGGCTATGTCGTCCTTATTCTTAGTTCTCCTCTCTGTGCCAGCTTGAGATGTTCCAGCTTGAGCAGTCGATGGGGAGGCTTGCACTCCTCTCGTTGATGAGGCTTGGACTCTTGTGGACATTATTATTTCCGATATGACTCTCTCAGTCATTAAATCGAGAAGGAATTCTGTGATGGATTCCTCAAGCGCGGTGAGCTCGTCGAACATACGCACTTAGGAAAGATAAGTGGGGTCACGATGATCTCAAAACACTACACTAGGGTGAATGATATTCTTGCAATGATCACTATATACAAGTATGAGTTATGCGAGATTCAAGTTTTCAATTGGAAAAAGTGTTCTTTGGGCGCAGCGTGACAAGCTAAATAGGATATTCATCAACTGTCTGGATGCAATGGGTATGAATCTTTCGTGAACGCTGATCCATTCATTATGGCGTGGTCCAACAATTTGGTGGTGATCCTTTGATGCTTTTCTGTCCATTCGGGGCAGAAGTCGAATGAGTATATCGGTCCAACGGCTATATTGATGCGTCATGGCGAAGTGCCAGATTTCGCTGTCCTGATATCTCGACAAAGCTCAATTCTTGTGATTTTTCTTTCTGCGAAGTTTCCTCCAGAACTTTCTGTAACTTTTCGATCTTGGCTCTCTTCTTACTTAGCTTCCTAGCCTTCTTCCCAGTGAGATTTGTCTCGGTCATCCTCTTTCCATTCTGAGTCTTGTCTTTTCTCGACATAGTCACTTCACGATGCTGAGGTTATTTCTTCAGATCCAAGGGTAGTACTCCTTCATCATATGGATTAGGTATTTCGGTCTTTGGTGGTTCCTCTAATGCTCTTATAGCTTCGACATCTGGGTTCCTAGTGTTCAACAGATGAGATATGTTCTCTTGTTCTTCCATCAAGTAGGTAATCCTTCTAGTCATAAATTCCATGAGTTCTTGCTTCTTCTATTCTAGGGCTTCCTTTTCTTCTTTTCTCTGGATCTAGTCTTTTTCAATCCATATCTTTCCTAACAAAGATGGAAATGGGGCATGGTCCTCAATAAATCTAATGACTTCGAACTCTTCCTCTGTCGAAGCTCCATGGGTACTCATAGCTATCTGGGTAATTATGCCACATAGGGTTACCATTTTTCCTTTAAACAACCCTATTCTTCCTAGTGAAGGAACCATAGCAGGCCTTCCTAGAGTTTCCCAAGTACTTTATGTCATAATGTTCATCTGTGTTCCCTCATATAGAGCACAGTTAATGTCAAAGTCTCCTATTCTTACTTCGACTTTCTCCTTTTCTTTGAATATCTCTGACAAACTGGCATCGTTATGGTCATCCAGGATTTCTTTCATTTTCAGTAACATAATCTCTTATTCTTTCTGGTGTTCTTCTATAATATTAGTCTCTTGACCTTTTTCCATATTCAACTTTTCAAGTCTAGTAATCATTCTAGGGAAATCCAGTACTTCATGGTCCATAGCCTTAAAACAGAGGCAACTAAGGTTTCTCCCAGGGCATTCCTTAGCAAGATCCTCTATTTCTCTTTCATGATCCCCAAATTTTCTTGTACTGCGCACTAGGATCATGATGGCTAGCCTGCAAAAATTTCTTTCTAGGATCCTGCATCCATTGGTTAGTCCAAAAGTTCTTTCTATGCATAGGTATAACATATATTTCATTATTCTTATCATATCTATTCATATCAAACGTTCTTTCATCTAACAATGCCCTAGTTTTCAAGCTAGGACAAAATCTATCAAGCATACCTAAATCCATACTTTAGAAACAAAAAATTTCACTTCTTTTACTTCTATATATTACAAAGCTTCCAGATCTAAGAAATTTTAACTATTCTTACCTTTATCATAGAACAGAGCTTACAGATCTTACCTCTTTCTATAGATATAACTTAGAAACTTCCACTTTAACCTTTCTTAGAGCACAAAGTGTAGATCTGTCCTTCCTTTTTCGTCACGGAGCTTTTCAGATCAAATGGATAACTGCACACTAGGGCACAGGTCTATGCACAAAGATTTTACAATTTCAGGACAGACTTTCTGCACAAAGCTTCTTCTTCCTTAGATCCCAAAAATCACAGTTCCAGGTCTCGACAATGGAACCATTTGTTGGCACAGGGGTAGACCCAGGGTTCAATTCTTCAACAACGCACCAAAAAAACCCTAACTACCAACCCTTTCGGCAACACCTTCGAAGCAAATGAAGTCTCACTCGAGGTAGAGGCAGGGCTGGTTGCAAGACTCAGGTGTCTGCAACCTTACATGGGACATATATATGTAATTCTAACCCTTAGAAAACACTTTAGTATAGATCATTCATCAGTATTTAACCCTCATGACACTCCACAGATGGCGTAGAGCACCACAACATTCACTTAGATCTAGGTTAAGTTATCACTTAGCAACAACAAAATAGGTCTAGCACTCAACACTTTCATATATGTCAAATCTACATCCATACATCTAAGAAGCACAAAGAAAAGTAGATATATCTAAGTATATCATAGCAAAGCACATAGCATAATCATATTAAAGCACAACACATGGAAAGAGACAAACACATTAGGTTGAAGCACAGAGCACAACACGCAGGTTTACTATGGTTCACCCCCACCCTGGGGCTACGTCCACAAAGTATTCTTCTTCTTTATTAGCTTTGGTCAATCTAATTATTGCACAGAGCTCAAACTTGTACTCCACATAGGACGGGAGATCTGCGCGCACCTCACCAGATCCTCCATCCCTGAGTAGATCTATCATAGAGCCTTCTTACAATCTGTGCACTCAGCACTTACAACACTTGCACTCAGTTCTACAAGTCAGTCACACAGTATACACAAAGCCTTTTCTAGAACTTAGCTTCTATGCCTCTCTTACATTGCCTAGCTACTTATTTATACTTTACAAAATAGGCCTAAACATGGGTAAACCCATGGGCTGACATCCCATACCCATTACATTATCCCCCAAAACCCAAAAAGGACCCAAGAAAGGGGTCTAGCTTCCACGATCTTCGCTTCACGTTGCGCTCCATATTTGACAAGATGTAGAAGTTCCCAAAATGGTCAAATATGACCAAGTGCTTCCTCAAAACTTGGTCAAGGTCCAACAACTATCATCCAATAATTTCAAAGTAAATAAACAATGAACAAATGAGCAATCATACACATACACAGTGCACCAATGTTTTTACGTGGAAACTCAAAGCGGGAGAAAACCACGCAATTATTTTTCTTATATGTCTTTAAGAATTACATTCAATGGAAGAACCAACTTCCTTTGTTTTCCAGCTACAAATGGAAGGAGGCTTCAACCCCTTGGTTTCTCAGGCTACAACCTGAAGGAAGCTCCAACTCCCCAATTCTCTGGATACAACCAGAAGGAGGCTACAACCCCCTATGTTCTTCGGCTACAATTGGAAGGTGGCTACCACCACCCATCCTTTCCCCGTCCAACTGACCTGAAATAAAAGTAGAGTGATGGAACCACTGTCACACTATCACTGTGAGATATACTGATGTGAACATGTACCAATCAACCTATAATCAACATGTAATATAAACAAGTGCATCAACCATGCACCAACCTGTACCAAACAACCCGTAATCAGCCTATACCATAAACAAGTGTATCGACCATGCACCAACCTGTATCTCAACCTATAATAAACAAGCACATCAACCATGCACCAAATATGTACCAATCATGCATCAAATACACATAAAACATGACTCATCAAGATGTACCAACATCATCAACTATACACCTCATGTATGTTCCAACTCATCAACTACTTGTCCCAATCATGTACCCAACATGTACCTCAAACCAAAGACCTCATCAATTTCATCATCCAAATATGATTTGTAACTCTATAATAGACCCAGTGTATATGATCACATACCTGCAAACCTTCCTTAACTTTAACCACAAGAGACTAGCATTTTATCAAACTTTACTTTAGTCTCACATGACTAGTTTTGGATTAGTCAACAACCCTAACTTGCAATAATCATAACTATGTACTTGTAATGAATAAATATATGAAAATGGTACACAATGTTCTTCAGTTTATTTTGTACAATTCATCTATATTTCACTACTTGGAACCTCTCAGAAAAAGATTTATAGCAAAAATGGCATACCTTGTTGAATTCTGGCTTATTCTAGAGAGCAAACTTGTAGAGCATGCCCCACATGGAATATTTGTTGTATGGATATGAAAATTTTAAACAGAATAATAAAGACTGTACTCTAACCAATACATTTTTTCTTACTGAATTTTGGTTTTTTATGAAGAATTTTTTACTTTTTTACCCGAAACACTTGTTTTAGACTAGTTTCAAGACTAGCCACAAACCCTATTTTCCACGGCATGTAAGTCCAAAAATACAACGATCCACAAGCTGAAATTTTTATCATAGCTACTTGGATATGTTTTCTCAATGGCCTCCCAATTTTACTATCTGAACCATTCTAGAAAAAAATTTATTGTGAAAATGGTGAGATTACCTGTAAATAACATACCTTAGAAAGCATCATCAAAAGAATTTATCCTCCCTTGAATTTCGGCCTTCTTTACTTCACCTTCCCTCTGAAATTTGGCTTAGATATCCTTTGGTTACCTCAGTCACCTACATATATTCAATATTCTCAAGTGTGTTTAAAATGAGATAGCCTTGCCTCTTATTTATACTTTCATGTAGCTTCCTCACGGGATTACATTTTAACCATCTTAACCCACTTTCCATTTTTTAGGGTCAACCCACTTCTAACCATTTGTAACTTAGTAATTTATCCATTAACTTTATTATTTAAATAATTTATTTTGTATTAAATTTGACTTATAGTACACTCATCACTTCACTTTATTATTTACCTTCTAAAATATCTTAAACCACTTTGACTACTTTGACTTTTTGGGGCTTCTAGATGACTCATGAGAGGTATCCAACTTCACATGGCCATAAATATATAACTGTGAGGAGTTATGTGAAGTTCCACATGCCACCAGAAATGTAATGACATGTACTATCCATCTAGAATATTCTTACTTGCAAATATATCAAAACTCATACCATTATCCATCAAACAAACTTGGGTCCATTACCCAAACCTTACTCCAACTTCACATGGCCATAACTCTCTAACCTTGAGGAGTTATGTGACGTTCCACATGCCACCGGAAATGGAATGACATGTAATATCCATCAGGAAGAGTCTTACCTGCAAATATATCAAAACCCGTACCATTATCCAAAGAAAAAACTTGGGTCCATTACCTAAACCTTTGTGCTACCAGACTTTCTTCAAGAGTTGACATCAATGAAAACCAACCCAAATAATCAACACATGATGCTATGTTATATACCCTTCTTTCTTGGTCAACGACAATCAAGGATGAAGGTTACTCTCCTCCTCCTATAGGAACTTGGAAAAACATTTTTCTCTCTACCAAGCAAGGGGGTCTACAACGAGTACTTCCACAGTAACTCACCTTATTTGCATCCCCATTTATCATATTGGACTAAAAACACTGCCAACAACTTCTTGCACCCAAAACTAGCTAGTTTTTCAATTGTCCTCTAAACCCTCGAGCTGAACATGCTCTTCTCCTTCGCAATCCCCTTTTCCCATGAGTTCCCTTATTTTCTTGCCTTCCTCAACAATATTGCTTGGTTCTAAATCCCCATCTCGTGGTCATATCAGGGAGTCTTTCAGATGGGTACTCTGCCTATCTCCTCATTAACTCTTGAGGAGGATTCCCAAATACCAACCCGACTGGTAATTTATTTATGAGTCAGTGGAGTGTTCTTGGTCTATGTAATTAAATCCAGTAAGGCACTAGTCTGGTAGGGTTCATATTAACCATTGTTGGTGCCCCTCACCATCTCTCTCATAACATCATGATATACCTTGGAAAATCCCCCCTTCAACAGTTATGCAACACTATCATTTTTTTATTAATAACAAAAATGCATACATTACCTTTTATAACAAAAGGTTCATCAACTACAACATTCACACATATTCAATCTACCATAGTCTTTTGGCAATTTATAGTTATATTTACAAGCTGGGGGAAACAGGGTATTACATATAGTTGAGAGGTTTCCTTGGTATATGATCCATGTAAGAGGATCCGGTTGAGTGTCGATGATAGTGACAGGTTGGAGAGGTTGATCAATGATAGGTTGGATATCATGACAGGTTGACATGTTACAGGTTGATGTGACAGTGGCAGTGACAATGAGAGTGATAGTGATAGTGGAAGTGATTGTGGTAGTGACAATTGGTATACACTTATATTTCAGGGTGACATAATAGGGAAAGGAAATGGGTTTGTAGCCTCCTTTCAGCTAGAGCTGAAGAATCAGGGATTTGGAGCTTCCTTTAGGTTGGAGCCTGAGAATTATGTTCTTGTAGGCTCCTTCTGGTTGGATCCATAGAATTTTGGGAGTTGTATCTTCCTTCATGTTGGAGCCTGAGAATTAGGGGCTTGTAAGATCCTTTTGGTTGGAGCCATATAATTCATGGATTTGTATCTTGCTTTAGGTTAGAGCTTGTAAATAAGGGTTCATAGGCTCCTTCCAGTTGCAGTTGGATAATTGGGAAGTTGGTGTTTCCAATTAATGTATTCTTTGATATATAAGAAAGAAGTCCATGATTTTCTCCCGTTTGGATTTCCACATAAATTCTAGTGTATTGTGTACTTGATGTGATGTTGTTTATGTGATGTTTCTTATGTTTATACACTCATGTTATACTGATGACATATTGATGATATATTGATGATATGTTTATTAAATTGAAGTTTATATATTGTGGTTAAAAGTGGTAAAAGTGATCATACTGATTGACCCCTCCCTCTCAGTATTCCAACAATTGGTATAAGAGTAGGTTCCTTTAGGAAATAGTTTAAGAACTATAATTTATATCATGGAGAGAAACAATATGTATAATAATGCAATACCACATTTTGATGGACATAACTATGAATTCTGGAGTATAAGGATGAAAACATATGTACAAGCATAGGGATTTGATGTTTGGTAATCAATATTAGATGAAAACAAAGAGCCTACCACTCCTTCAATAGATAATGATGGAAAGAAACTTAGCCAAAAATATTCGAGGGATAAAAATGCTATCCTGAATGGTTTGGTTGTTTCAGTATATGTCAAAGTTATGCATTGTGATTATGAAAAGGAAATTTGGGACAAACTTCAGAATGTTTATGAAGGATATGCCAAAGTAAAGATAGAAAATCTTTAGACTTACAGAGTTCAATTTGAATATTTGAAAATGAAGGAAGATGAAGACATTGCATATTACTTCTTATGATTTGATGAAACAATGAACATGATTAAAGGATTGGGAGAAGAATTTGATGAATCTGTAATTGTTCAGAAGGTATTGATATCTCTTCCAATGAGATTTGATCCTAATATTTAAGCACTAGAAGAAATATAATATCTAAGTACGATAAGCATGGATGATCTACATGGAATATTTACAACTTATTAAATGAGAAGAAGAAGAAAAATCCAGAGTCAAATCCAAATTGCAGTTGTAGTGATGATTCAAACGAGGATGACGGAATATCCAACATCATAAGGAAGTTAAATAAAGGAGCTGGCAAGTATAAAGGTATGCTTCCTTTCAAATTTTTTGATTGTGGTAAAATTGGTCATTTTGAAAATAAGTGTCCTTATGCTAAGAAGTCAAATAGTGATGAAGAAGATGATCCCAAGAAAGAAAATAAATATCAAAACACAAACATAATGAAAATATTCAAGAAAAACATCTACTCAAGAGAAGACAGTTCTTCATATGATGAAGATGATGAAAGAAATATTGACTCAAAGAGAGTAATATTTATGGCTACGGAAAACAAGAAAAGAAATCCTGAAAGAAAAGAATAAGGTGAAGTGGATCTTGAGTCATAATTAATCAGTTCTTTAACTGAGATGAAGAAAGAAAAGAAGAAAAAAAACCATTCAGAGAAGAAAACATCTCCTTGAAACCCAACTTGAAGAATGTAAGAGAAAGGAAAAAGTAATGCAGAAACATATGATAAAGAAAGAAAAAGAGCGTGAGAAGCTTGAAAAGGAAATCATGATATTGAGAGTTGAATTCAACAAGATCATCACAAACTTGAAAAGTTATCAAGTCTTAGAAAACATTCTTGACAACCAAAGGCCATATAGTGACAAATATGGACTAGGATACAAGAATGTTCATTTTGAGGAACATTCAAGCTCCATAATGAAAGCAACATAAAAAAAGAGCTATGCATAAGTTCTCAAAGGGAAGAATCATGGTCAACAAGAATCAGAGAGGAATGAATACAAAATGCCTTCTACATTTAGGCAACAAAGAAACTTCAATCATGATCAATGAAGACAAGAATCCAGGAGGACTACACCACAAGAAAGATCTTTCACTCCCAGGTATGTAAATTTATTTTATGGTCATTTTTTTAATTGTACTAACTTTGGACATAAAGTTGTATATTGTAGGGCTTATAAAAGAATTTTTCAAGAAATAAATTCTTATGTGGCTCCACATAATATCAAATGTTACAAATTCCACAACTATGGACAAATAGCTCAAAATTGTAGAAGCGTGATAAAGCCTCCCATGAAGGAACACAATAATGTCAGATATAGGAAAGTTTGGAGAATAAATGAAAAACAAGAAGAGTAGGTGAATGAAGACCAGGTCCCAGATATTGTACTCACAATATTTATAGTAGTGAAATATCATAATGAATTAGCGAGACAAGAAGGAGATGATAGAATCCAAGAAGAAGATGAAGTTATAATTCAAGAAGAAAATGTCAGAATTCAGGAAGAGGATGAAAAGGAAGATGATGAATCCATAGACGAGGAGGAAGATAACTTTGCATCAGAGTGGGTATTTTCTTAGCCATTCGACTTGGATACTCCCAGTAAATATGAATATTGAACAAGGGGAATCGGTGCAGTTGATACTACAAATCAGAGAGCCATCCTTCGAGCAGTTTGAAGTGTTTTTAGAGAGAGATTCAGATCAGTAAGATTGTAGAAGTATAGAGTGTGAGATGGGTCAACATTGTGGAGAATTGAGTAGAATAATTATGGACAACATGCAACATATGGACAAAGATGGATACATATCAGATACATATAACATTCGTAAGAGAAGATACATAGTACTATATGTACAATTGGAATCATTGGAATCGGCTGGAATCCATTGGTTACATAAATGAAAGAAGTGAAAGGAATAACAAAATAGGCAAAGTGAAACCTTCAACAGAAGCTAAATCATCATAATAAAATCATTGAATAGTGTGGTAAAGTAAACATGACAATTGAATGAATAAATCAAGTAATGAATGATTTTATATATGTCATAGATTTACAAGAGGAAGCACCAATGGACAATAAGAAAACACTGGAAGAGAGGAATGGAAACATTTACAAGTGGCCTACATGACATATTGCAAGGAATTCAAGGGAAGATAAATCATCAGAGAAAGAGGTCCAGATAGGAATATAAGTATCATATAGATAGGGGGAGACATACTGACAGGGGGATTTATCCTTTTTCCCATAATGACAAAAGAGGAGAAATAACAAAGGCATGAAAACAAAAAGAAAGAACAAATTCATGAATATAGGGGGAGAAACCCTAAGGAGAGAGACCCTTTGAAATTGATGTAAAAGGGGGAGAGTGAGAAACATTGATGAGGATCAATGGTCGCAGGGGGAGAATGAATGTTCTATCATCAGTGATTCCATCAATTTTGGTGTTTCCATCAATGCCAAAGGGGGATATTGTTGGACAATTGGTTTCCATTGATGTCAACCCTTGGAGAAGTCTGGAAGCCATAGATATGTGGTTGAGATTAATGGTGATTTATTTGTCATTGACGGAGTGGTTGATGTCAGTATATTTGTTGGGTACATTTGATGAAGTCTACATGATGCCCCAGAGGTGCGGTTATGGGACCCAAAGTTGGTTGAGGAATATGGGAATGAAGAACAATGTAAATGCAGGTAAGAAACTCATATATGGATAGTCCTTGTCATGTCATTTTTGTTGATAGGTGGTACACCACGTGGTTCCTCACAGATAGGGATATATGGCCTTGTGAAGTTAGAATCCCCTAAGAATGGTCAAGAAGACCCTAGTTGGTTACAAGTGGCTGTGACAAGAAAGTACTAGAAGCCCTAATATTAAGGAAACATGTTACTATGAAAACGTATACAAACACCTCAAGGATTCTCTCATAAAGATACACACACTTACATTGAATATTTTTCTTGTGATTTTTATGGTCTGTTATTTTGGTCTATTGGTGAATCTGACTAAAATTCTAAGGAGGTGGCGAAAGTGAGAGGAAAGAGTGAATATTTTAGAGATGCAAAGTACTAGGTTTTTTTTTAAACCCTAATTAAGTAGGCCCTCATGTCTAAGCTTGAGGGTGTCCTATGAGGCACCCCCGTGAGTTTCCTAGGGCATGTCACATGAGGCCTCGCATGACAGGCAACCTTTGTCCCATGAGGACAAGATAGAATTGGGGAGAATGTTGTTACCAAACTGCTGAAGGTTGTGGAAGAGTTACAAGTCAGGTTTATAATAGATCAAGCTAGCTACAGGTCATAGGTATTCTTATGTGATTGTATCTTATGCTTGGTTATGGTACATGCTTGAGAGGCATGTCTTGTTAATGCATGGTACATCTTGGTGATAATGGTATGGTACATTGAGTAGTAATACATCTTGGCTATATTATCATCTTGGTATCTGGTTTGGCTACATGGTGATGATGCTATATGATTGAGTCTTATTCTTAGTATACTCTTGAAGCATTGGCACATGATGTATGTTTGTCATTGATATTGATACATTGTTGAGTATTACACTTGGTATATGACAACATATGTATGAGATACATTTATTGGTGATGTTGGTACTTGGTTGATATAAACGATTGATGATACTTTCTTGATATATCCTATGGTACTTGGTGTATGGCATGATTGAGTGATATGGCATATGGTTGAGACACATTTTTGGTATATGGTGTTAGCACGTAGAATTGTGGGGGTCAAAATGAGTCACACCTTTGATTTTAAAAATTTTACCTTGAAATGTCACACCTCCATTTGTACACAAAGTTCCCTTTGTCATCATATTTTTGTTTAAATGTCAAGTTAAAGACAATTGTATGTGCCACCAACTCACAGGATAGTCCACATCGTATTCATAAGTATCTCACGCATTCAATGGTTATTATTCCATTTAGGGATCGTGTCAAAGAAGACCTTATTGTTTTCAGAATATGTACTGTAAAAAAATTCCCAGGGCTTACGTCATAAAAGTTTCTAACAGATTCCTCCAAGTGTGAAAATCATGTTTGAGCTCGGAACTGCAAACCTAGTGCTATATAAAAGCATTGCTAACTCGACACTGTGAATTGGTCCAAGAGGAGAGTTGGAGGTTGAGCTACTTGCAAGCATTCCCTTTCAAACTTAACATTATCTACATCAAGCTCAAGTCTATTGGATACTTTATAAGGGTTATCATTCTATTTGAAGGTTGAGAGGAAGTCCTTTTACTAATATATTTGTTGGCACTCTGAACTGTCACTGCCTTGCTATCAATTTGAAAAAATCACTTAAAATATACTATGAACTATGCCTACTAAAACAGACCACCTTCTGACCTCATTTAGTTTTCCTCCTATTCAAATTTACTTGCTCCTTTCATTTTCACCTAGCACTGCAAACTGGCTCATAGAGCGCTGGGAATTGTGTTGTGAACCCTCCGTTCTAGGACTGTTGAAACTTTCACCTTTTGCATCCTTTCAAATTCATCCTTAAACAAGTGAATTCTTACCCCTATCTAATTTAAAATGTGTGGTTGATCATTTTCTTAAGTAGCCTTAAATTTGCAAATGATGTTAATGATGTTAACCTATTTTTATGCATTTTACAACATTTTTGGGTGATGCCTATGAGTTGTAAGACAAGAGTATCAGTTGTGGTGCTTTCCTCTAAGTCATATATCAATATAATGAAGATTTGTATCATATATTAACACATGATATAATTTTGATGTGATAAAAACCTTGGTAAAGTGAAACATGATGCTACAGGAAATTCCGCAGTGCCGATGGTGCGAACTGGTAATTTATGACAATTTGTAAGAAATTAACACACAACAAAAGATTTTTTTTATTATAAATTTTGAATTCCCATTTGGGTTCCTACTAAATTTGGTGTGGAGGAAAAACATGGCATTTTGGACATTCTGACAAAAATGTATCCTAACCCACTTCGTAGTATTGGAGAAAAGACAAAATCATCACCTACGGGAAAGTTCGCAGCGCATGCTGTCATCGACGTTGCGAACTCTAACAGTCTGAAAAATTAGAGATATGGGAGGGATGTCATCTATAAAGGAAGGTTTGAATGGTATCCTAGGATTTATTTTGATATGAGGTATATGTTTTCCATCTCCATATCAATAAGAATGATCAATTTCAAAAGGCATTTATCACAACTGGAAAGATCCTGAAAAATAGGAATTTGTTAGGTTTTTGTTGGAATCTTTTGTAACAAGACTCCTAAATGGAGGAGGATCCTATGTATCTCCTTGGTTTCTACCTTATTAGGATATATAGAGATAATTATATATATATTAAATGGATTTTGAGAAGGGAAGGGTTGGATTCATGATCCAAGAGAGGAGAGAGTTGCAAGGGCGGTTTATTTGTGTATTTTGTAATCCTAAGGGCATGTGCTGTAGGAATTTATGCCATTAGAGATTCATGAAAATTGTGATACCAGATTGTTTTTCTCTTTTTTCCATTCTTTCTTATCATCTTTATTGAGTAATATTTACATATTGTGAAGATAAAAAACTTCCTTTGGTTAATGGATTCATGAGATGCAAAGGATTTGTGGTAATTTCCTATTAATCATTGATTATTATTCAAGAACTCATTAATCTATCTTACAGAAAGGATCTATGTTATGTGGATATTATTACTTTTGTTTAATTTCTATTATTCTACCCATCTTTGAATAAGCCTTTTGTCTGGTAGGCAGCCTGATTGCCTTTGATATGCAAATGTTATGACTCCATGCCCAATAGAATGTATTTGCAAGCAGTCTGATGCCCTCCCTTTTACTCTTTTGTTTATGATCCACCAAGTATAACTTGTTTTAATCATTTAAATCAAATGGGTATTGGGCTTATCCTCTAGTAGTATAAGGGTGACTCTCAGTGCTAAAATTTTTGGCGTCATTGCCGGGGAATGAAGAATGAAGTGATCTTCCCTAGGAGAATGACATAGATCTAGCTCTTGATGGTAGACAAGAGAGGGGCACTGAAAATTGAATGTAATCATATAACTGCAAAATCCACAATCAAAGAATCCACTGGAGGAAGGATCCTGTAGACATAAACATGAAAATATGGAATGGAAAAAACAGGTATCAGTTCATTAGTTTTCTCCATGAAATTTTGTTCTTTTTCATCAATTCATTCTTGTCTTTACCTTTACATATAAAGAGGAACATCCTATGCTTTGTCTATTCGGATGACCATAAGCCTTCATTTGTATATCCATCATTGGAAGAAGAAGATATATATTCTACATGTGTTGTAGATGTTGGTCATGTCTCCTCACCTCAAATTATTGAGAAGAACAAAGTTTATATCTCAATTATTCTTGAACATGCTTAGCCTTGTAACCATGAGGATGATAAAATTTGTTCATTTCCTTCTAAAATATTATCACCTACTACCATAATTGTTGAGCCTTGAAATCATTTTGTTAAACCTCATTTTGAGCCCATAGAATTTCGGTCTAGAATCAGGGAGAAAATGTTTAAACCTCTTAGGATGCCATCTCACCTTCATCCCTACTCTCTTAGCTTTGTTGAGTGTCTTCCCTAGTTTACTGGAGAGGATCATGTTACAGCTGACAAATGTTTGGGATCCTTTGAGAAATTTGTTGATAATTTTGAAATAGTACATGAATATGTTACCATGAGGATATTTTCCAAATCCTTGTTTAGGTATGTTGCTTTGTGGTTCAAAGGTTTGGAAGTTGATTCCTTTAGTTCGTTGGTTGAGTTATATGATGTATTTTAAAAGTATTGGGGTGAGAATAAGTTATTTGATCAATACCTGGCTGATTTTCATTCTTTGAGGAGAGGGGAGGAAGAAGCTTTTGCTACTTTCAGCAAGAGGTTTTATAGTATTTATTACAACATGCCTTTGGATATCCACCCTTCGGAGATTGTTGCCATGGTTTACTATGTAACAACTTAACACCCTGATCTTGTCCTTTTCGTGAGAGAAATGAAATATTCATCATTAA
The DNA here is from genome assembly GCA_009831015.1 of Picea engelmannii. NCBI lineage: Eukaryota > Viridiplantae > Streptophyta > Pinopsida > Pinales > Pinaceae > Picea > Picea engelmannii. The sequence goes on along the minus strand of ML778136.1, from coordinate 3,518 downwards.
GACGATTGTTTGAGGATGATGAAGAAGTTGAGGAGAACATATGAGCTTGAAAGAGGATTCAATATCAAGCTTACTTTAAATATATACATGCACATGAGTAGCAAGAAGAGTGTAAGTATGATTCATATTTGGAACAAAATTATTCAATTTTTTTATAGTTTTTCATGGACAAGGATGTACATCATGCTTATGATCATTTTCCAAATCATTTTGAGCATGCAATAAAGGATAATTGTATAGATAACTATATATTTATAGCCGATCGCTATCATAATGTTTAACTCCTACTATACAATTATCATATGATCATTTTTTTGAGGAAACTGTCACTCTTGATGATCAAGAGTTGATATTGAAAGAACAAGCAACTCACATCTTTCTCAGTAAAAGGGAATGTGTGCAATGGAAATCATCTTTTTTGAATCAACAAGTTTTTGATCATGGTTTTCAAGATCCAATAGTATATTTATTGGATTCATATCTTTCAAATTATTTGAAGATTTTAGAGTTCATCATTTCACCAGCACTTGTAGGTGAGTATGATTCTCTGAAGGAGTTTCTATATCTATTGTTATATTTCTGTTATTATCAATCAATCAATGTCACAACTTGGATTATTTCAGGAATGAATTTACCTGAATGGTTGTTGTGGAAATTTGCATTTACATGAGCAAATTGGAGATTTGGGTAGACTAGGGTAGCGTAGGTAATAAGCTCACTTCTCGAGAATTTTCTTTTCTTCATGTTTGCACAGTGTGATCAAATTTGTAGTATGAGGTTAGCTTGTAGTAGGCTTATCATTTTTCTTGAATAAGTGACATATTTTGGTAGTGTTACAAAGGTTGGTTGCACAGATGACTCCATAGCCTAATGTATAAGGCATTGGAACTGCATGTTCTTGCTAGCTCACAAGGAGCATGCCATCCCTTATGGAGCTATATGTTAGCACATAGAATTGTAGGGGTCAAAATGAGTCACACCTTTGATTTTTATATTTTTACCTTGACATGTCACACCTCCAGTTGTACACAAAGTTCCCTTTATCATCATCTATCTATTTAAATGTCAAGTTAAAGAAAATTGTATGTGTGTCTAACTCACAGGAGAGTTCAAAACGTATTCATAAGTATCTAACACATTCAATTGTTATCATTTCATTTAGGGATCGTGTCAAAGAAGATATTATTGTTTTTAGAGCTTGTATTTTAAAAAAATTCCCAGGGATTATGTCATAAAATTTTCTAACAGATTCCTCCAAGTGTGCAAATCATTTTTGAGCTCGACGTTGCGAACTCGACACTGCGAACTGACCAAAGATGAGAGTTTTAGGTTGAGCCACTTGCAGACATTCCTTCTCAAACTTAACATTATCTGCATCAATCTCAAGTCTGTTGGATACTTCATAAGGGTTATCATGCTATTTGAAGGTTGAGAGGAGGTCCTTTTAATGATATATTTGTTGGCGCTGTGAACTGTCACTGGCTTGCTATCAATTTCCAAAATTCATTCAAAATATACTCTAAATTGTTCCTACTAAACCAGAAAACCTTCTGACCTCATTCCATTTTCCTCCTACTCAAATTTAATTTCTCCCATCATTTTCACCTAGCGCTTCGAACTGGATCATAAAGTGTTGTGAATTGTGTTGTGAACCCTCTATTCTAGGACTGTTGAAAATTTCACCTTTTCAATTCATACTTAAATAAGTGAATTCTTACCCCTATCCAATTTACAATGTGTGGTTGATCATTTTCTTAAGTAGGCTTAAAGTTGCAAATGTTTTTAATGTTGTTAAACTATTTTTATGCATTTTACAACATTTTTGGATGATAGCTATGAGTTGTAAGACATGAGTATTAGTTGTGGTGCTTTCCTCTAATTCATATATCAATATAATGAATATTTTTAGCATAGTTGGACAAATGATATAATTTTTAGATGATAAAAACCTTGGTAAAGTGAAACGGGCTTCTACAGGAAAGTTTGCAGCGTCGGCGCTGCGAACTGGTAATTTATGACAATTTGTAAGAAATTAGCACACATGATAGGATTGTTTTTCTTATAAATTTTGAATTCCCATCAGGGTTCCTTTGAAATTTGGTTTGGAAGACAAACATGATGTTTTGGAATTTCTAAAAAAAAATCATCCCAACCCACTTCGTCGTTTTGGAGAAAAGATAAAATCATCACCTATAAGAAAGTTCACAACGCATGTTGTCACAGGCGTTGCAAACTCTAACAGTCTGACAAATTAGAGCTATGGGAGGTATGTCAACTATCAGGGAAGGTTCAAATGGTCTCCTAGGAGTTAGTTAGATATGAGGGACATGTGTTCCATCTTCAGATCAAGTAGAATGACCTGTTTCAAAAGGCATTTATCACAGTAGGCAAGATCCCAAAAAATAGGAATTTGTTAGAGTTTTGTTGGAATCTTTTGTAACAAGACTCCTAAATGGAGGAGGATCCTATGTATCTCATTGGTTTCTACCTCCTTAGGATATATAGATATTTTTGAGAAGGAAAGGGTTGGATTCATGATTCAAGGGAGGAGAGAGTTGTAGGGGAATTTATTTGTGTATTTTGTAAGCTTGGGGGCATGTGCTGTAGGAATTTATGCCATTAGAGATTCATGAAAGTTGTGATACCAAACTGTTTTTCTCTTGTTCCCATTCTTTATTATCTTCTTGATTAAGTAAAATTTACATATTTTAAAGATCAAAATATGCCTTTGGTTAATGGATTCATGAGCTACAAAGGATTTGTGGTAATTTCCTATTAATCATTGATTATTGTTCAAGAACTCTTTAATCTATATTACAGAAAGAATATATGTTATGTGGATATTCTTATTTTTGTTTACCTTATATTCTTCTACCCATATTTTCATAATCCTTTTGTCTGGTAGGAATCTTGATTTCCTTTGATCTACAAAATGTTATGACTCCATGCCCAATAGAATGTATTTGTAAGCAGTCTGATTCCCTCCCTTTTACTCTTATCTCGTTGATCCACCAATTATAACATGTTTTAATCATTTAAATCAAATGGATACTAGGCTTATCCTCTAGTAGTCCGAGGGTGATTCTTAGTGCTAACATATGGTATGGTATAGGTGTTGATGTACATAGTTGATTGATCCAGGTGGATATCAGTGGCCACCCACCTTTTCCGACTGGCTCAAAACAGTTTTCTGGCAATTTTGGCAATTTACTATTTTTAGCAGGATTTAACTTCCGGGGCCATTTTGGGGGCCTAAATGAAGGTTTTTTTAGATAGAGGCTCTCAATGATATCCGAAGGCATGATTGAGGCCCAAAAATGAATCTCCTTGACGATACCTTTCCAACAAGCTATCACACACCTAAAACAGAGATCATATGCAAAAGTTACGACCCCGGGAAGTTGATGTACTAACTTGCCCAAACGGGGCCCACATGAATTTTGGCGCTTCATCTCCTAGGGTTAGGTTTTTGGATGTATATGACTTTTGGCATTCTCGTCTATTGTAAAAAGGCCTCT
>ML778135.1:546235-559053 GCA_009831015.1 Picea engelmannii | reverse complement strand
AACTCACTATTTGTGAAAGCAGCAGGTAGAAATCTCCACATCGTATGAAGGACAACTTTATCAAAAAGTACATGCACAGCTCCAGCCACTACTGCAGGGAAAACTCCAGGAAGAGCCTTGCAAAGATCAATAATCACCATAGTGTAATAAATTATTTTGAAAGGCGGCTGAGGGAGAAAAAACAACTGAGAGAATATTGTTTCTCACATAAGATATTCATACCGAAATGAGACTGGTAAGCCAACCATGTATATAGGAAATTCCTTCCGGCAGCCATTCATGTATAGCAGCACATCAAGCAAATATTCCTCAACCACAAAGCGATCTATTGGCTGCAATTCCTCCTCTGTTTTTGACACTGGAAATAACCGCAACCTTCGAATCCTCTGTGGATATTTCAATTCAGCCTCATGTCTCTTCTTCTATGAAATTTCATCACTGGTGCTTCCAAAATTTGATTTGTCCTCCAACGGTGACAATAACCAATCAACACAGCCAGTATCTGGGGGTTTCAAAGATCCACAGATATCTAAGAAGGATTCCTCTTGCACACTTTTCACAGAAAATTTTATCTTGCTGCCAAGTCTTATCACGTGGTTATCAGATGTAATTGCCCATATAGGAATGCCATCGAAATTTTCTTGACAAAATTCTTCACGTATATCTGTACATGCAATGGCTGCATTGAAGATTCCCAATACAATTACTCCATTTTTTAAATCCTTTGAAATAGGACCGACTGCTTGTCCCTGAATATGCTCAACCGTCCCAGCTTTTATTCACTAAACTTTTGCCTTATAATCTGGATCTGATTCTCTTTGCCGATTTTGTCATTGCCAGGTGTTCAATCTTGCAGTAAAAACGTAGAGCCAACGCAGAGAAAGCAAGCCCCGCTGATGAGAACGCCAGTCCTCCCATCGTGGATAAAGCTGTCAGTGGAGCTATTCCTGATGCGCTCTCCACGAATACAAATGTTGCTCAGAGAGATTCGAAGTCTATTTCTCGCAAGTCATTGTGGGTAAATGCCCAGAAATTTGAGTTCCAGGAAAAGGTTTCAAGGCTGCATGTGTTCGATGAATTTAAACATATACACGGTCTCATACAGTCTTCTCAGAACTCGTGCCTCCATAGAATCCATCTTTGCATGCGCCGAGATACCAACCCATTAACTACCAAATCTCGTGCAACAGAATGAGAATGGCTTCTACACCATGTAGCGATATGGATTTCAAATCCCTCCACCTTCCTCTGAACACAAGAAGTATTTGGCAGCAGCAAAATATCATTTACCTTTCTTGGCCGCAGCCTTGGTGATCTTTTTCCTCAACAACCTTGATGACTTCAACAACGCATATCTCTCAAAGCAAAACGACCTAATGGAGGATACTCAGAGAATGTCTCCACAACCATTGGCTTGGAAGGAATCATTTTAATCAACCCAACATCTCCATTCTTCACGTTGAAGCCAACATTGTCACCGGGTGATGCTTCTAACAGAGCTTCATGATACATTTTTACAGACTTAACTTCAGTTGTCAACCCAGTGGGACCAAAGGTTACAACCATACCAAGCTTAATAACACCAGTTTCAACACACCCCACAGGCACAGTTCCAATACCACCAATCTTGTACACATCCTGTAGTGGCAATCGAAGGAGCTTGTCAGATGGTCTCTTGGGCTCAAACACCTGGTCAAGGGCTTCCAATTAGAGTAACTTTGAACTGTCTTTTCTGATGTAAGTAATAAAACTATGGATTCTCCATGTGCAGGAAGCCCAGCAGGTAGGGGAAAGGCACTGCGTGTAGATATTGCTGGTGCAGCTGCAGCTTATTCAACAATAACTGAAAATGATCTACATGCTTGTAGGACAAGCTTTATTTTTCTGTCTACTCCTACCTCTAACTGCTGCAAATACATGTTTCAGGTATATACAAATTTCCAGAAAAATAGTTCAAGCAACAAATTACCTGACCCATCTTTATGTATACAACAAAGAACAGGGAAGGAGAACAAAAAATACCACAAGAGGACTGCAACCGGCTCATGTTTGCTGCTACAAACCATGATGCCAAACTCTGTAATATATGACATCAGTGAAGACCGTGAGTCCATCCATATAGCAATCGAATCTTGAAATTCATCCAAAGTTGGTTGCTCAACATCCGACAGAAAAAACATGCATCATAACTTGTTGATCTAATTCTTTCTGCTCTCCATCAACCTTTCTGATGTCAATGTTGAATACAGATTGCTCGAGATCTGACGAAGGAATATATAGGATGAACTCTCAATATTTGAGATCCTCACTTTTTTATTTATATTTGCTGCAATCCTCGTGTGTCTGCAGATGTGAAAGCTGAACGCTGTCCTCATCATCTTCTGAGGATCTGAAACTGTTATTTGTTGATCTGTCGATCTGCTCAACATCTTCAAAATTTTCAGAGAGAAAAATCTGATCTTCATGACAAATTACAACAGTAGATGCGTTTGATATGATGGCAGAAGCATTGCTAAGGTTGTCATAATGTTGATTATTGATCTCCTGATCATGATGAAGAGTATTTTCTTCAACAACATACTCTTCATGAAGTTCTAATTTTGAAAGATGGAATTCATGACAACACTCGGGAAAAAGAAAATCAACTGAAAAATGATCTTTACAAAACACATGAAAAGCAGAATGAAAATCTGCTAAAGAGCTGATACTTGCATCCGGCAGAGACCGGCACCAGTCAAGAGAAATTCCCTCTAAAGAAAATTTGAACAGCTTGATTAGAACATTCTCATGTACAATTTCAAGTCGGTCAATGAATTCATGGAAATCCAGCAAATGTTCAGCCAGTATTTCCCACTCCTCACCTCGAAATTTAGGAAGACTGTTCTCCCATTCATCTCTAGTAGGTACTTGATTAGGAAAACCAGTAATGCTTGAAAAATCACAGAACGCATACCTCTTGTCTAAGATCTTGTTCATATCATACCAGTGGAGTCACCAACAATTTTCTGAACAATGGAGTCGCCACTGAATTCGTCCTTCATGGAGTCGCCAGATAGATGATTACAACCAAATGATGTCCAGGCTTTGTCTATCATCAAAGATGGATCTATGTCGTCTCCCAGGGAAGCTGAGCTTCGATCTCCTCTCCCCGGCAACGACGCCAATTTGTTATCTCTCCAGGAAACTCTCCTAGGCTGTAAGTCGAAGATGCCTGGTAACTAACTCTTTTTGGGAAATATTTTCTTTAATGTTTGAAGTGGTTTTTGGATCAATATGAATGTCTAGGGGCTGGACTGTGTTTTCAAGACTGTCTAGGAATACAAAATCTCACAAGGCCTTCTAGCAATGCGGGCAGACAAGGTTTGATTGAATGGGGAAGAAAACAACTATTGAACCAGATTATACTTCATACCAACAAGCACAATGGGTTTAATAACCAAGAAATATCTTATGATTATCAACTTAATCAATCAACATATGAGATGACAGTCATATACAGATTGAATGAGCATTAACAAAGAACATTCACTCACAAGATATCAGAGACAAGAGAGAGAGATCTGACAGCACAACTGAGGGAAGCTTGAAATCTTTCATAAAATAAGAATAAGTCTTTTTGTTACAGTAGCAGCATGGTAGCATCCAAAATTGAACCCCATATCAAACTGAGTTCCTAGGATTTATAGCCTTTACAAACAGTTTTCAGATCCTAAAAGTATGGATCAAATATGCTAAAGATAGAAAGTCAAAATTCAGTTGCAAGATATGTGGGATGATCCCCAAGAATGAGGTCAATCCCAGATTTCATGATCTCTCTCTCTTGTTGACTGTTGGTGAAGTGCAGGATAGCCTCCCAAGGCTGACTGATGACTCTTCCAAGAGGCAAATTCGAATTTTCTGAGGTGTGCCAAAATCCCTATATTTTTGCCTTTGAAAAATGTACCAAACTTGATTAAAACACCTCTTCTTTGCCTTTACCCATCAAAGTAACCATTGGATCTGACTTGATAATTCACCACATGTCTATTCCAAGAGGTTTTATCTCATTATGATTCAAAAATTCCTGATCTGGGCGGAATTTCAAAAATTCTGGTTAAAACAGGCTTTCGGTGGTTAACATATAAGACCTCTGCATGAATTAACTACCGAAAGTCAGAATTTCCAGAAAAAACTGCCTTTGGGAAAAATCAATTTTCTCAACCGTGGAATGTCCGTTTCGCACATTCCAATAGTCGATCGACATCTACAGATCATAAGATTTCCAATTGTGCAATTATATTTGGATTTGGAGCTAGGGAAGCTAGTCAAATTTTGCTTACAAGATTAGGCATCATTTTTTTCAAAAATGCCAGTGCGTTTTTGATTGCTAATAGAGTGAACAGACAAACGCTGGCTATTAGTCCAGATTTAAATTCATTTTATAATGTGCACATAGTTTCATAACTCTTTCTCATGCATACACAGTCAGGTTTTCATATTCAAAGTTTTTAATTCCTGGACAATATAGTTAAGTCAGGGGGTTACTCCTCATAGGAGTGTTTCGAACGAGTTTTATGCGTGACTGGTGCATGAGCCCAATCAGGCCGAGTGTTGTAACCATGCTCTGATACCACTTTGTAACACACCCACTACCTATAATAAAAAAATTTCATTGTTTTCTCAACAATGAGAATCCCCGATTCACAGGTCTTCTATTTACCTACCCAACTCTCTGTACATAACCGTGGTCTTATGTCCCTTTCCGTGGGGATTTCTGTTTTCAACCATCCCGACTCATTTAAATGCCAGTTAGTCTCCTAGGCTAAGCTATTAGTTGCATGGCCTCCTCTATATGACCATGGTCATAACTACCATCGGGGCTACGGGGTTTCTAATGTCAAACTTCATCCCGAGGTCTCCCCTTTACCACCGGGAGATCAATTGAATCTCGTTATCTCGCGATTTCGTGAATCAAAGCCTCCAACTCTTCCTTTCCAATCTTGCGACACCCAAACTGGCGATACGGTTATATCTCCTTTCTTTGTTAGGCTAGGCTTAAACGTCAGCGCCTCTCGCAACTCACACCTTCGTGAGTTTGTGAGTCTAACTCTCGTGCTCTCTTGTTGCGATCTCCCGAGACGCGATAGGTCAACGCTGGGTTGACTCCTCCCTTGGCGGTTCTTCGCTACTCACAACCTCGCAACCTCGCCGATTGAACCGTCGAGCTTTCACCCTCCTATTCCGCGAACCCTCGAGATGTGAGAATTCAACGGAGTGTCGACTCCTATCTCCAGGCAACGCGTGTCCACCCGTCGACCACGCAGGTCCCACCTTATGGATTTGCCACGTGTCCACACGAACCTCGGCACTCGGCACTTCGCGACTTCTGATGTCGAAAGTGGCACCACTCAACCTCTGAAACCCCGAGTGCACGATAGGCGATAGGGTTCCCGATCCAACGATCCTCCTACGACCCAGATCCAACGGCTCTCCTTCCTTCCTCGCTCCTCACATCTTCGCGACTTGGAGTAACCAATGTTTGGGCTCTCACCTTGCGAACTTCCGAGTTCGCGAGATCTCTCAATCTCTGCCACCTGTCCTCCTCAAGTGGACGGCTCCGATCCTCTCGTGGCTTTTCCACTCGCGACTTGGAGCGTCCGATTTTTGGACTCCTACCCTGCGAACCTCCGAGCTCACGAGATCCCCGGATCTCTGCCACCTATCCTCCTCAGATGGACGGCTCTGATCCTCTCGCCACTTCGTCGCTTCGTGTCCTCGCGCCTCGCGACTTTTAACACCAATTACTTGGGCGTTCACCCTGCGAACTCCCGAGTTCGCGAGATCTCTCGATCTATGCCACCTATCCTCCTCAGATGGACGGCTCCGATCCTCTCGTGGCTTCGCCACTCGCAACTTGGAGCGTCCGATTTTTGGACTCCTACCCCGCGAACCTCCGAGCTCACGAGATCCTCGGATCTTTGCCACCTGTTCTCCTCGGATGGACGGCTCGGATCCTTTCGTGACTTCGCCACTCGCGACTTGGAACATCCAACTTTTGGACTCCCATCTCGCGAACCTCCGAGTTCACGATTTCCCTGGATCTCTGCCACCTGTCCTCCTCGGATGGACGGCTTCGATCCTCTCGTGGCTTTGCCACTCGCGACTTGGAGCGTCCAATTTTTGGACTCCTACCCCGCGAACCTACGAGCTCACGAGATCCCCGGATCTCTGCCACCTGTCCTCCTCAGATGGACGGCTCGGATCCTTTCATGACTCCTCCACTCGCGACTTGGAACATCCAACTTTTGGACTGCCATCTCGTGAGCCTCCGAGTTCGCGAGTTCCCTGGATCTCTGCCACTTGTCCTCCTCGGATGGATGGCTCAGATCCTTTGGTGACTTTGCCACTCACGACTTGGAACATCCAAATTTTGGACTCCCATCTCGCGAACCTCCGAGTTCACGAGTTCCCTAGATCTCTGCCACCTGTCCTCCTCGGATGGACGGCTCGGATCCGTTTTTCCACCATTCACGAGGCTTAACCCTCGTTTATCTCCCTAAATATCTAACGACTGTCGGGATTCCTAGTTCAGATCTAACGATTCAGATCGGTCTCGATGCCGCTCCCTTTTCTACTGCTCTTTGGACGTGGAAAAATCAACGGTCCAGATGCTCTCATGGAGCCTGGGGGTCTACGATTCAGATTTCCTCTCTATTCACGAAGATAGAGGAAAAAAAGGGTTAATGGCACTTAACGGCCTCGTTTATTCCCTCGATTCAATGAACGTGAATGACCGCAGACTCTCCGACAGGATCCCATCCGTTGATCAATACTTATCCCTACGCTGCTACTTCAGAATTTAAGAGGGTTATTCCTCTCTATACAGGGTTGTTGGGTGTTCAAGTCCCTTTTTTGGGTCCTTTGTGAACCTTTCTAGGGAGGAAATCTCTGTGAAGAGATCTTTACCGAATATCCCTGAGACAGATAAGGGAAAGCAACTTCCCGAGAATGGGCTGGGGACCTAACTTAGTTCAATATAGGCATAAATAAAATTGCTTTGTCCACGCACATCATGCGCGGTTTCCTCTGTTATGAGGATATATCTATTCATTCTCATCAAGCACTGCATAGACATTCTTACACAGAAATCATTCATAATTTGACAGTTTTATGATCATATACATATGTACATCGTTCTATAAATTTCAAGATACAATTATGTAAAACACTTATCCAAAAATAACACTAGAAATGGGTGCAACTGCTGAGAGGGGTGCTCGTTTCCACCCAACCGTAGGCTCAGCGACTCCCAACGTATTTACCACTAGCCACCCCCGAGATGAGACCACGATGCTCTGAGACTGTGTCTCTTTGCCTGCCAGTGACCAGGAGCGAAGGTTGCAATCCTCCCTCTCTGCTATCACTCACTCTGCGTAAAAATTTCCAGAGTTCCCCTCACGTCTGCCCCCTTCCATCGCTTCTGCCATATGCCTTATCCTCTCGCGAGGTTGTGTGTGGCACGATTACCCTCGTGCCGATCAGGCCTGACGGCTCTACGGATGGGCAGTTCACCATTCCATCCCTCATCAAGCCGCCCGCCTACCAGCCTGCGAGACATTAAATTTGGGGGCCAGCGAGCCGCTTTTGGTTCTCCGGGCCAGTGGAGTCCAAATACAATATTCATTCAGGGTGGAAGTTAACACCACCTGTTCAGGTGCCTTCCACCGCCATCGTGGTCTCTTTTCTGCACATCCCCTCTCAGTAGTCCTGTAATAAATTCAAAATATTATTCACATTCATTGACCTCTTCCTGCAGGTCCATTTACATCCCATATACATACTTATGAGTTTGCCCTAGTCCTTGGCCAGTCCAGTTATATTTACAATCTGGGGGAAACAGGGTGTTACAGTGGGGCTTCATTCTATTTATGTTCCAAGCTCTAAGGTTTGGTCCTACCTAGATTAATAGTGTTTAAACCCTTGCCAGATAACCATAAAAAATTAATATGTTGGTAGTATATGCTAGATAATTATATACCATTTTGCTACACCAAGACATAATGGGATTGTTGGACATTGGACCTTGTCACTTACTAGGAGGAGTGGTGTTTGGGGCCTTAGGGGTTAAGGCCTTCATATCCTAGTGTTTTTTCCACCCTCGATGTTTTTAATATTTTGAACCACTTGATTCCATCCTTCACCATCCCTTTAGGAGGTATTCGTAGTTGGAGGACTTTATTTGGGTTGCGTCATCGAAGGATCAACTTGAGACATTAATGGAAAAGCATAGATATGATTATCTAGTTTGTAGCATTGAAAACATTTGTTGGATAGAATGATGATGTAATGAATCAAATACCTATTGTTGATATTTTTTCCTGTATAGGACAAGAGGCAACCTCGTAAGGAATTATCATGGGAGTTTAGAGATACCCTATTTATTTTTATAGAGGTGGTTCTCCTTTGTTTCTCACTTAGATAACAGTTGTATCAATATTATTGAACAATAGGTTTTTTCATCCAACATTAAATTCCCATGAGTGGAATGGGAAATTAATAGATTAAGGAAAAAAATTAATCACAAAGAAAGAAAAAAAAAATCTTCTATTCCACCATAACCATTTCCCATATCATATCAAGAGAAAGAAATACATTTGAAGCAATACAAACATAACACAGAGTAGCAAAGATGGTCCTTCTCAAAGATCTTTAAATGATTTTGTGGCATTCATATCATAAGGATGTGAAGGAAACTCATTCTTGAGATTTCATGCTCAAATAAAAGTTAGAAACCACAAAAGACATGAGCTCTAGAATAGCTCTATGTGGATTTTAAATAATAAATACAATTTGGTTGTTCAAGGTCAAATAAAATGTGTGGAAAATTGGCCCTACATAATACTCATGATACTTAAATGATAAAATAAGAAATGCATTTGTCCTAACATACTAGGATGGGGCTCTCGTGGACCATATATTAAATAGAGGTAACCGGGAAGACTAAAAAAAGTAGTCAAAAATCATTCTTGTACACAAACAATAACATTTGGATGACAATACTAGATTATTACAGACCGTGAAAGAAGAAAACAAAGGGAAACACGCTTATACTCACAAAAATGGAAGAAAGGGCTAGTGGTTCTTGCTGACACTTTCCTTTATTTTTCTTTAAATAATAGCAACATCATTGATCTGAACCGTCATAACTATTTCTTTAATCTTTTAGATCAATGTGAGTTAGCTATCGCTTCTATCACACCCTTTATCCATTCTTCAATATACTCATGTAATGATGCTACAATTATATCTTGTTTAACTCTAACCCTGAACAACTCGCCTTCATAGTCTTCAATGTGTCATACTGTTCTTATGTGATGAACACTTGGTCTTCATTCTCATTCACAAAAATGACCATCTAGTGTTGGATCTCATCCTCTGGAAAGTTTGAGAGGCCATCAAATTATGTTCCCCATGCAACCTTAGTGTGTCTGGCTCAAATTATGTTTGATCTCTTATCAATAACATTGAATCCCTTATCAAGGGTGGGCCTTCTAGTTCCTTGACCATATCCATCACCCTTAGAAACAATGAACTTCTCCTTCCTTCAAGAGCATCATAGGTGGTGATCAATTGTCAAAGGGTATCAATCCTCCCAATCAGACTATCCTTTATTTGCTTCAATATATTTTTAGAAGGGAATATTATTTGTGTCTTGTAAGCTTGTCCATGCTTGATATTCTTGCAACAAAACTACTTACTACATTTTTATGAAAATGTTCATTAGTTTGTAAGTCCATTTGCAAGAATTCCTTAATTGAACAAACTCTTCCCGCCATGCCACCTGCCTCTATAGCAATATCCAAATCTTCCATGATTATGCAAATTCTTTTATTAACATTTTTAGCAACATATTACCTGACAACCATCATCAGTTTAGCAACCCTAGAAACCTTAGATCTTGATCTGGTCACTTCTTTATGAAAATCATGGGGGACTATCATAGATAAGGGCTTTGCAAATAACGACTTTGGGGTAAAGGAAAATTCAATTTCCCTTATCCTCTTCTTTAATCTAGGATTCTCTAACTCCTCTATTATTAAGTGGGATAATGCCTCGCTCATGGCTTGATGAAAGATAAGAACCCTTGACAGCCTCAAACCTTTGACTTTAATTTCAGAGCTCCATTATCGTGCCACTCTTTTATTCTTTAGATTGACCCTTGAAATCTATAGCTTCTTGAACTATTTATCATATTTGGCATGGTGAAGAGTCATAGACTCTTAAAAATTGTTGGCCCCTCTTGGGACAAATCCTCTGCTATGAATTTATTCTTTGTTATTTGTAATGTGGCCCATGTAGGCACATCATTGACCTCATCAACTTCCATATATGTCTCCTTTGTTTCCAAATCCCCAAGGTCTTGAGAATTTCCTCCATATGGATTCGTCTTTCCCATGGGAACAGGAGTAGAAACATGTGTAATATCCAACTAATATCGAGGGGATCCCAATCGTCTCCATCACCCACACACCCCTCATTATTCCATCTTCTGCTAGTATTAACTTCATGATTTATATGTCTTGAAGAGGAACTTTTATGGGAGTGATGAGCTACGCCACCTTCGGCACTAGATGTGGATTTTCCTTTTTGTCTATGTTGTGTCTACTTGTTTTCCTCCAAGAGGGGGACCTCTATTGCACCAACATTTGAACCTTCCCTTGTATATGCATCTTCACAGGTGGCTTGCTTCTTCTTTTTGGGAGCAGTTTTGCTTGAGGTGGCCATCACCTTTGCTTCGATGTGAGTGTCCTCATTTTCATTTCAACCTTCTGTAATTTCTTCCAACCTATTAAAAAATAAGGCATAGCCGATTGAAACCATATGAGTGGTGAAAATGGCTTAAGGATCAAAGCCACTAAGGGATTCAAAATCTTTCATATTAAAAGACTCAAAGAATCATGCCATCTTGGTCAATCTTTATGAACTTTTGACTGTAATATCAACAATATTGAAAGACATGGGAAAGAATTGTTGCTTCTTTTTCTTATTAAAAAAGAAAGATCATGTCCTATATTATCTACATAACTCATAAACCAAAAATATGTCACAAACAAACCGAGGAAGTAGAAGGGGATTCCCTTCAAAGACAAAGAGTATTATGTACATGAATTGCTCATCTAACACACATACTCCCTTCCCCATGAGAAAATACATGGTTTTCTCTGTCATCCTAGCTAGTTGATCTGAAAATGATAAAGACTTGTATTCTTGAAAATATTTGCAAGTTTTAATTCAAGTGTTCTTATGCAAATGGATCAATTTTGCAAACACAATTTTTTATAGAAATACACATTCAAGATGCAAATAATAAGTAGCAAATAACAGTGAACAGAAAACACATAACACAACAAATGATAAAGGAGTTCACCCCTCTCTTGGGCTACATCTTCTGGTCCAGCTTCCAATGGATCTTTTGTATTATTTTCTCAAAGTGATAAAATATGTGCTTTACAATGCTCAAAATGGAAAATAGATGGCTCCAATGGCCTCAGAACATCCAAAAACCCCTAGCTGGGCTTTTTCGACACCTGATTTGGCCAAAAATTGAAGAAAATAGGCTTCCTAGAAGTTCCCCTTCAAGCTTGTTGTCTCTGGATCGCCAAAATGCACCTCTGCATCCTCAACCTAGCCTCTGCGCTCATATTTGTGCTAAAACCTAGCACCGGGTGCATAACCGCAAAACTGTGCGAACTGTAGGATGGTTAGGGCACCTAGCCCCTAACCGCCAAACCGTTGGGCATGTGGCTTACCATACGACCGCGTGTGCACACATAAGGAGCCAAGGTTTAAAACCAAGTCATATGGTAAGGCCCATGTGTCCAGGCGCGCGGGCTTTAAATATGTTTGAAACGCACGGGGCTTTGAACATGCGCGTGGGTGGTGGTTATATGGTAAACAATATATGATCGGGGGCCGAGGCTTAGCCCCAGCTCGGACCGCGCCCCAATTCAAAACAAATGCAATTAAAATAAATTTAAACCCATTCATATGTTAAGAACCATTGGTGGGCGGGCCGGTTGGGCGACCCTTCCCAAAGCTCTTCCTCTGCCCGGAGGTCGCAGGGTCAAGTCCTGTCGACTACACAAATTTTAAACCATAGACTAGGTGACACGTGGCGGCCCTTGCTTGGGCCACGTGTCACCAATCCATTCGCCACCAATGCCACATGTCTAGAAATAATTCGTCGTCCAACTGCCAACTGTCTACCAACTCATCCCTGCCACATCAATGTACGGATCTGCCACATCACCGTACGACCCTGCTACATCAGCATCCGTACGGACTGTACAGTCAGTACATTTTTTTTGCATGTTTGATGATTTGAATAGAACATGATATCTCACTCATCCGACGTCCATTTGAACCCAAACGAGTTGCGTTGGGTTCATGACAACGATGCCTACGCACCCGTTCGATTTGAAGCAATTCCGAGCACTTTGAATTTTGAGCAAAATTTGATCCCCTGGATCACTAGTTTAGTCCCGGTGAGTATACTTTTGCATTCCTTGACAAAGGAATCTTGGATTTTGTAAAAATGAAATGGTGCCTTGTGATTTCATAATGTGGGGTACCAAAATTGAGCAGGATCTTTATCGAAATAAAAATTACCCCTTGGGGCATACTTTTGAATGTATCACAGTAAAATAAAGCAAGAACCAAGTAAGAGGTCATGTAGAACCTCTTAGTTTGAATGTAGTTTGACAATTGGTGGGAAATCTCATTCGAAATAAATTGGGCCCAATCGAAAATGACCCCTACTTGTACCAAATAATGGATGA